>CM047425.1:105440411-105882911 GCA_026168455.1 Theocolax elegans
TTTTTATAGTCAGAAACTGCCTATATAAATTTCCAGAGTGTGCCTAAATCATTAACATCACTTATGGTCAAAATATATAGGAAAAGTGCCCAAAATATTAATAGAAATGTATATGTTGTTATAACATAAATGTAAATGTTGCCTTATCATATAAATGTTTCAAAATTATATTTTATAATTGTATAATAATATTCGTATTTTAGCAGCTTACAGGGAATTATATGGATAATCCAAACAACTGAGATACTTTTCTGCCACTCCAAAGTAAGTGCATAAATTTTTTTGCAATGATCAATCTAATAGATTTATCGTTATAAGGCAACAAATATACATTTCTATTAATATTTCGGGCAATTTTCCCGATATTTGACCATAGGTGATCTTAATGATTTAGACCCATCTGGAAATTTATAGGCAGTTTCTGACTATAAAAAAGACATCTTTTAGACAGCATTAGGTTACCAGAGTCCGGAGCAGAATTGCTTGTTCAGTTAAGGTTTAAACGGCTTACAAGAGGTGACAACATTCATTTATGATTTTAAAAGTATTTTTATGAAAAATTCAGATAATTTACAAAAGAAGTCATTTATGTTTTTAGTGAAAAATGCATCCCTGGGAGCTTACAAATACATGAAAATATATATATATGGCATAGAATGCAAAAAGTGCTAATATGTCAATTTTGACTCTCTGTCATTTAAAATAATGGCCCCGAAAAAACTAGAAATTCAAGAGAACTACTGAATATCTCTAAAACGTATTCCCACAGTTACACCCATACATATATATATACATACGTGGTTGTACACATGTATAAAATCAATGATCGAACGTTCATTTAATGCAAATATACTTTAATATTGAATTTGGTTAATTTTCGAACATCGATTAAATTAATGTCTTTCTCTTTTGGCTTACTTTATAATACCGTAATATTTAACCGTGTATTAACGAGATTTCATTATATATTTGTCGATCGGAAATTTCATTATACATATACCCATCGTCGTCATCAACGAATCCCTATGCGCAATATATTAAAATTCTAGTTTAACAAAGTGTACATATATATATATATAAGTGTATTTCATAAGTATACACACATGTATGAGCGCAACAGTATAATAATCATCAACTTACAAAGGTTATTGAAAATTATTACACAATTTAAAAAATTATTTGTATTACTCGCAATTACCGAGATGTGTTATAAATCTTGCGTGTATACATTTAAAAAGTAATTCAACCGACTTGGTTAAATGGCCCGAAAAGTGTACATTTCATTAACATAATTCCAAAAAGTACACTCTTTCTCTCGATATTTAAACCCAAGGAAATAAAATTTATGTACGGCACGACGAATTCGATCGTATTATTGAAAAGTTTGTGACAGTTATATTTATAAATATGTTATAACCGGCAAACGTCTCTATATCAATTATTATTTAAAATTACATCCTATAAAAGAAACTGTGGCGCTTGCTTAAAACGCACGTTTCCACGTAAAATCTTACAAAAATGAAAATAAAAAAAGAAAATTGATCTCCGCAAATCTTCGAAGCGATACTTTTACTCTCTCTCTCTCTCTCTCTCTTCCCCGTTTAACACGCGTCCTCTTTTATTATCAGGTTCTCTCCTTTTTTCTTGGTCATTATCTCTCTCACCCCCCGCCATCGGCGTCTCTTTTTCGTTTCTTTCACGCCGGCCGTGCATATAAATACATATACCGCGGCTTTCGTAATCTGCCTATTGAAACGTCGCCGCATCTGGAATCGTCATCTGCGCGCGGGGCCAATCTGCGCCGCAATCTGATCCGCTTCAGTGATTTCGGTGATCCTATTAGTCGAAGGCGATTTGACGAGAGAGCGCAGGTATTTTCCCCGAGTATATGCGAGAGCAAACATTCCCTCTCTCCCTCTCTCGCTATACATATATATATGTACACACACATTTGGAGCTTAAGCCGAGAGAGTGAGTGAGAGAAAAAAAAAGGAAGGCGGGATGTGGTTTGAAATCTAGGAGATGCAATCCTAACAATGGGGAAAACGTCTTGCACATTATCCTGACGTTGCGTAAGGAGATCCTGGATTTTCCCGTCCCTTTATTATACACCGATATACATATACATTCATATATACATATGTGTGTATATATATATATATATATATATATATATATATTTATATATATTGTCCGCGTATTATTATTGTGTATGCGGTTGATTCTCGTCGTATATACACAAGTCGAAATTTTTATCCACACTGAATCCGCTTATGGTGGGCGAAAAACATTTTCTATACAACGAGATTCTTACTTTATGGATTGACTTCCCTCGTGTATGTACAAGTCAAGACTTTTTTCAATAGACTGTTATTCAGAATCAATTCGATTTGTATTATATATATATCGATTGATTTTTGTTGTTTTACACTCAGAAAAACATTATAGTAAATATTACGAATTTTATGGAGAAAAGTATGGATAGACTTGTGATTGTATTGAAATTACTATAATGAATGATAATGAAATTCGTCTTTATTTTAAAAGATATAATCAATTTTGTATCTTAATTTAATTATTAATTCAATACAGTGATCTTTATAGAAATATACAACTTCTCAACTTCTCGCGGTTATGATTAAAATGGTTGTGTTTAAAAATTAAAAGGGAAATTTACCATTTTCTTGTGTACTAAGTTGGTTTATTTTTTTATTTTAAATTAAGAAAAAACTATCTAAGGATCTCAAGAAATTGATCGTATATCCTATTAATTTTTTGTAAATTAACAATGGAGCATTCAATACAAAAATTATCATCATTAATAATATTTACCATCATATTTTTCTCGTTAAATGTATATTCTTTTACATATTTAACACACTCAAGCCATTATTCTTTAACCATTCCGGTATTTCTCTTAAAGGTCTTATAAATCTATCAGAACAGAAAATTTTTTTAACTATAAATTGCGATATTTTTGAACATATAAGGTACACATAATAAATTCAATTGTAAAATTTACCCAGAAAATTCGGTGTACTCGCGTCATTTGATCAGAAACTTAAACTTTACCGTAACAACACGTAAATATTTCAACAATTTCATTGCAAATATTTAATTTTTTAAGATAGATTTTTGTTCAACAAGATTTTTGTTTCTCTGTCATTTAAAATAATGGCCCCGAAAAAACTAGAAATTCAAGAGAACTACTGAATATCTCTAAAACGTATTCCCACAGTTACACCCATACATATATATATATACATAAATATTATGTGTGTTCGTACAGTATTATAATTTTTCGGTTGTTAAATCTAATGACACAAGATTTTTGTCAATGTTGCCAACTTAAATTTAAGAAAAAAAATTAGCCCGCGAAATACGACCTTCTTTAACCGGCCGCTGAGATACGACCTCTTTCAACCGGCCACTGAGATACCGACCTTTTCTAGCCGGACGCTGAGGTACGACCTTTTCTAACCGGCCGCTGAGATACGACCTTTTCTAACCGGACGCTGAGATACGTCCTTTTCGAACCGGCCGCTGAGATACGACCCTTTTTTCGGAAGCGACGATATATACCCATCGTCGTCATCAACGAATCCCTATGCGCAATATATTAAAATTCTAGTTTAACAAAGTGAATTGTATTTCATAAGTATACACACATGTATGAGCGCAACAGTATAATAATCATCAACTTACAAAGGTTATTGAAAATTATTACACAATTTAAAAAATTATTTGTATTACTCGCAATTACCGAGATGTGTTATAAATCTTGCGTGTATACATTTAAAAAGTAATTCAACCGACTTGGTTAAATGGCCCGAAAAGTGTACATTTCATTAACATAATTCCAAAGTACATCTCTCGATATTTAAACCCAAGGAAAAAAATTTATGTACGGCACGACGAATTCGATCGTATTATTGAAAAGTTTGTGACAGTTTATTTATAAATATTTATACCGGAAAACGTCTCTATATCAATTATTATTTAAATTACATCCTATAAAAAAACTGTGGCGCTTGCTTAAAACGCACGTTTCCACGTAAAATCTTACAAAAATGAAAATAAAAAAAGAAAATTGATCTCCGCAAATCTTCGAAGCGATACTTTTCTCTCTCTCTCTCTCTCTCTTCCCCGTTTAACACGCGTCCTCTTTTATTATCAGGTTCTCTCCTTTTTTCTTGGTCATTATCTCTCTCACCCCCGCCATCGGCGTCTCTTTTTCGTTTCTTTCACGCCGGCCGTGCATATAAATCAATATAACGCGGCTTTCGTAATCTGCCTATTGAAACGTCGCCGCATCTGGAATCGTCATCTGCGCGCGGGCCAATCTGCGCCGCAATCTGATCCGCTTCAGTGATTTCGGTGATCCTATTAGTCGAAGGCGATTTGACGAGAGAGCGCAGGTATTTTCCCCGAGTATATGCGAGAGCAAACATTCCCTCTCTCCCTCTCTCGCTATACATATATATATGTACAACACATTTTGGAGCTTAAGCCGAGAGAGTGAGTGAGAGAAAAAAAAGGAAGGCGGGCTGTGGTTTTGAAATCTAGGAGATGCAATCCTAACAATGGGGACAACGTCTTGCACATTACTCCTGACGTTGCGTAAGGAGATCCTGGATTTTCCCGTCCCTTTATTATACACCGACTATACATATACATTCATATATACATATGTGGATATTATAGGTATCTATATATATATATATATATATATATTATATATATTGTCCGCGTATATTATGTGTATGCGGTTGATTCTCGTCGTATATATATATATATATATATATATCGATTGATTTTTGTTGTTTTACACTCAGAAAAACATTATAGTAAATATTACGAATTTTATGGAGAAAAGTATGGATAGACTTGTGATTGTATTGAAATTACTATAATGAATGATAATGAAATTCGTCTTTATTTTAAAAGATATAATCAATTTTGTATCTTAATTTAATTATTAATTCAATACAGTGATCTTTATAGAAATATACAACTTCTCAACTTCTCGCGGTTATGATTAAAATGGTTGTGTTTAAAAATTAAAAGGGAAATTTACCATTTTCTTGTGTACTAAGTTGGTTTATTTTTTTATTTTAAATTAAGAAAAAACTATCTAAGGATCTCAAGAAATTGATCGTATATCCTATTAATTTTTTGTAAATTAACAATGGAGCATTCAATACAAAAATTATCATCATTAATAATATTTACCATCATATTTTTCTCGTTAAATGTATATTCTTTTACATATTTAACACACTCAAGCTATCTCATTTTTTATAAAAAAGAAATTCCGTTCGATTATAGAATAATCCATTGTAGCAAACAGATTTCCTTCTTGAGGCCTATTTTAAGAAGAATTCATCTTAGATCAGAAATATAGTTTTTTATTCAGTGATATATATGTATATATATTTATACCTGTACGGTTAAGCAGGGAATCGTCACGACCATGTAGCTGACCACCAGGAAGCAACAGATTGACCCGATCCCGGTGGTCGTAGCTCCAGGTATACCAGTAGCAAGGGAATGATGCGACGGCGTAGCCGAATACCACGCATGTGGCCAACCTGCCGCTTGCCCGTTAAACATACGAAGCTTGTCGTAAACGCTTTCAGCGCCTTGATGGGCTTGTACCGCTGCAGCCTGCTGCTCCTTCTGAGAAGCTAAGTTACGTAGCACCCTGTTGATCGAGGAGACCTGAAATCAGACCGCGAGAACTTTGGTTACCAAAAAAATCGCTCGACTGGAAAACTATCTACTCGATTCTCAATCACTTTTCTGACGTTCTTGTTTTTAACGATGCGAGATTTTACATTCCTTTTGTATTATACCTGTACTTTTCTTTGTAAGCGTTTTCTATACATACACTACTGTATTGGTTTTGGATATACGTTTTCGTTGAATATCTTATTTTATTAAGATGCACACTTTTTCATTTTAAGTTTTGATGAGGTATACGTGATTTTAATTGATATTTGCCTTACAGTGAATTGAAACTAATTTTTTAAGAGGATAACGAGATTTTTTAAGGAGATTTAAACACAACTTTAAAATTTGTGAATGTTTCTATTAATAATTGATTTTTAAGGAATTTTAAAATAATATACGAAAAGTTCAAGCAACCCGGTTCGCTGGAGTTCCACTGGCGTACACACCGAATAATTAAAAATGAAGAACACAATGGAACGTATACCCCTCGCACTCAATTTTTTATCACAGCTCACCGATCTCTAATGTGTCAGTCACACAGAAACCAATGCGGCTAATTTTTCAAACCTTTAACAAGACCCAACAAACGAACTGTACACAAATAGAATTAAATTAATTCCTTTTTTCCATTTAAATAAAATTCATTTTAATTCTCAAATCTCCTTTTTTGTATCCCTCCTTGATATATAAGAAACGACTTCGACAACAAAACTATAACAAACGTGCATCAATACATTTCCCCGGTATAAGTATTCGTCAAAGAACGTCAAAGATATAATTGTCCGTGTACCGAACTTACAAAACGATAAGGAAACTTGATAAAGCGTACAAAGGATTCCCCTCCTTTTTCCTTGACTTTTAATATCCTTAACTAAGGACCATGGCAAATATCAGAGACCGAGAGAGAGAGAGAGCGCGGAAAAAAAGAAATTTCGTTTGTACGCGTGCGGCGATACCTCTACAAAGATTTATACATGTTTTTCTTGGCGAAAAGCCAATCAAAGGAGAAAGAGAGAGAGAGAGAGAGAGATCTACAATCGTGAACGACACAAAGGGAATGGGAATTCAAAGGAAACCGCGAGTTTGAGTAGAGGCGTTCCGAAAAATTATTGGCTCAGTCTCTTCTCATCGTGACATTGTCAACGAGTATTCTCTTCTCTATGTATCGACATACTTTCACGTTCCAATTTTGCTTTTCTTTTTTTACTTTGTCGAGTCCTTCTCTTTCTTTTCGTCGGTAGCTTTTTACATCCCCCGTATATACACGATTTTACGTATATAAGTACACATAATACACATTTTATTTGAATATTAGAATAATTTTCCTGATACAGTAAAAAAAAGAAAAAAATAAAGTGAGGGAAAAGAAAAAAGAACAATTAAAATATTTTGAATGTATATAATAAAAAATATATACCTCAAGTACGTAAAAGTAAATATAATGCTTCCTCATATTTATTATTTTATAGTACTATATGAAATGAAGCTATTTAAAAAATAATAAATATGCAAAACTGTATCAATTTAAGTAGAATAAGATCGAAATTCATCAACACTTCCTGAGCAGGATAAAAATGTGGTATCTTGGTATCTCAACTCTCGTTGAGTACAACACTGGCTCACTAACCGTTGTTGTAATAAGTTCGATTAGACCAAATTTCACGTTGCGTGCGATAAAATATAAATATGTTGCAATAAAAAGGGATAATAAATCATATTCAATTTATTAATCTTATTTTATGATTAACAGTGAGCAAGCGTCGTTCCGCTTTATCAACTATTGTAAAAGGTAAGTACACCTTAATAATAAAGATAATTTAAAGTAATGCAAAAAAATAGATTTTTGATCTAAGCGGAATTATTCAGAAGAGGAATTTAATTGCGATTTTAGAATATTGATCTTTTTGAGTTGCACTATCTCATTTTTTATAAAAAAGAAATTCCGTTCGATTATAGAATAATCCGATTGTAGCAAACAGATTTCCTTCTTGAGGCCTATTTAAGAAGAATTCATCTTAGATCAGAAATATAGTTTTTTTATTCAGTGATATATATGTATATATATTTATACCTGTACGTTTAAGCAGGGAATCGTCACGACCATGTAGCTGACCACCAGGAAGCAACGATTGACCCGATCCCGGTGTCGTAGCTCCAGGTATACCAGTAGCAAGGGAATGATGCGACGGCGTAGCCGAATACCACGCATGTGGCCAACCTGCCGCTTGCCCGTTAAACATACGAAGCTTGTCGTAAACGCTTTCAGCGCCTTGATGGGCTTGTACCGCTGCAGCCTGCTGCTCCTTCTGAGAAGCTAAGTTACGTAGCACCCTGTTGATCGAGGAGACCTGAAATCAGACCGCGAGAATTTTGGTTACCAAAAAAATCGCTCGACTGGAAAACTATCTACTCGATTCTCAATCACTTTTCTGACGTTCTTGTTTTTAACGATGCGAGATTTTACATTCCTTTTGTATTATACCTGTACTTTTCTTTGTAAGCGTTTTCTATACATACACTACTGTATTGGTTTTGGATATACGTTTTCGTTGAATATCTTATTTTATTAAGATGCACACTTTTTCATTTTTAAGTTTTGATGAGGTATACGTGATTTTAATTGATATTTCCTTACAGTGAATTGAAACTAATTTTTTTAAGAGGATAACGATATTTTTTAAGGAGATTTAAACACAACTTTAAAATTTGTGAATTTTTCTATTAATAATTGATTTTTAAGGAAATTTTTAAAATAATATACGAAAAGTTCAAGCAACCCGGTTCGCTGGAGTTCCACTGGCGTACACACCGAATAATTAAAAATGAAGAACACAATGGAACGTATACCCCTCGCACTCAATTTTTTATCACAGCTCACCGATCTCTAATGTGTCAGTCACACAGAAACCAATGCGGCTAATTTTTCAAACCTTTAACAAGACCCAACAAACGAACTGTACACAAATAGAATTAAATTAATTCCTTTTTTCCATTTAAATAAAATTCATTTTAATTCTCAAATCTCCTTTTTTTGTATCCCTCCTTGATATATAAGAAACGACTTCGACAAACAAAACTATAACAAACGTGCATCAATACATTTCCCCGGTATAAGTATTCGTCAAAGAACGTCAAAGATATAATTGTCCGTGTTACCGAACTTACAAACGATAAGGAAACTTGATAAAGCGTACAAAGGATTCCCCTCCTTTTTCCTTGACTTTTAATATCCTTTAACTAAGGACCATGGCAAATATCAGAGACCGAGAGAGAGAGAGCGCGGAAAAAAAGAAATTTCGTTTGTACGCGTGCGGCGATACCTCTACAAAGATTTATACATGTTTTTCTTGGCGAAAAGCCAATCAAAGGAGAAAGAGAGAGAGAGAGAGAGAGATCTACAATCGTGAACGACACAAAGGGAATGGGAATTCAAAGGAAACCGCGAGTTTGAGTAGAGGCGTTCCGAAAAATTATTGGCTCAGTCTCTTCTCATCGTGACATTGTCAACGAGTATTCTCTTCTCTATGTATCGACATACTTTCACGTTCCAATTTTGCTTTTCTTTTTTTTACTTTGTCGAGTCCTTCTCTTTCTTTTCGTCGGTAGCTTTTTACATCCCCCGTATATACACGATTTTACGTATATAAGTACACATAATACACATTTTATTTGAATATTAGAATAATTTTCCTGATACAGTAAAAAAAAAGAAAAAAATAAAGTGAGGGAAAAGAAAAAAGAACAATTAAAATATTTTGAATGTATATAATAAAAACCAATGGAACGATCCCCGTAAAAAACAAAGGAAATTCGTAGAGCTCTCTACATTTACATTTTTTTTTTGTCGAATCCAAGTGAATGACGCAAATCGAATAATTCACCTAGCAAACAACCAGCCATAAAGCACCTAACAATTCGCTTTTCACCGCGATTCAATCGCACAACACGAGGCGACAATAAAAAGTATCCCGTGAAAATGACCGCAGAAAAGTAAAAAAAAAAAAAAAAAGGGAGAACAAAAAAAAAGTCGAAGCGATCATCGCACCGAAAATTGGCGAGTATAGTTCTGCAAAAAAAGGGAGAGAGAAAGAGAGTCGTAGAAAAATCGAAAATACCGCTTCCAAAATCCCCTCAAACATCGCCAAGTATATAGGTATATATACGTGTGGAAAATAGAAAGAGAGAGAGAGGAAGGTAGGTTGCGCATAGAGTCCAGCCACAGGCAGCCGATGCAGACCATTACACGCGTGACCGGACACGAATAATTGTGCGGCACGCTTAACTGATCCCATTCAGCCTGATTCCGCCGCCACCGTTCGGTACATGTACATATATATATAGAAGTAGCAAGCCTGGATACAGCCCTGTCAGCCTCGCTCTCTCTCTCTCTCTCTTTCACTCCCGCGTATATATATATACCATCCCTTCTTTATACCCTGGCGCGTTTTCGCCGCCGCAACAGCAACGCGGACTTAGTGCTGAAACGTCCTCTCTCTCTCTCTCTCTCTCTCTCTCTCTCTCTCTCTCTCGGTTTCACTCACCCACGGGCATTATATGACGTCGAGGGTCTATCCTGCCATGCGAATACCTATATACGAGTATTGCGGGTAAAAGGTGCGATGGTATGCTATTTTCAGGATTCGCAAATAGCTCCGGTATATTCCTGATTATCTTTTAATGATAGCTTATGCCAATTGTTACAGATATTATTTACATTGTTTTACATTTATATCATCATGGTCCTTCACGATTTACCTTTTGAATATATGTGTGTGATGATTTATCGTTGCGATTGTTCATGGTTAGCTATGTAAAATGATCTATGGGATAACCTTTAATTTTCGAAATAGATTTTGGATTATGCATTCAAAATTTTATATTTTTAAAAAATTTTATATTAGTATATTCGTATATATATATATATATATATGCATTGATCGATTTGTACGAGTTATGTGCTTGGGCTTGATAGAAAATTTAAAAAGGAAAGGAACTGATTCAGATTATGTCAATAACACTGTTTATAAATAATAATATTTAAATACAAATACAAATATGAGATTTGGAAGCTGTCGTTAGTAACATAAAGTTACCACATCGTACAACCAAATATGTAAAGAGATTCGCAATTTGACAAAGTTAAATAGTAAACTGAATAAGTTAAATGGTATAGAAGGTATATGTTAACGAATTAGTAAAAAAAAGAATTTTTTTTCAGAACAAAGTATTAAAATACAATTTTTTCGACTAAATTTACTTATATATAACTTTACAATTAACATACATTTCCGTACAATGTCAAACTATATTTCATATAATTCTTTTAGTATGTAGAAAATCATTAATATGAATTTTCATATAGTGACCTTATACATATCAGATTCTCATATAAAAAAATTTACATAATTATTTAATACTTTTTTGAATTACAAAGTAAATACGTACGTGTAATATAAATTCAATAAATCATAATTTCGTATAAGCATTAAATAGCTGAAACAATACGTTGAAAATCTCGTACATATCCGATGAAAATAAATAACGACTCGATCAAAACTATCTGTCGACGAAACCCTTGAAATACAAGAAGCGAACGATAAAGAAAAAGAAAAGAATTGGCTGTGTGTATATATATATATGTATAATACATTCTCCTCGACGATTTTCCGGGAATGCCCTCTCATCTATAGTCAGGTTGACTGATCAAGGCGTGCAATGGGGATTCGATTGGTTCCAGCCCCACGCACCCTAAAAACCTTCGTTCTCGATGTATCTTTCGAAAGTTCCCCTAATATCCTCGCGTGCCGTCGGCAAAGGGGATAGGCTTTACGCGACCAGCAAGCGAGAAAAGACGCGCGCGTCTAACACACCCTTGAGGCGCATACCTTTACACCGACGATTGGAAACGAATCGTTGGATTAAAAGCCATATTAAAAGGATTTCCTCTATTGTGTGCTGTTTGAACCTATATATATATATACCGACATTTATTAAACTTTTTTTTTAAACGTTTATATATATATATATATATCGATGATTTATAAAAATATCTGATATACGAGTAAGAAAAATCTAAAATATATTTAAATCTCATAAAAATTCTGAACGATCGTCCTTCCTATATATACGCATACCCATACCGAAATAAGCTAAACCAGTAAATCTGCTTTCAAGTTGAAACAAGTCGGCTCGGAATCGCATTGGCTGGTACGCATCGTAATGGCGTGTTTCGTTCGAAGGGTGTGTGTATATATAGAAAGGAAGGAAAGAAGAAGAAGAGGGAAAAAAGAGTATAGGAAGGATGTTTGCAAGACGAACGGACATACGCACGGAAGATTCACTCTCTCTCTCCCTCTCTCTTTCTCTCTCTCGATGTCTCGGCCCTTTTCCCCGATTGGAAGGGAGGCGATGGGGTGGACAATGTCGGGGCCACGTAATGGCCCGATTACCCAACCCAGTCCGATCGCATTGACGAGACTTTGATTAGGGTCGAGTGGCCGGATTCGACGGGTAAGTACCGGGGCTGGTCTCACTCTGATAACTTTCCCAATTCTATCTATCTATCCCTCTCTCTCTCCCCCCCCCCCTCTCTCTCTATCTCCTAGCCACCGCGCCCGCGCATAATGTTTCAGACAGTTTATCGATGAGCGGTACAAGACAGAAAGATTATGTACATATATATATATATATATATATATGTATATACTCTTGTCCTTGACGTACTCAGGATAACCGGAGATTTTTAGAGATTCGTCAATCGCGCTTTTCATATCGTTTAATAATTATTCATATAATAATTGCGAAACGTGATTTACAAGAATTTATTCTTAGTTTTATCTTGGTTGTATTACT
This sequence comes from Theocolax elegans, assembly GCA_026168455.1. Lineage (NCBI taxonomy): Eukaryota > Metazoa > Arthropoda > Insecta > Hymenoptera > Cerocephalidae > Theocolax > Theocolax elegans. The sequence continues at coordinate 105,452,997 of CM047425.1, forward strand.
TTATTTATTGGAATTTCTTTAAGTGAACATTTATCGTTCGGTACATCGAATCAGAATTTCATTTTAATCAAATTAAATACTTTATTTTTTTTTTTTTTTTCGAATTTTATATTACACTTTAAGAGTGAACATCGTAATTTTCTTTTTCGAGAGAAAAATTAATTAACTTTTACTCAAAAAATAAAGTAACTCGGATTATTTTTCACTCTATAGCAAATTTAAAGTATAATCACTGATAAAAAAATCTATTTAATCGAATAAAATAATATCTGTTGAAATATATTTTTTCAATTAAAAAATTATTCGTTTTTAATAAATATTTCTTAGTTTTGAACAATTATTTTTTCAAACGTGCTCGACAAAATATTTGATTGAATTCATTAAACTTTTGTTTCAATGCAAGGATTATGAATAAATCTATAAATATGCACGGATGTGAAAAATTTTACAAAAAGTATCTAAATTATTTGATAGCATAGTAGAAATTCTGAAACAAAAAACGTACTAGGAGCATGTTTCAGTTTAGTATCCTGCACCATGGTCAAAATTTCAATCTATTTCTAAACATTTATAGTCAAAAATTATATAAACAAGCGAACGTCAGAATTCCACCCAGAATATGTCAGTAATTTTTATTCACTTTTACTCTCTCCGTACATATTTTATGTATGTATGCGAAATTAAAAAAACCCGATATATTCCAAGAAAAATGATAAATTTTCCTATAATTCCTAGTTGTTTTTGGTTTATCCTAATATATGATTTCATTACTAAATATCATAGTAATTTTCAATCACATATTTTTTTCCGTGTACGTTATCACACCGAACAATAAAATTATTAATTTAAAGAAAAATGAATTAGTAATAAAATATTCGAATAAGTATTAATAAATAATTTACTTACACTGGGAATGTTGTCATTATTGCAAACGCCTTCCTGCAACAACCGATCGCGTATTTCCCACGCAAAAATCGAGGGGCATTCGCGTTTGTAATCCGCTATTTTATTAACAACTGGCGTCGTGGCGACACGGGGCTTACTTCCGCCAATTGCACGAGGTTTTATCGAACCAGTTTCATAGTATCTGTAATAAGAGAAACGAAAAATCAATTTTTTCAACGTCTATATACATGTGTATTCATAGAGGTAAAAGAAATACTCGTGACAAAGAAACCATGCATTTGTTATTAGAAATTTATAATGAAATAATATTTTTTTGATATATAAACCCTTAGTACTTATCTATTAACATTTTATCAAAATAGAAATATGATATGAAAGTTTAATTTTTGATCATATAATACTTATTCATTTGCTCGTATATTCAACTCATCAGATCTTAATAGTTAATAAGAAAAGTCGATTGTCTAAAATATTCCTCAGTGTAGGTTTTTTTGTTGTAAAAATCAATAAAAACGAATGAAAAATAAAAGAAAAGATATAGATAAACCAACCTGCCAAGAATCTTGGATACACAGCCATTGCTGACTTGAAGAATACGAGAAATATCGCAAGGTCGAGCACCGCTATGGGCCAGTTCAACAATTTTCTGCCTTGTCGAATCGGGCAAGGGCCTTCCGTTTACGTAAACCCCACCGAGCTGATTGACTCCGCTGTGTCCAGCCGCAGAACAACCAAATATCGAATTCTGCCCTACCATCGAGCCACCCCCGAGGCCTCCTCCGCCGTGCATCAAGTCTTCTTCTGAAACCAACAGCAAAACAATGCGATTTCGGCAATTAGTTTACTTACTATTTCACATTTTACATAGTTAATCAAAAGTATTTCACTGTTACGCACATAAATATTATTTTTTATTAAAAATTTCTTCCATCAAACCCATACATAATAATCCTATCTATAAATATTTCGTTTAGCATCGAGCCAAAAGAAAATAATTAAATATATATATACACCTATCTCCGAATCTAATTAAAATGTATTTAAACTATAAACAAAATTTGATTAATCCCACATGTGTACCAAAACGCATGTAAATCTACGCGTATGTTTTTTTTTTTCTTCTCGTTCGGCCATTGATTTACTCAATGCGGTAATAACGAGTAGTATTACGTACATAGAATTTGTATGTATAATGCGCGAAACGGTAAATATACGAATATGTCGTGTATTGAACCTGACACCCAAAACATTCACTAATTAAAACCAAAATTTCACCTGATTAACGAATGTGGTCAACAACTCATTATGAACTTTTCATTAGCGAAACATGTATGTAAATCCCATTTGTTTATGAATCTATCGTTTCAAAATTAATGTCGTCATTAGAATGTTATACATATTTTTAATTAGTTTGTCGTGTAATATTTATTCGTTAAATAACAATTTTACCAATATTATCTTGGTAAATACTAATTTATTAAACTGTCAATCTCCTAGTAGATGTTTTATAAAAATTTTAATAGGGGTGCAGTGTAAATTACATATATGTAATAGTTGTGTAAAAAATGTATATATATAAATTGTAAATATACGAAACTTAATTAATTAGTCTTCTTGTAATTTTCGTCTTTACTACAAAAAGTGATAATGAAAGGTAAACGATATGTGGCGTAGAATTACAAATTCTTGTACAACACGTCGTTACAATTACAAACACTATTCTTTGTCAAAAAATTATTAACTACATATTATACATAAATTAAAAACGTGTATACCTTATATACTTTTCTCTACACAAAACGCGCACGTACGAGTAGTAAAACCACGCAACGGTCAGCCACGTGCAGGCACGTAGAAAATTACCTCGTATTGACAAATAAAATCTCGTATAATATAATTAAATCGTATGAATTACACACGCGCGTAACGTTAACCAAAGAACTCCAAAATTTCACACTTTCGGTCGTACGTACGTATACAAAAGAGCGCATTAACAAAAAAAATTGTACAAAACGAGAGTTAAAAAAAAGGGAGGAGAGAAGAAGAAGAAGAAGAAGAAGTGAGTGTGTAACGCTGAGAAGAAAATTCACAAATTGGAGAAACGCGCGCGCTCTTAATAATTTCCCTTCCACTTAGCGCAGTCTTTTTGTCCCTTTGACGCGGAGTATACACGTATATAAAGGTAAGTGTTCACGAGGGCGTAGATAGAAAGAGAGAGGGAAACGGGCATAGAGTAAAGTCGCCTTTGTACGCGCGCCTTCCGCGTTAAGTGCATCTTGCAATTAACGAATTTAATTAATCTACCACTTTTGTTAGGAAAAGCGCGACAGTCTCGCGCCTATGTATCAACCTAGGCTTGTACACCTCTTTCTCTCTCTATCCCTCTCTGTGTAGCATCTTACTCAATTTGCTCTGGGAAATATTTCGCCGTAGGGTTCTAGTAGTTTCACCTTTTAAACCGATGTAATTATTTTCGTCTAGTTTTACCTTCTCTCTCTATATATATATATATATTTTAATTTTAATACAGGATTTTCTCTAACTGTATTTTATTTATATACGTATACATCATACAGGCGGTCTATATATTGCGCCCGTTTTGTTGCATATTTATGAAAACGGTAATTTATGTTTTAGTTTGGTTATATATGTACACGTTGTTGTTAATGTAACTTTCTTGTTTGCTCTTGCATGAAATTAATTGCCGAGTTATTTTATTGTGGAGTAATTGTTTGCTGATTAATTAGCCGAAATTTTCGTAAGTGAAATTGTTAAAAGGTATATATATATATACACACACGCGCGTATAATATATATACGTCTATATGTAGTTCGCACGGTAATTTATTTTTCGCTGTATACGCGCGGTCTAATATTATATACACAAGGAAACGTTAAAAAATTGTTTACCCGCAGATAAAAAACTTGTTCTTCTTTTTCTTTTAAAATTAGAAATTAATTTACCTGTGAGAAAATATAGTTATCTTATCACGCGCAAAGGCAATTTTAGTTACACGATGTTGTAAACATTGAAATTTATCAAAGGGCTAATCTACCTCGTACGAAATCAAAATGTAATCGCGAGATAATTTTTTAAATCATTAAGGATTTTACGAAAATTTTACTTTCACAATTGCGATTACGAAATTAAATTATACAATACATATTTATAAAAGCACTTGTGAATATCTTGACTGAAACTTTTTATTTACCCGTAAAATCGTGTATAGAAAAATAACTCAAAGGAAGTAAAATGTAAAGAATTCACTTCGTCCTCTTATACAAATACATTTCACACCGCAGGATGTAGGTAAATAATTGGAATATCGTTATATATACGTATTTTTTTTTCTTTAAAAAAATTTAATATTACGAGGTTTTCCAATTATTTACTTTTCATTCTAAAGTATTCCTTTTAACAAAGTTATTGAAATTTCTTTAAAACTTACCGTAGAAAGGAAATAAAGTTTAACCGAATTTTTCTGCATTTTAACATCCGATTTAAATTGAATAAATACTTCTCAACTAAATGAAAAAAAAATACAATTTCACTGGTTGACTGTAACGGAATGTAAAAGTCGAAGTTAAAAAACTATTTTAATTAAATAAATATGATATATTATAAAATAAACCGAGACATCTTTGATCTTATTTGAGTATTATCTAAGACTAAAGTAAATTTCATACAAAAATATATCAGCGCATTTAAAAATTGAAAGAAAAATTAACTCTTAATTTTGTGTCGCGTCAGATTTAAAAGTCAAATTTCCTTCTAATGCCACTTTTTACCGTACTTTGTCTCAATTTTAACTGAATGCAAGACCATATACTCAAATAAAGAACAGCAACGTCTTCGTTTTCCATAATTTATATACCATATTTATAGAATTAAAAAACAAATACTATTCCGGCTTAAACTGACTCGGTCGGTAACAAACTGACTTCAGCATTCCCTTAATAAAATCATAAAGAAATGATCGACGGGCGTACCTAAGAATAAAAAAAATAGAATAATGCACCCAGTGTGTTTGCTCAAAGGTTTAATAATGAAAACTATAGAAAAAAGAATATAGAATATGTAAAAAAAAAAAAGAAGAAAAATAGTAATACCCTCTTCTTTTCATTCGTATCGTTTGTCCATCGCGATTATAACCCAAGAAAAGATTCTGCGATCAAAGATAGTCTATAACGTCGACTTTGTAAGGTATTACGTCCGCGGCAATCAAAGCGAGGCTATCCTTCTCGTCAAAAGATTCTTTATTCCCGCGACGTTTCTCGATGAATATTTACCCCGACGCACGGTTGACTACTTTCCTCTTTTTTTCTTCCTTCTTCTTCTTCTTCTTCCTTACCCTCGCTCCTTTCCGACTTTATAATCCTTTTTACCCATATTTTACGCATCTATATATATATATATACACACACACACACATCATGCGAAAGTGTGTATTAAACGTTTTTGTTTATTTTTGTCAACCTTCTTCCTTTTGACCGTGGGACAGAGAGCGATGAGAGTCGGTTATCCATCTTAATTCTTGTTTCGCGGCGCTCTTTGTGCCCTTCGTACATAATTTATGCGACGACGAATGAGACCGATGACACGGTTAATACGTGTGTCGGATCTATTGGACACTAGGTGATAGAAAAAAATAAAGTTAAGACGATCACCGATCACTTTTTCTTTTCGTATATTAATACACTTATTTTTTAATAAGATTTCAATTTCGTATACGCGTCGTGATAAGAGATCTTTATATATATATACGTCGTGCTTCTTTTTTTTTACCGAACTTCAAAAGGGGAAAATTAATCTACGTCTCATAAAAACGAACCGATCGCTTAAAACGAAAAGGAACAAGGACATTTCATTATCACGACAATGGTAAAGTTGAGTTTAACGTTAAAATATATATCTGTGTGTGTGTGTGTGTGTGTGTGTGTACGTGTGTGTACGTGAAAGAGCGTGTAAAAAGGAAGCCGAGTCACACGTATACGTACACGAGCATCTAAATGCGCTCACGGCAAAGAGAGGAGAAAAGAGAGAGGAGAGAGAGAAGGCGCCGACGGCGGCGGTGGTGGCACACTCGGTTCTTTATTTATAATTTCGCGTTAATCTACGCGACGACCGCGCGCGCAAAGGCCGCTCCCGCAAAGTGAGGCAAAAAGGTTCCACTTGGCTGAGCGTGAAACGGGACACAGATTAAATCCCATCGTAGTAGTGTGCCGCACGACGTCGCGACGCCCTACCCCTCTTTTTCCACTCTCTCTCTCTCTCTCTCTCTCTCTCTCTCTCTTTTACCTCCTTCATTTTTCCATATACCCTTTGCACCTGAACTTTCTTTTCCCCGTTTCGCCAGTGTATGTATGTATATATACACCGTTTTTCTTCTTTTTTCGTGCATTTTTTTCTTCTTCTTTCCCCTTGGGTTTTCGCTGCGTGTCCCTCTCCGTCGAACCCATGACCAAACAAACCCGTTAGCGTGACCGTGTTTTTTCATTCCGCGTAAACGACAGCACACGTCCATTTTGTTTTCCTGGCGCGAGGACGTGTTTACTTCGTGGGTGGTTCGAATTTAAAAGTCATGTTTTATGTGCACTCTGTACGTTTAGTTTCTCTCTCTCTCTCTCTCTCACTCACTCTCTCTTTTTTTCAACATTAACGTACAAAACGTATGATTTGTCAATGTTTTGCCCGGCAACGTCGATTTATTTTGCGATAATGTTTTTCAATTTTGACGCTCAGATGGAAATTAATTAATTTTTATTATATACGTGTATCAAAAGAGTTTCTTACGTCATTTGTAAAACGTTGACTCCATCGCGCTGAGTGATAATGGTGTATTAAAAATTGGTACATTTTGTACTACACCGAAAGGCTATGCACGGACATGGATTATCGCAGTTTTCGTGCATATTTAGTGATAAAACTATAAAATGCATTTTAAGGAAGGAATTCGTTAGTCAAAATTTAACATTTTAAGGCTAAATACAACTATAATTTTGACATAAATTTAGCATTTTTTAGGTATTCTATGATTTTTAAGAAATGTAACATTTATAGTCAAATGTCTACTAGGAAATGATATTTTTATTTTACTGGATGAAAATTAGACATTTTTTTAATAGAATGACATTTCGATGGAAATTACCCCATCCTCTTCAAGCTATATTACCAACATTATTAAGAAGAAAAAAAGGTTTATAATTTATAACAATCATTTTTTTACGTCGTAACTTATTGTCTCGTTATTATTAAGATTCACGATCATCTAAAATGCCACACTATATAAGCATAATAAAGAAGAGTTAAATTGTATTATTTAATTATATTTAAAAAAAAATTTTTTGTCCAGTAATATCTTTAAAAAATATATAATTACGTGGATGAAAAATTATAATTAACTAATAATTCAAATGTATTACGTAGTAAATTTTTGAAAAATAACTTTGCGTAACGCTTAATGATACCTTTCTACTATGCGTATTCCCCTTCACTGAATTGTCTAAATCGATAAAAAGTTAAATTCTCTTATAAAAATCACGGTAATTCTATATAAAAATATATTTTTATGTTATTCGCAAAATATAGTAGTTTTTAATCCACAACGTGATAAAGTTCGGATAAACCTTACGCACGAGACGACTACAGATCGGAACGAATATTAAACATAACGCGATTATTATTTCTCATTATCTTAATTAAATGAATACACACGAAAATACTCGATAAAAATAAAATAAAGAACAACTGCGTAAACGATTAAATAAATGAATACACACAAACCGAAGCCCATTTTATAAAGAAATAAAAAATGATAAAAATACCATTGATCGAATGAAACAAACGAAACGAGTATAAAATCCGCGACGGAGAGAGAGAGAGTAAGAGAGAGAGAGAGAGAGAGGCAAACAGGAGAGAGTCCGTAAAATCAATAGAATTAAAAGTGAAAAAGCGCAATAATAGATAATTAGATCGTTATGAAACACGAAAGTTATAAAAGAGTATATACAGGGTAGCAGAGTTGTACACCCAAAAATGAAACAAGAGATCGAGCTTTTCAACTCATAACGAATATTCGAAAGCTTCCCGTATACATCTGCAATATAGGCCGATTAGCTGATTTTATATTACGAGGACCGATGCATTGTTTGCTTTAATTTATCGGAACGAGTTTATAAATAGCCCTCCCCTCGACCCGTGAATGAGAGGAGCGAGGCTTTAAAAATGCGACGCGATTACGGAGCTTCGCGTATACCCGTAATAGGATGAACATTGATTCGTAATTAGGATTATTACTGCGAACTGCGCGTTCCGACGCGTATATATATATATATATATTTATTATTAACCTCTTAGCGATGGATGAATTGTTTTCCAAGTCGATCGCGCATATATATATAAATTGTACATACCGCCGTTTATCGAAAGAAGCGCTTTTTTATTTGACTATGTATCATACGAATTTTCGTCCTTATAAACAATTATCGCTTCACCCTTAACTGTCCTAAATTGCAACTTCCTCCTTCCTCCCGTAAACACACCTATATATATAGATATAGATATAAGTTTGAGAGAGAGAGGCCGCACGCGTCTTGGAAAATAAAGGGAGATAAATATATATCCTTCACTTTTCGTAGCCGGGTCGTTCCGCTCGAGGGTATTTGAAGACAAACTAGCAGGTTCCAAGTTTCATTTACGAAAAGGTGGGAGATATATAGGATGCGTGTGACATCAAAGATGGCGCGGAGAACATTCTCTAATGAGTTGAATCGTGGTGAACGATGCTCGAGGCGCTCGAGTGTCGAATTCATTACCGGTATACGCGAGCGCGCGAGCGACTCACTCTTTGACACCTCCGCGTCTATATATCCATCTCTCTCTCTCTCTCTCTCTCTCTAGTAGACTATTCATTATACACAAGCGCGAATTTCGCACTGTATATATCACGCGAGAGCTTTTCTCATCTCTCTCGCTCTCTATCTCTCTGTGCTTGGTGCATTGTCGCGTGTATTGTGCACAGGTTATTGCTCGCGGGGTTGGAAAATATTGAGGGTACGTGTGTATATTATATACGTTCCTGTATCTATACCGACTTTTGGATACATCTTTTTTCCTTCACGTTTCGATATAATTATAATACTTTCACGTGTGGTGTACGTATTTTTAATCAATTTTTTTTTCTGAGAGTAATAAGTAGACGAATTGGAAAATATAAGCAAAAGGATTATTTTATGTTATTTTATTATTATACATTTTAACGATTGATAAGAGGAGGATTCGATTTTAAAACATGATTTTTATTTATTTTAATTTCTAGTATGGAAATCGAAGCGTTTAAGAAACTCGTTTTAGCCGAAAAGTATTTAAATAAAAATAGATCGGGTGATTAAACGACATAATATGGTTTCAACGAACTTCAAATTACTCAATTACTAATAAGGAAGAAACTCGATCAGTTTTCGGATGTATAATATTATTGGTACTTGGAAATATTTTTCATGAATTTGCCAATTAAAACAGATTATAATATGTAACATGAAAATATTAATAATATTGCACTGAAAGACACGATACATTAAAAAATGCTATATTTATAGGAATTTAAGAACATACATTATACATTTTCGCAATTATTGTTTTATCAGATTTTTTATTATAATTGTGTAAACATTACGGTCAATATATCTTTTCAGTAATACTTACAGTAATTTTTAATAAAATATTTTTCTTAGTGTATTATAGATATACTATAATGAAAAATCGATATAATTTTACGAGAAAATTAGGATTTGTACTTTTACTTTTTGTTTTAGTATTATGATCGAGGAAAAAAAACCAATTTTATTTTTTATAAAAGTGTTAATAATGTGATATTGAAACTACGTAATAAAAAAATGTTTAATTATATTATTTAGCCGTTTTCTGCTTTTCACCCAATTTTCTTTAAACTCTAATTTATTACATTAATTAATTAATTATCAATTTTATTATAATAGAATATTTTTTTATTTTAAAATATGATATTACATAATATTACCCCGTAATTCGCGAGTTACAATTTATTTTCCTCAAGTATGTTTATATAGTCAACGATCCACTAAACACTCGAGGCAACTTTCCCGATGAACCTAAAACACAGATAATTCCCAAACCCCTTTACAAATTTACAATTCAAAAACATTCTGAAAACCACCCCATCGCAAATGATCTTCATCTTTGTATTATATACCACACACCCTAGCCTCTCTCGGCGTACATACATTTTTTTTTCTTTCTTCTCATTGAAAACAACCGAGTCGCGTCATATCTCTTTTCTTTGGAGTCGGAAGAAATCATTGACACAAATCTCGAAACGAAACAAAAATACCTCTTGAACCGGAGCGTTTGATTCGAAAGGGCGTCTCTCAATGCATTTCTATGTATCTGTGTGTATATATATATATATTAGAAAAGAACCTGGCTGCGGTTCCATATATACGGCTTTTGTTCCCCGTTAAAAGGAGGACGAAATATCGAGGGTGAAAAAAAAGGAGGGCGTAATCGCTGTCGCGCGCGCGCGGGGATACAAAGTTTATTTTCTTATAGCTGCTATATAACCCGTATTATAGACGTGACGCGATTGTAACGCGATATACTACTGTAATTGGCGCCACTTAAATATTCTTATTATTAGCTAAAATTGTTTGTGAGCACGATTTTCTTGTATGTTATATATACACGTTACATTTTTCCTTAAGGTTGAGAATGGTTTGATCGATTTTTTTGTTGGACGCGTGTTTTTTTTTCGTGGTGTGATTCAAGACTCACGGTTTTTGTGCATAATTATTAGTATTTTTATACACCGTAGTTAAATATTACAAACGAATTTTATTTATACGTGTGTGACGTATTAGTAAATATATTACACAAGTGTATTACAAAGCAGTGATAATATTGAAATGTTTTAATAAAAGAAGTTAAAGCTGGATGAGGAAGTCCATAAAGACGTCATTTAATAAACAAAAGTTATTATTCGTTCATCAAAATCGGCCAATTTTTTCCGTTACAAGTAAGTAAATTATTTTACAAAAATATTTTTACTCCGAGCACAAATACTAACTCTTGTTATAATGTTCTATTAAAAAGAGTTATATATTTTGTAGTAATGTTATAAATATTCGCGGGTTATCATAATTTCTACCATATAGCAAATATGTACACATTAATTTTTAACGCGATTATAAAAAAATTACGATAATCCGAATACATCAATGCCTCGAATGAAAAAGAAAACACAATTTAGACTTTTGTACATATTTACATATCAACTGGATGTAAACCCCAAAAACTAGAAAAAATTATTTATTTTTTATTAAACGAGGTATAATTTATCGAAAAAAACGTTCTGTATTTATAATGATATTGTGTTCCGTTATTTAATAATTTTCACCCTCCATCGTCGTAATGATTGAAGAAGTCAATTTTGCTGATCAGGTGCAATAAATAAATAAACTTATTTAATATATGCACAACGATTCGTATGCCTGGTTTGCAGACATCATCAGGTGCTAAATTTAATACACAGAAATTATCAATAATGCAATAATAAAGTAAAAACAAACGAACAAAAAGTAGATTTACCAGACTTTAACTTACGTGCGGCAACTCTGGTAAATCTACTTCTTGTTCGTTTGTTTTTACTTTATTATTGCATTATTAATAATTTCTTTGTATTAAATTTAGCACCTGATGATGTCTGCAAACCAGGCATACGAAACGTTGTGCGTATATTAAATAAGTTTATTTATTTATTGCACCTGACCCTCAAAATCGACTACTTCAATCATTACGATATTATGTTTCCTTTTGAGATAACTCAAGAATTTTTTGAAATTCTTTTCATTGATAAATCAGCGAGATTTTTGGGCAGTTATGAATCATTATTTTATAACTATATGTACTACCGACCACAAATAGTTATTTACGTATAATTTATTTATAATTCATTATTTCGTAAAAGCTCTCTATTATGCTATTCAATTTTTGGGATTTTCTAAGTAGGTCTTTGCATTTTGGGTATCAAATTCCCTTACCATTGAATATTTTAAGCTGTGATTTTATCGTCCGCAACGTTGAGATATTGACATTAGTATAAATATAACAATTTTTAATACAACAGTTCTATCACACACACACACGCACACACACACAGAGAGAAAGAGAGAAACTGGGAAAAGTATAGGACACCATAGGTTAACAAGTGAAGCATACTTAATCGAGACCACATTGAATTCCCGCGACAAGCATTGATCCGGTCTGATCCGTGAAAATAGTCTCTTAACGGCATAATAATACACATATAGACATAACAGACAAAAGAAGGGAAAAGGCTAGGCAAGCGGTACATAACGCGAGGGTGTTTCTCGCGGAGGTGACAAGGTGAGCAGCCCTTAGGTCACCGAGGGGCTGTTGCCCCGACAGAAGCCGTGTAAAAGCGAGTAGGGTTACGGGCTAACTTACGGGAGTAACCGCAACTCTCTAACCCCTTCTACCTCCCTCACGGGTTTGAGTAAACTACTCTCTTATGGATGCACGCGTCTACGTGCGTGTTTATTTATCTACTTACGTAACTAACAGACGTCTTCTTCGTCTTCGCGGGCTTGTTTTTTTTTTCTTTCCTTCGGGAAACGCGAGACTCGAGGTAATTCTTAACCGGGTAATTTCTCAGACCGCACGAGGATTATGCGCTAATGACGCTTTTGTCGTTGCGGTTCGTTTTTACAGTGCGGTGTGCATATAATTAATCGTTTTAATATCGGTGTTTATTGTGTCTATTTTTACTTGTGGTTTTATTCGGTATAGAATTTTAAGTATACGCGAAAGTGGAATTAACGCGATTAGTAATTTTATTTTTAAATAGTTACTTTTTACGATTAAATATTCTATTCAGAATTACTACACGGAGAAAACTGTTTTTGATTAAAAATTAGTGTACTCTTTGGCGAAGGTGGGACGAACTGTCAGAATAAGAGAACATTGCTGTACTATACATGGAAAAATTTAATAGAAGGCTGTAGTAAAAATTAGATTAAATTTTACCATATAGTACTATATGGTCAAAAATTTAATTACATACATATACTTTATGGTAAAAAATTTAATTCTACCATTTAGTGTAGCAGTTTCTCTTATTCTGATAGTTTGTCCTACCTTTGCTAAAGAGTATAGTATGTAATTTTTAATCAAAAATTTTCTTCGTTTAGCAATAAAGTACACAAATTATCGAAATCAATAAAATTATATATACATTCTATAGTAAAATTTCTAGCAATAAATAAGATAAACCTAAATGTAGTACTTCTAATTATATTCTGATAATCTGTATACACATTACTTATTTTTTTTTATTTTTTAATCAATTCCTTTAGATGAGCAGTGAATTTAATAGATTCAGTTTGCTTACGAAGGTAACGTAGATTTTATTTATGTTTAAACTTTAACAATTTTTAATAGCGTTTTTTTATAATTTAAAACTAATAGAATAAAATATATGTTTACAAATCAAAAAGTAGCAAAAGTCCAAAGTTTGGAAAATAGTACATTTCAAAATTATTATAATGAAATAATGTTTTTAGTCAATTATTATAACTTTTCATCGATTTTTAGGTGTCAAGATCATAAAAGTTTTATAGTTCACCGATAGTTCCTCCAAATTCATAAAATATCGTAAAACCTGATGTCCAAATTTTAATTTTGATTCCATAAATATGTACGTTTTACATGTAAAAAAAATGTTTTACCAAATATGTGCAACTAATATTCGTGAAAATCGTAATTTAACTAATTGTAAGAATCATTCTGAAAAGCTGATGTGTATATTATCAGTATTATATAGTTTTACACAGTGAATACTTTTTTTAATTAACTTAAAAGAGAGGTTGCATCCGCATAAGTATCGTAATGAATAAAACAAACCTTTGTGAGGCATCTTCCAGAAGGGCGGCTCGGGGGTGGGCGAGCAAGGGTTAGCCACCCCCGCGCCCAACAAAGTCCTTGCCGCGTGCAGCGCCGCCGCCGCCGCCTCCCTGCTCCGCGCTGCAGCAGCGCTCGGCGGGTAATCCGAAGGACCTGAATCACTTCCGGCGACACCGCCGCCGCCGCCACCGCCGGCCACGCTAACACAATGCTGTAACAGACGGGTACAATATATGCCTCATTAACTGTTCAAACTTACATATAAACATTTTTTTGTAAATTCTTTTTCTATCATCAGTGTTCGGAGAGTAGTTTTGTACGTGAAATTAAATATTGCAATTTTGCTCGTTCGTGATTATATCTATTGGAACGCGCGCAGAGTTGCATGAGCGATTATTAGAGATTTTAATGTGTAATAAAAACGACGAAATTGTGTTTTTCGTAAATGTTATAACTGTATACCTTGAAGTAAATTATTGTTTTAAATATCACGTCACGCGTACAAGTCGCACCTAAAAAATAATTATTCTAAAATGTGTATACAAATATTTCACGTAAATAAATTACCTTGATCCGTAGCACCGTAAGAAACAAACCGTAATTCGCGCCACTACTCCATTGAAAAAACAATACCAATCAAGCGCAATCAAAACCGAAATAAAAGTAATTACAATAAATTTTTCACGCGGCAAAACAGCCGATATAGCTATATACATAGAGTACTGAGAGAGGGAGAGAGAGAGAGAGAAAAAAGAGAAACGTCGTGTCCGAGTTCAGTATTTAAAAGCGATCTCTCTCCCTCTCCAGGTCGAGTGATCCCTAATTTTTTTTCGTCGCATTTTCCGGATAAAATGGATGACCACTGTTTTCGCATAGTAATCCCAATGCTGTTTTGCATTCTTCGCGTCATCATGCATTCGGGCATAGTTGGCTGGCATGTAAATTGATAGGGATTACAATGACAACGATTTTCATTTTAATCGAATCGTTGGAAACTTTATTGCCCGGCAAAAGCAATGTCGATCCGCTCAAATATCCTATATATATATTTATACCCGTACTATACACTCCTCCCGTTTAAAGTGGCGAGGGGAAAGAGAGAGAGAGAGAGAGAGAGAGAGAGAGAGAGAGAGAGAGAGAGAGAGAGAGAGGAAATCACATAGCTGGCAGCGCGTGTAATGCGGCTCATAAATTCTTCGGGAAAGCTAGCCGTGATTAAGAGCGTGAGCGGCACGATAATTCCATGGGCGATCGTCGATTTTCCGTGTGATATCGAGATATCGTTTTCCTAGGGCGATCCTATATACATGTACTATATAACTATACGGTTACGCTCGGTCTCCCGTTCGACCTTCCGATTCCCCCCCGTTAACACCGTGTCAGTCTTATTTTATACACGAGTGTAATGTATGCCGTTAACGTTTTTCTACGTACATTTTGACGAATTCATTTTTAAACGGTAAGCGACTTCTTTTACACTGTACGAACGCGATATTTTTAAAATTTCAACGCGCAGTAGATTTTTCTTTCGATGTTCGAGGGGACGAATGATAATAAGTGGTAAGGAGCGGACGCTTCTTTTTTGCACGGTCCTTGGTTAAGCGAGCGTATAACTACACTATTTTGGCACGGGGCTAACGGGTTACGGTTCACGGGAGGCGACTAGGAGTCCTCCACCGAAATTACTACGTGTTCCTAGGTGGAAACGGGGTGAAGAAACCGTCGATGTCACGATGCTATTATAGTCGAGCTGTGTCGTTCGCGTAAAATGAATTAAATCGATCTGAGAAAAATGACTATAGTTTTTTACAGTAACGTACTTACACAGGAATATACAATTCGATTATCATGATTAAGACAGTAATTTTTAAAAAGTATACTTACTAATAAAATTATGATAAGACAAATATAAATATATAGTCATTTTTAATACACATAGATACATTGTATATATACACATATATTGAATATACGACTATATTTTCAACAATCAACCGAACTTTGATCGATCAGTCACCTCGCTTTTATTCGAATATATATATATAGTATATATCTAACGACAATCGAGCAAACACAGAAAATACTTATTAAATTAAAATCGCAGTGTGTACGTATTACAATTCGATTTCATTCTATAATTCATTTCGAATTCACCGTATAGAGCGTGCATGTAAATTGATAGGGATTACAATGACAACGATTTTCATTTTAATCGAATCGTTGGAAACTTTATTGCCCGGCAAAAGCAATGTCGATCCGCTCAAATATCCTATATATATATTTATACCCGTACTATACACTCCTCCCGTTTAAAGTGGCGAGGGGAAAGAGAGAGAGAGAGAGAGAGAGAGAGAGAGAGAGAGAGAGAGAGAGGAAATCACATAGCTGGCAGCGCGTGTAATGCGGCTCATAAATTCTTCGGGAAAGCTAGCCGTGATTAAGAGCGTGAGCGGCACGATAATTCCATGGGCGATCGTCGATTTTCCGTGTGATATCGAGATATCGTTTTCCTAGGGCGATCCTATATACATGTACTATATAACTATACGGTTACGCTCTGTCTCCCGTTCGACCTTCCGATTCCCCCCCGTTAACACCGTGTCAGTCTTATTTTATACACGAGTGTAATGTATGCCGTTAACGTTTTTCTACGTACATTTTGACGAATTCATTTTTAAACGGTAAGCGACTTCTTTTACACTGTACGAACGCGATATTTTTAAAATTTCAACGCGCAGTAGATTTTTCTTTCGATGTTCGAGGGGACGAATGATAATAAGTGGTAAGGAGCGGACGCTTCTTTTTTGCACGGTCCTTGGTTAAGCGAGCGTATAACTACACTATTTTGGCACGGGGCTAACGGGTTACGGTTCACGGGAGGCGACTAGGAGTCCTCCACCGAAATTACTACGTGTTCCTAGGTGGAAACGGGGTGAAGAACCGTCGATGTCACGATGCTATTATAGTCGAGCTGTGTCGTTCGCGTAAAATGAATTAATCGATCTGAGAAAAATGACTATATTTTTTACAGTAACGTACTTACACAGGAATATACAATTCGATTATCATGATTAAGACAGTAATTTTTAAAAAGTATACTTACTAATAAAATTATGATAAGACAAATATAAATATATAGTCATTTTTAATACACATAGATACATTGTATATATACACATATATTGATATACGACTATATTTTTCAACAATCAACCGAACTTTGATCGATCAGTCACCTCGCTTTTATCGAATATATATATATATATATATCTAACGACAATCGAGCAAACACAGAAAATACTTATTAAATTAAAATCGCAGTGTGTACGTATTACAATTCGATTTCATTCTATAATTCATTTCGAATTCACCGTATAGAGCGTGCATGTAATTATTTAGATCTCAAGCACATTAATTTCTAATAATACAAATCAAATTTACAAAAGCTCGTGTGGTTGCATGTATAACGTGGTCTTACACATATCTATGTATATACATACATATACGTATGAATACTACATGTACAACATTACAATATTAATAATCAAAAGTCGTGTATTTACTATATGTATCGTTATGCACACACCCACACGTCAGGTAGATTTTTTTATTTTCTACTTTGAATTATGACCATAAATTATTATTATATATATTCTATATATATGTATGTGTGTTTATAAACGAGAATTAAACATTTGTTTAGTTTATGTATCGCTTTCCGTTCTGTTGAGTGCGATATTTCATTGCGTGCATTAATTTGTCGCTTTCCATCGCGTTCCTGTATATATCTGTATATATACATTTGTGTGTATACATATATATCTATATATACACATATAAATTTATATATATTAAAGTATACGTTTATATCTATACACGTATGTGTGGGTGTGTGTGTGTGTGTACGTAGCGCCATAGAATGCCCGGCGTATTTTCCGAGAGTACCCCGTGTTTCATGCGTCGGTAGCTCATATAACGTAATTAGATAAAAGCGGACATTATAATACATAATACGATGGTTCTGTGTTTTCGCACGAGTGCCAGTCGAACATTTCGCGTTGCCGTTCCGCGCTCCCTATTTATGCCGGACTTTTGTTGGCAAACAAAACGCACACCCGGACAACTGCATTTCTCGACTGTCTATTAATTAATTTTTGGCGGATTTAAAAAGAATTTTTACTCTTTGTGTACACGTATATACATATACATCCGTGTGCTGTTTTTGAATCGCGTTTCGACTTTTGTATTACACGGGATGAACATTTTTTTTTTTAGAATTAAATGTATGTGTACATGTTTGCGAAATCATTTTTCGTTTCGGGAATTGCATATTTTCTGTAGAATTTTTCTAGTTATATAGACGTTGTTGGTTAACTCGTAAGATGTGCAGTAATAATTTTTATTAGTATATGCTGTTAAATTAGAATACGTACGTTTTTACGTTTTACGCACTCTCATACATACAATTTACGTTATAACAATTTTAAAAGAGAGAATATAAAAATCAACGATTTTATATGTGCGTATATAAATTTGCAGATGTACGAACAAACACGATGAAATCATAAATATATGTAAAAGCTTTATACCTTTCAACCGAATGTAAGAAAAAAAGATAAACGAGGGACGCATATAACTTATCTTTTAAATTAATTTTCCTTGTTACCGCTTTTGTATCGCGAGTCCCCGGTAAATTAAAAACACGCATTTAATTAAATTTAATGTGCTGGTTCGGTAGAAACAACGTAAGAAAAGTAGGTAGGACATGGGTAGGATGAAACGTTTTTTCTCGTTGTTTTCACGCATTTAATGGAATGGAAATAACCTGTAAATTGTTTAACAGCAGTTTCTCGGTTCAATTGGACTCTAATCTCTGCAAATATTCTTTTATTCTATTGCTTTTCTACATTTATACACGAATTCGATCATTTTCTAGCAAATAATTCCTCATTTCCGAGATATTTTGAGTTTTACTAATTTTTTCAAAATTTCACCAAAAGCATTATTAATGCGTCTTTCATAGCCCGGAACGAGTCACTAATCTTACCAAGCGAAAACTATTTTTTATGCTCGAAAATGCCTTGTTCAGGCGTAACATTTCTAGAAACAATTGAAGCCAAAGATTTAATGCGCCAAAACAACGAGAAAAAATCGTTTCCTAAATGCCTGAAAACTGATTCCATTTTTCACGCATTTCAATGCAAACAACCTATTTACTACCTCGAAAATCTTTCGATTTCTACTAGGGATTTTTTGTTGAGTACGTCTATCGTAACATATATAATGTATATACAAATAGAAATTTTATAAAAAAAGATAAACGAGGGACGTACATATAACTTATCTTTTTAAATTTAATTTTCCTTGTTACCTGCTTTGTATCGCGAGTCACGGTAAATTAAAAACACGCATTTAATTAAATTTAATTGATAATAATGCGATGCAAATTAACATACACTGCGCGCATTACAATAGTTAGTAATATTATTAATTTTGAAGGTTTAACTATTATATTAAAATGTGCATAGTTTAGTGCGATTGAATCGAAATTGTTTATTGTTTTGATTTCAGCACTTTTGAATGATCACTTTTGATTAAATAAAATATTTTAGATATATAGATATATTTATTTTTGTATATGTTTCATCTCGTTAAATAATGAATAATTAATCCCTAGTAGAAATGATAATATTTAAAATGTGCTGGTTCGGTAGAAACAACGTAAGAAAAGTAGGTAGGACATGGGTAGGATGAAACGTTTTTTCTCGTTGTTTTCACGCATTTAATGGAATGGAAATAACCTGTAAATTGTTTAACAGCAGTTTCTCGGTTCAATTGGACTCTAATCTCTGCAAATATTCTTTTATTCTATTGCTTTTCTACATTTATACACGAATTCGATCATTTTCTAGCAAATAATTCCTCATTTCCGAGATATTTTGAGTTTTACTAATTTTTTCAAAATTTCACCAAAAGCATTATTAATGCGTCTTTCATAGCCCGGAACGAGTCACTAATCTTACCAAGCGAAAACTATTTTTTATGCTCGAAAATGCCTTGTTCAGGCGTAACATTTCTAGAAACAATTGAAGCCAAAGATTTAATGCGCCAAAACAACGAGAAAAAATCGTTTCCTAAATGCCTGAAAACTGATTCCATTTTTCACGCATTTCAATGCAAACAACCTATTTACTACCTCGAAAATCTTTCGATTTCTACTAGTTTTTTGTTGAGTACGTCTATCGTAACATATATAATGTATATACAAATAGAAATTTTATAAAAAAAATAACTTACACTAATTTAAGTTACGCTCCAATTATCAATATTTTCATGAAATACGTATACAAAAATCTTTTCTTTAAAAAAAAATTAATGCTTTTATCACGTAAAATTAACACGCATTATTTTAAACTTTTCGCACACAGAGTACTCACGATCAATACTCTCTTTCTCACTAATATAACATCAAAATTTTTCATCTTAACAAAATTCTATACGTAATATAGTTTGAAACGAAATATCTCGTCTTTCGTGTACACGAAACACCGAATAATTAAAAGATCACGGGAATAATTGCAAGTACACGGTACTCTAATAAACGAAAATGAATAAACGATGAGAATGCAAATGTATCGATGTCGCCCACACGCACACAAACATACACAAACACAGAGTGAAAAAGAGCCGACGGACAGTGTATAAAATCGAATGATTTCACGTCGAGTCGAATTTTCGAGACATTAACGTTAGACAATGGGCTAAGTAGGCGTGACCGTTCAAGATCTTTAGAAAATCTTAATCCGAGCGGTACATATATATATATACTTTGCAAAATCCTTACTTACAAATGAAACGAATTATCCTAAGGTACGACTCTCTCGGTTTATGCTATTATCTCATTAATCGTATAATTTTCTCGAGAGGGGATTTTTCTCAGGTACCGGGCGCGCTTTATGTATTTCTTGACACTGTATACATCACTCCTCTTCTCCCTGTATATCTACTATGGCGCTTAATATTTTTTTCTACGCGAGAGAATTTAATAATATTTTTTTAGGTGCGTAACGTTACGTCGATACGATTTTGATTATACGAAATTTAGCCTATATTTATATATTGATCGTCGAGTAAGATAATACGATATATATATATGTCACATTTTGAATCTATCGTTTTGGAAATTCGGTGTGCAAGCGCCATGCGACGAAATATATGTATATATATATATATATATGGATCGAACGTCGAGCGTATAATAAATATGTATATTAATGTAAATTTTATAATTTTCCGTGTGTATCAATTTGTCACTCGGATGCGAAAACACAATCGGTAAATTATAGTCGTATATAAGTCGACTTTTGTATACAAATACACCGACGAGTAATAAATATATTTCATTAAAAATTAGTGCGTTATATATATATTATACAAACTGTCGGAGTGATACATACAAAATACACGCGAGAGAAATGTATATAAGTACTGCATTAAAAGTGATTTTATAATTTTGAATAACGTAACGACAGAGTGACTAAATCAAACGAATTATGTGAAAAATTCTAATATACTGTGTGTGTAATTTTTCAATCTTACAACGAACCGCGTTACTCTTAGACACATTGCGCGGCGGTAAAATAGTGTCAGAAAGAAAAAAAGAAAGAAAAATTCGTCCCAAATGTGATATATTCTATTTTATTATCAGTT
Organism: Theocolax elegans; assembly: GCA_026168455.1. Lineage (NCBI taxonomy): Eukaryota > Metazoa > Arthropoda > Insecta > Hymenoptera > Cerocephalidae > Theocolax > Theocolax elegans. The sequence goes on from CM047425.1 coordinate 105,474,568, forward strand.
GGGCGAGTGTGGGTACTTATATATATATTTATAATGTTCACGAGTTTCGGAAAAAAGAAAGGTGTACATACCGTGTCGAGAATGGCCGTGGTCAGGCCGGATAACTACCACCAGCTGAAAGCACTAACCGTACGACGAAGTATTGCTTTATCCTTGTTCCTTTTGTATCCGCGTTAAAACCACGTCAATCGTTCTCTCCCTCTCTAAAACTGTATACCTCAGGTCCCTGCGGTGAGCACTTGTAAAGTAATACAAAAGAATAAAAACCAACCAAAAATTTCACTTAAAAGCACAACCCGAATTCATATCCGAGGATGAAGATGTTCTCAACTGTACGCGTACCTCGTGGACACGAAGATATTATAACACATATGCGTAGTATATAGATATACGTGTGTGCAATATATAATGTAACGTACGCGTATGCGCGTAAGTGTAAAATGTGTAGGTTTACAAAGTAAAATAATAAAAGAGAGGGTGGTAAAAAGTTAAGTAAATAAAAACGTCGCGAGCGTTCGATCGTAGTATAATTCTCTACGGAGCCGGAAGGAGAGAGGTGTCCTCGGAAGCACGTGCGTGCGACTAACGGAGTGCAGTGACGCGTTGCGGCTCTGTTGCTCTGCGGCGCCCGATTGACCAGCCGAGTCTGCTCAACCTTGGCTTCGAGCCCTGCCGCGCGCCGCGCCGACGAGATCCTCGGGATTTTCGGTCCACGTACACACTGCACGCACGCACACAGACGCGCGCCCCGCAAACCTTCATCTCCCGGCACGCTCGCTCTCTCTCTCTCTCTCTCTCTCTCTCCCTCTCTTTCTCCACTCCCCACCCCTCGCGGCACGCCAACTGCACGACGAGCGGCGCCTGCGAGCCATAGCCAGTAGGCGTCACCGAGGCGTGGCCCGCGCAACTTTCGGAGTGGGAGAACTGGGGAGGGAGATTCCGCGGGCTACGCGTGATCCAAACGCAGGCGGGGCGCGTCGCGACGCCATTGTTGATCCTACTTTGTAACCCGCGCAGGGGAGGGGGTTGCTGCTGCTGCTGCCGCTGCTGGACGACACCCGCGCCAAGAGAGGGGCACGCGCGGAGAGACAGAGAGAGAGAGAGAGAGCCTAGAGATCGAACGGTAGCGCCGCGCGGCGGAAACGACGACGACGCCCGGCGTCGCGACGCCTTTAACCGGGAGTCTCGTCGACGACGTTTCGGAGGACGCGCCATTTTTCGCCGCGAAAGTGCACCGGTGAGTATGCCGCGGATTTTCCAACATCTCTCACGCGTATGTATTTTTATTTTCCCTTTTTTTTTTCTTTTTTTTTTCGTTAGGGGTTTTGTATATCCCAAACGCGCTCGAGAGTAGATGCTTTCCTGTTTTGTGCTCGCTTTGTCGTTATACTCTTCCGAAATGTTTAAGTGCATTTAATTTTTGATTATTTTCATTCTGTATCGCTGTAGCAAAGTGTGCAAACTGTGGAAAAATATGTTGCGTATATGGTCAGTTTGATTTGAAGCAATGATATTGATATCCCACTGTATTAGACATACATTTTTGAAGAGTTTTAGTCGCTTCTTTTAATTATAAACATTCGCGTTCTTTACGTTTGCAAGAGCGCGTATATGTAATTGTCTTTGCAATGTCAATATATAAAATCTATACATATATTTTGTGTGTACCATATTTGCACGAAGAATTCAACTTTGTACATGAAAACGCGTGTAAGCTGTAAATTAAATTATCGCTAATTCCTATAATTAATTATGAATAATAAGTAAATTATTTGTAAATATATTTATTATTATTTTACATTTTAAATGTTTAATTTTTACGTAACATATATAAAGTTCCCGTAGATTATAGTACACTCGTTCAATGTAGCAAACGACTCTTATATTTTCTTTAAATTATTGCTAATATAGTTTATTATAAATAAAACACCACAATTCTCTACAGTACATTAATATATATATAACTTTATTGTATTGTAACTTTACACCGTATATATGTACATAAAAATAATAACAATATATTTTTATTGCAGCAATTTTCTTTTATCGGATCAAATGTAATTGACATGACGGAATGCTATATATTTATGTATAAATGAGCAACATCGTATCGAAATTCGATCACTGTACTGCACAAACGCATATATAAACGCATCATATCAAGGGAATTTCGAAGGATTAAGTAGAGAGATCACCATTAAATTTATATATATATATTTTTTTTCGTTGGTTAGTTTTTGAGAACACTTGAAATAATTAAAAATGTTCGTATATTTGTATTACTGATATATATACGCTACGCGAGTATATGTATAAAGAACATTAATTTAAGATTTTTTTTATTACACGGACATCCTGAAAAGGAAGAACGATAAACGATATATATATATATATATATATATATATAACACATTGAAGGTACATATATAAAGCATCGTAATTATTTTGTGTATACATTAAAAATATAAATTGGTAATACCATACAGTAATGATCTATATTTATCTTTCCTAATAGAAATAGACATTTTTAATCATTATATAATATCGAAATGATCATGTATATAGTACATTTATTTATATTTAAATGCGCATGTGCAGAGTGTAAATGATGAGTGGGTCGACAACAACCTGACAATAACCTTAACGACTTCGTATAGGAACATAAATATACGGTTAATTAATTTGATCGTGGAATATGCGATATACATGTATAAAATAGAAGAACCATCAAAACCATAAGAAGATAAGTCTACTCTACAATTAAAAAAAATAATTGACTTAAAGTATTTCTTAATTTTTAAATAAACTATTATTATTGGTTAATACACTTAAATTCTTCAGTTAAGGGGATGCCACACAGTATAAATTACCGAATTGATTTTTCAAATTAAATGTTGAGATTTTCGTTTATCCCGATTTTGCGATCATAGGTACATTCTGCACGATTAACAGATTGTGCGTCAACTTGCAGAATCTTATAATTCGATACATTTCCTTATCTAAATGAAAAATTGTAATGTACTAAAAATTGTAACTGTTTACCGACATTGCAGTTTTTACAAACTATTTTTCATTTAATTAAATGAATATGTCGAATTTTAAAATTCTGCGAGTTGACACACAATTTGCAAATCATGTAGAATGTATCTATGCACGCACAATTGGAATAAAAGATAAACTGAAGATTTAATTTGAAAAATCAAATATGTCGGTAATACGGCATCCCCTTAATGTATTTGTGTTGCCAACGTTTCTTATAGGTGGAACAGAATTATAAAAATTACTTTAAAATGATTATATTTATTTATTTATTTGTCCACAATACAACATGTAGTTAAAAAACTAGATACACAAATATATCTTATGTATAACATACATCACATACAGAATACATTAAATATATGTACTGCATAGGTCCGGCTTCTTATATTTAAACATGGAATTAATTAATAACAAAATAAATCTTAAACTATATAACATTTTTAAATTTCACGTATATATTTAAATTATTTATCGGTTTTTACTTCAGTAATACATTTTATCGAAAATACTATTAAATGATTACTTGATCAATATTAGCTTACCCTATAGATATACAATTACACAATATTATTGGCTTTACTACGATAACAGATATGCGACGATGAATCCAGAACGAAAAGACACCTTCATTATTTAATTAATAGATCTATATGAATTTTTTTATAACATTGATTTATAGTCAACTTAAATTATTTTAAGAGTATAATACGAGTTCTCAAAAATGGAATAATATTGCAAAATAACTATATAATCATGCATAATTCCAAGCATTAATTATATTGATTTTATTGTAAGGTAAAATACCATATAATATACAACTAAAACATACAAATATATTTTTAATTATGTAATTTTATTAAGTAATAAATTAAAGAAACGTATTTTACGTCAGCAACATATAATTATTATAATCCTAAAACATGAATTTAAAGATTAATTCGAAAATCATTTCATCGCGAGATCGAGATAAAAACCCAATGGTTGATTTTTGCATCTTCGGTTGAAAAAAAAAATTTTTTTTCGAAAGCATCGTGTGAAACGAGTTTTAGGGATGGTTTACAAATCCACCATAGTCGATATACAGCTCCGCAGAATCGAGCTGGACGCGTTTAACCTCGTTTAATCTCGTATTTTCCGCGCGCGAGCTTCAACGAGTAGTTCGAAAAGCCATTAGGTTTTATCGGCGCAACCCGGCTGCAGTTCACTAATCGTGGCTTCCTGAGGGAGAGAGAGAGAGAGAGTAATGTATATATATATACTTTTACAATTGTGACTCTTGACAGTCGTTGGTTTCTCTCTCCATCTCTCTCGATATCAACGGTTAAATTGTATACATTTGTTCGTTGTTTAAAAAACATTGTAGAATCAAAGGTCTTTTTGTTAACCGATAGGCTGATATATACAAATCCTTGTTTTTTTTCTGTCTCTTTCTAATTAACAAATTTCAAAAGGAATTGGGATGTCGATGTGATACATAATGGATAATGTATATACATATGTATATTTTTTTTATCTGATATTGAAAATTTTTAATAAAAATATCATTGAATAAATTTGTTTAATATATTAATTATGTTTTAATGTATATCTATTATATATTTTTTTCGTTCTTTCAATAAACGTACACTAATTTCAACATTTATTTTCTCTAAATATCTTCGGGTAATAAATTGCTTCTTTAAAGAGTAATTGGAATAAATCGCAATCGAGTTAGATTTTGTTAAAATCGGGTTAAGTATATCAAACCTGAAGATAATAAACATCACGATCACAAATATAATTTATTTTTTTTATTGTTAATTTACGTTCCTTTTTTTATTCTTCCAAGTTGGTGCTGGTCAGTGAAAAAATATAATTTTCATTTAAAAAATACACTGATTTAGTTTTCGTGGTAGATTCAAGTGTTTTTTACTCTCTAATAATTTATATGAAAGATTAATATATTTATACTAAATTTTCATGATAAAATATATAGTAAAATTTATTATATATTAAACACGTGCGTACGTTATTACTATTATTACTAAAATTACTATTACCATAATGACCATCGTTATAATATACATTTTTCCGTTTACAGTACTTTTCAAATAACAAATTTGCAATTAATACAGTAAATTATTTTAAACAATTGACGGTAATAATAAACAACGAAAGAAAATAATGATAATACAGTACGTAGACGCAGAGGCATAGAAGAAGTTGAAAAGTCAGTTGAAGCCGATTATCAGATAACCAGATTAGGACTGGGTTAAGTATAAGTGCAAAGGAGATATTCGCCTAATTACAGTTGAACGTCTTGACTGACACGTCTCATTTATTTCAGTCGCTGCGATATCTCGATGTATAAACCGTTCCAAATAATTACGCAAATGTACATTTTGTATTATTCCCGATAATTTTGTGTATTATCCAAATTAATTAAAAAAAAAAAGAAAAGGCAGAAGATATAATTTACAATTACATACTTGTACCACCATTCAGATAAAGTGCAAGCTTTCATCACTTTAAATAATAAACTCGGCGAATGGAACGAAAAAGAAATTCGAGCGCGCGGTATATAAAATCCCTTTTCTTTAATGAAACTCTACACAAACAAAACCATTCATTAATGAAAAAAAAATTTTTTTTTCCCTCGTAAAGCATTATGTATACAAGTACGTATATATTTTTTCTAAACGCCACGGATAAAAGGAAAATCGTCACGTTTCTTCAACTCTTTACAGAAAAATAGGTATATATAGACTGAAAGAAGGAAGAAAAAAAAAATACTGAAAGAGTTTTAAAACTTCGCGAAGAAATGAAGGGACGTACTTACGCATGTAGACGGATGTCGGTGAATTTCCACATTATACATGTATATATATATATATAGAAACAAGGCACGCGATTCGCGTGCGGTGCGGCAAGTGCATCCCGACATCTCGGTGTAATCAGACACCGTTCGGAGAGCACCGACGTAATGTAATTGAAAACATTCAAAAGAGCGAGTGAGAGAAACACCGATCTTTTTTTTTCTCTCTCTCTCTCGCTCAGCTGGTGGCTTCTGTGATCCGCACCGCTTTTCTCCGAGTGTGTGTCTTACTCGCAATTAAAAAAAAATGCTCCATTTTTTTCCTTCTCTTTACTATATCCTTCTTATAATATATATACTTCGTCTCTCTGTTTATATCTTTTTTTCCTTCTTTTGAATCCCTCCTCATCCCTTTTGATTTCAGCCGGCGAGTTTTATCATTTCATACTTTTTCATGGATATATATATATATGATCGTTGAAAACTTACCTGCCACTTTTCATTTTCAGCGTCTTTCACCTCGATGAGTCCCCGGAATTATTTTACCTTCGTGAAAAATAAATGAGTATCTGCTGTGTCTCTTCTCTCTCTCATTTTTTCACTCGTTTCTTAAATACATACTTATCCGTTTTATGATTATTGAAGAAAAATTTGCGCTTTTTATTATGTTTTGATATACTTTTTATCATTCAATAAAGTACGTATATTTACTAAAAAATGTAAAGCAATACTATATATATATATTACATTTTAAACTGTAAATAATTCGTAACAATATACACCTACCCATCATTTTTTTTTTCATAACAAAAATATTAAATTAAGAAAATAAAGTATAAAAATTTCGTCGCATTGTTCAAAACACCGCAATTCAATCACGAGGCATTGTATAATTATTTGAACCGTATAGATAATACCACCTCCTCTCCTCAAAAAAAACAATGCAAACTCGTACATCCACATATGAACAGCGAGAGACCGATCCAACTTTTATCTTCGCCGAAGAAGTAGAATAAAAAAAAATTGACCTCGTTTATCCAGGTTGCACCAAAATTTTTCTTACAATTATATGTATCTTACCTGAAGAAGAGGAAGAAGAAGAATAAGAAGAAGAAGATGGTAAAAATAATGAAAAAAAATAAGAAGAAGAAGAAGTTTTTCCCGCGCAAGCGGCACTCTTGTCTCGATATGTCGCGCGCATGAGCGAACACGGGGCGCGATAATGCGTTTCAAAGTAGGTCTCCGGTCCTTGGTAAAGTAGGTGTAAATACCGGTAGGCTGGGTTCGATGCTCGCAAACATCCCTAGGGGTTTTATATATATATACATATGGTTTGTAGATGTAAGCGAACCGAGTAGTCGCTCGCCAAAAAAGAGACGCCGCCAAAGGCGCGGCTTTTCTTTATTCCTGATAGTTTTCAATAGGAAGATTTTCTCACACTGTGTGGACGTTGCCAATGTGACCCACGCGTCTCTACCTATATATATATAGACCGATCCGTACAGAAGATGTTTTCTTTTTCTCACATGGGAGAAAGGATAATTTAAGCTTTATGTACCTAAAATATATACATTTTTTATATATAAAATTAATTTGTAGACGGAGAAACATATTGTAGTAAAAATTAGTGTATTTTGAAGTAACGCGAGGATAGACCTATATGATTATATATCTTGTACGCTTGTTATCTTTCACAGTAATTATTACAATGTGTATAGAAATTTTGGTTACATACTGTATTAAGAATCATAATTTTTCGGTTACTATAATATACTTATATATATTTATTTCAGTGCATAAACATAACAACGACTCAAAATACAAATTGTAATAATTATATATACACGTATAATTGATCATGTGCACCATTAATACTTACGTGATAATTTATAAAAAAAATTATACGAAAAAGGTCGCGTATTGACATGATTCATCTTATACACATTTTCATCTTCTAAACGCTTTATCACCATAATTCAATGTAAATTTCCAACAATAACGAATATACAGTCAGTCACCTCTAATAATTCTGACTTCACGGTTATTTTAGTACTCGATGACGGACGCACGCCACAAAAAGAAGAAAATGAAAGTTTAGAGGGGTGCCTATACCTATACGTACAAATTTCAAGTATATATGTATAAATCGATGTAGCAAGCAAGATTCGAGTATACGACATGTACTCGTGTATGTACACGTATATACGAGAGCCTATGTACACAAGCATTATAAATACATACATCATTCATGCATTGAAAAAGAGGGGCGAGTATAGGAGAAAAAAAAAAATTTTTGTGGGTAGGCGCCGCCTCTGATGAAAGCAGGGACGTTACCAGTGGGCCGTCGTGTTTTGCCCAAAGTTATGCACCCCATCTTCAAATAAAGCCCCTTCCTCTCAGCCCTTCCTATTATATATGGGCATAGCTATATATATATATAGAAAAACCCCTTGAACATGTATATATATATACTTGCCCTAATATATATATATGTCTATATCGCACGTGCACTTGGTGTACACACATCGATAAAAAGTTGTGCGCGATCGTGCTAATTTATGGGATTTTATGAACGTATAGACCCGTGACTTATACATAGAGAGAGATAGAGAAATGTTTATGCAAATGTCAACAGACGGTGGAGAGAATGAATTATGAACTGTGAAGTCGAGGACTCTGTGTCTATCTCTAGGCTTGTCTCAATTTAGAAAGTTGCCGAGTGTCTATATGTATATATATATATATATATATATGGGGTATTCCACGTGAAGTGGTCCGATCAAAATTTTAAAATGCACCAAATTTTGGGTACACTTTGCAAATGTTTTTCAGAATACAGAAAAAAATTTTTAGGTACTGGAATCTATTTGCTCAAAAGTTATTCTAACCTCAAAAAGTGAATTTTTCCATATTTTTTTGAACACCAGCTGGGTTTACCGCTATATAACTCAAAATCTATCAACTTTTACTATATAATATTATATGTAACATTCGTTGCTAATTATATCTAGAATTTATTCTTCTGGGTTAGAATTTCTAATCTCAAGGTCAATGTTACATAAACTACATGTCAATATTCAACTTAAAAAAAGTGCAAGTGCGCCACCTTTGATTTTTTCATCCAAAAGTCTAAACGAAAGCTTGGAGCAATACCTTTCAAATGGTCTGTAGCATTTTTATGGCCTCCAATTCTGTAAAAAGTTATGACAATTTAAAGAAAGTCAAAAAATTCACAAAAATTAACATGGTAATTCCCATTTAAATTTTTAAAAAAATTTCGTGTTTCTTTAAATTGTCATAACTTTTTACAGAATTGGAGGCCATAAAAATACTACAGACCATTTGAAAGGTATTGCTCCAAGCTTTCGTTTAGACTTTTGGATGAAAAAATCAAAGGTGGCGCACTTGCACTTTTTTCAAGTTGAATATTGACATGTAGTTTATGTAACATTGACCTTGAGATTAGAAATTCTAACCCAGAAGAATAAATTCTAGATATAATTAGCAACGAATGTTACATATAATGTTATATAGTAAAAGTTGATAGATTTTGAGTTATATAGCGGTAAACCCAGCTGGTGTTCAAAAAAATATGGAAAAATTCACTTTTTGAGGTTAGAATAACTTTTGAGCAAATAGATTCCAGTACCTAAAAATTTTTTTCTGTATTCTGAAAAACATTTGCAAAGTGTACCCAAAATTTGGTGCATTTTAAAATTTTGATCGGACCACTTCACGTGGAATACCCCATATATATATATATATACAAAAAAGTGTGTTTACGAAACGTAATGGCCTGCAGTGTATTTAGCGTAACCGTTGACCAATCGATCTTAATTATCCAAAATATGTGTGTACGAATATATTATCTTTTGGAATTTTCATTGATTATATAATCGCGATGTATGTATTGAATATGACAGTTCAAATAAACAACGATACACAATACTTTGTCATCGATAATTTCATATACAAAATCATATATTTTATTTAACAGATTAATACGAGTATACAAATTTTTCTATGCATATAAAAAGTTGGAAAAAAAATTTAAAAATAAAAATAAAATTTTCGTCGTATTGTTTTCTATACAATATATACACGCGGTCGTGGTGTGCATTACAATCCAATCGATCTCGTTAAAGTAAACCCCAAACTTCCGGATATTCGGGCAAAGAGAAATTGCAAATAATAAAAGAATACATACCTCTTCGCAAAGATACACGGATGTTTGCTTTGAAACGATAAGTAACGCGGAAGTTGATCCTTCGGCTTTCTCGACAATCGACCTGTACAAAAAGAAGAAATACTTGGAGGCCCAATTTTAAAAATCTCTCGGACATTGTTGTATACGTACGAGGCGAAAAGTATAATACGGACAGAGACACAGAGAAATACACAAGTAGACACATATACCGCTTGGGTACAAAGAGAAAAATATGGCGAAAAATTTGGAAGGAAAATATATAAGGGATGAAGCGAGTGTGGAACCTGATGGGCGGTCGAAGAAGAAAGAAAATGAGCGAGCGGTTGATAAAGAAAGCGACGGCAAGAGGATCTGTAGCGGCGCTTTAATCTCTCTTTGGTGAAGAGGCGCTGAGGATTCAATAGGAAGGCCCCTGACTCATTATGCCAGTATATATATATATACGGTAAGTACGTTCTATATACCTATATCTCTCTATCTCTCTCTTTGGGTGTATACGCGGTTAAAGTACCGTCGAATGGAGAATCGTAGCTGTGTGTGTGTGTATGTGCGAGGGTTAGACAAAACTGATTACCAAACGGTTTTCATTACGTTTACAGAGAAAATTTTTTAAAATTTCACCTCTTCGAAAGTACATGTGTATATATAGGACGAAAAAAAAGGGGTTTAAGTAAACTAAACCCAAGTGGTATACGTAGGTGCATATATGAATCTTTATATTTGCGGAAAACCGCTCAAAGTACCCAATTACGTCTTGGATTTCCCGTGGTAATTACTATTTTTTGAAAATGTTATCATACGCTATATAGCTCCTTACGTATATTAAAATTTAAAATGTGTAATTTCGTACGCGCGTCGAAGATCTTTATCCGGTGAAATAATAATTACGCGAAATATTAAAAATTAATTACAGAAAAACACGGGCCGCCAACGCGGAAAGTAAAAGGAAAAAAAAAAGAAAGTGAAGGTATAAAGAATTTCGTGGAAACTGTCAAGAGGAAGGAGGAAGTGGGAAGAAGCGTCGGTAAATGTTAACAAGCGCTCGCGCGCACGTCTGGATATATAGGAGAAAAAAAGGACGCATCTCCCTTGCGTACATTTCGCGGCAGTTCATTGCACGGCTCATCGCATTCGAATGCGCTCACTCCCCTCGAATTTTTAGGATCCAGGTGGTTCGCCTCTGCTTATAGCCGGGCGCCCTTAAAAACTAAAAACTAGCTGTTGAACAGATAGCGCGAGATCACCAAAAAACAGCAGCTGCTATATATACATGGCACTTAGTGTACACGTACGTGCGTGCTCTATCTCTCTCTCTCTTTCTATCTCTCTCTCTCTCTCTCTTCAGATCCTTTAGCCAAATTCGTCTACTTAGCTTATTCTTTTCTTTTTTTTTTATTCCTTTTATTTTACTCTGTGGCTTTATCGTCATCTTCGATGTGGATTATAATTTTACTTTGGGCTTAAACTTTACTTTTCTTGTGAATTTAAAATTTTATATATAACGATCCATATCGATTTTCTTTAGTGTGATCAAGGAGATTTGGTATAAAGATAGAGTGATAAATATTTAATAAGTCAAATTTAAATTTTTTACTTTATAATTTTAATGCTGTAAGTAGCGTTTCAACAACGAAATATATATTGAAAAATGTTTACATAATTATTGAAATTGATTATGTTTCTATCGTAATCGAAGAATCTTTACATTTCGTATATACTTTTAAATATTTGCATAATTTTTAAAAATATAAATACATTTATTTCACTAACGAATTGAAATATTTGTGTGGCGTTTCAACAACAGGAAAATGAATTGAAAAATGTTTACTTAATGATTTTGTTGTACATTAAGAAAATTAAAAAATATTAATTTTTTAATAATTATAGTAGCTCAGATACAAATTAAAAACATAATTAATCATCATTCGTGATAAATATATAATCAAATATTAGAGAAATATTATTTTCATTAATAAATTCTTAGCTGATGTTAATTCAACAGTGAAATTAGCAAATCAACATTGATAATACGTTAATTTATAAAAATATATTTTATAGTGAGATGAATAATGTAGAAAAGTGAACAGCACAATAACAAATACACAAAAATTTACCAGTCCATTAACTTCGCACAGAAATGTTACACAGAGGAATCCGGCATTGAAAAATCAAAGAAACTCAGTTGGCGATTTCCTTCCAAAAATAAACTCATAGAAAAATAGTTTACACACATTTGTATATACGCAATTTGACAGGGACAAAAATAAAAGTACATTCCCGCTGTATAAACGAGGAAAAGAAAAGATGGAAAAAGTGTGTATACACTATATTATAAATATAACGATGAATGAATCCATCGGGCTGTTAACTGGGAAAATAAAAGTGTGAACTAGAAAATTAGCCTAAAAGGCGTTCGGGAACCTCCCGACAAATTGCCAAGGCATTGTAACAATCTCGAGCTTTCTCGACAGGTAAACCGGGAGATTTGCGCGAGAACCCTAAGTACTCACCGCCACATCAGGGGGTAAGCCATCCCTATAAGAAGCAACGATATATATACATATATATATATACATCTCGATCTTTGAGAACGAAACGCAGCGAATAACGTGCTTACGCGCGATCATCCGACCGCTATGTTTCTTCTTTTTTTTTTTACATCCCTCAATGGCGCGCGCGCACGACCAAAAAAAAGCCGCGCTCGGTGTAGATTACTTTTCAGAATGGGCGGCGTGACGTAAACGACCTGCCGTTTGTTACTATACAATGACCCTGTTTGCTGACACAATTTTCCAGGATTATATGGATGGATCGTTGGTTTGCTTTTTCCTTTTCGTCTTACCTTCTTCGTTTTTTTTTTTACTTTTTCTTCTTTCGCTTTCGGCTTTTATGAATTTTCGGATTCACCGATCGTGCACCGATTTCGCTCACGAAGAGTCGGTTTTCACGCATCGAGTGGCGTGCGCCTCGGAATTTTATTGCGGTTCGTCTAGCGCTTTTGATATTATACGTAAGAGTGATTTTTTATGTGTTTGTAGGTGTTGCGCGAGAAGAAATGCCGGAAATGCGTTTGGTATATGTATAGCTATGTATTTAAGTCGTTGGAGAGGAATAATCATTTATACATCTGTCACTTTGTCGTTCATATATATTTCTAATCGAAAACGGTTATTAGAAAAATTATAATAAATGTTTTCATTAAAATTTCGAAATGTTTTATTAAGATTTTTTTATGAAATTATTGAATTTAACAGAAAATTTGACACGCAAAATGTGAAAATTACTGTGCTTCAGAAGTTTCGAGTAATTTCTTATATACTAAGAGAAATTGTTTAATAAAATTACAAAATCATTTGTAAATATGCCAAAAGTTTCTAGTAAAGAAATTATAGAAAGACATATTGAGAAAAATTACTATAGTTTATATAAAAATTTACGAAATAAGTTATAGTACAAATTACAAGAATTATAATAATTTTTATTACTATCTAGAGTCTTTTTTACTGGAAATTATAGTAATTTCCGTAATTTGTCAGTCTGTGATTTATTCACTAAAGACACTATTGTAATTATTAATCTAAGCTTTTTTTTGTGTATTTGGAATTAATGAATAAGAAAGTTCAGATTTTGGCTTGTAACGAGTTATTACAATAGTAGTCCATCAATTATACAATTAGCATGTACTTATACTCTTTATAACTATCTTTTAGTAAGGAAATTATTAGTAACCTCTGATATTTTATTATTTATATTTAATTCTTATTTTTGCATATTATTTTATATTACTTTCATTCGTTTTCTTAATTATTTTTTGAGGACGTTGAAGCTAGCGTTTTTATCGACATGTAGGAGTGATCGTTTAACTATAAACCAGTTTTTGGGGAATTTTGAGATCAGAGCCACATTCTATACAGTACTACAAGTAACTCGTCAAATTTTGGTGCAAATTCATTCAGATAATTACGAAGAATAGTGCGAAACTGTAATTTTTATGCAATATAACCTAAATAAGCCTGGATAGTGCCGTTTTTCATTTTTATCAATGTCTAAACCAGCTTTCGGGGAATTTTAGTACCAGAATGACTACATGTAACTTGTTATATTTTGGTACGAATTCATTGAGTATTTAGGAAAAATAATACGAAACTGTAGTTCACAATAATCAGGCTATGTTGCATAAAAATTACAGTTTCGCACTATTCTTCGTAAATACTCAATGAATTTACACCAAAACTTGACGAGTTACTTGTAGTACTGTATAGAATGGGTTTCAAAATTTCCCAAAACCTGGTTTAATTATTGATGAAAATTAAAAACGGTGACTCCTATATGTCGATAAAATCGCTAGGTTCGCATTCTCTCGCACTGTATTCTATAGTAAAATTCCAATAACCCTAACGAATGTTAAAAGAATAAATTAAAAAGTAATAAATTATTTTTCAGTGGCTCAGTCAATTATTTTATGACGATAATTGATAAATTCAAAAAACCACAATACAACAATATAATAAATTTTTGTAAAAAATTTTGGACAATTTATGCACGAATTATATAATTTATGTTATTTCTATCCTGGAAAATGTATCAATTAGGCGTTTGTATAAAGTAAAGATAAACTTAAATTATATGTTTTAAAAAACTTTTATTATTATGTATTATTTTATTATTAATTATTTGGAATTCTGACTTGGAAATATAATAATTTAAGTTTATCTAAATATATATAATATATATCATACAACTGTTTAATTAATACTTTTCCAATTTAAGGGAACCTCTCGTTAGACGTCGCTGTCAATTTAATCTAAGCATAAACTGCAGTTTATAAAATTTAGATGCAAAGATAGCTTCTTGCCGTGTGCAATATTAATTTTCCTTATTTCTTATTATTATAGCTTAACTTTGAGACTTAACAATTTCCACTTGGCTACACCAAAAAATATTATACAAAAAAGTACTTTTTTTAAATGTATATTTAATACTTCTATTTAAAGCTAATTCTTATAACAACTCCCGTGTTCTGCCTGGATCTTAAAATTTAGATACTGCAGATCCGAAGTATTAATTTCATCTCGAAGTATATAGAAGGGAGCTCGAATTACAGAAGGCAAATGGTGTTTCCGACCGAACCGACGAATAGATGCAAGAATGTAAAAAAAAAGAAGAAGATACTGCGATAAAAAAAAACTATCTTTATGTATATAATAGCGAAGAAAACTGTATACCATTGTACAAAAAGCATAGTTTATCTATACCTTAACCTTATGTAAGTTATAGATTGATCGGATAAAAAGAAAAATTTTCATCTAAAAAATAATGCAGACTCGTTCACAAAATAAAACCGATTATTCCTCGTATATATACAGGTTAAATGGAAAACCTTGAATTTTTCATATTATATATATACAGCTAGAAAAGGGGTCTATTCATCTTAAAAAAAAAACCACATAATCGTGAACACCGGTCGAGTCACTTAGTACCGAGAGCAAAAATCAAAGTTTCGTCCTAAGAATGAAAGCGCCGAAATAAAAAAACGAGAGAATAAAAGCGCAAGAGAGAGAAAGAGAGAGATAGAAAGAGAAAAGAGAGAACTGTAGAAGAAACGAAAGGCGGACAGAAGGCGAGAGAAAAGCCCGAATGGCCCTTTGACGAGCCGCGAGAGCCTTCTTCATATTGCCCGCGCCGACGGATAAGAGAAAGAAACAAATCCGCCACCTTTCGATGCGAAAGGGACCGAGTAAAAAAAAAAAGGAAAAAAGTAAAGCACACCGCTCGCGCGCGTTGATCGGTCCAGATAGCTCAAGAGAGGTATATAAGCCGTCTAGGAATTCAGGTCCTCCGTGCACTGACATGAGAGACACTAAGGAAGAGCCATACGTATACTTTTATAAGTATATCTATACCTCTTATTTTTTATTTTTTTCCCCAACCATATATTTCAACAATAAAAATATGTCTTTGTTTATAAACTTCCAACGCTTGCGTATATGATAATTAATTTTTAATTAATGCCCCTGTCGGGATGTAAAATTAAAAAAAGAAAATACCAAATTTATCGTACAGTACCGAGGAAATCGTTTAATTAATTAATACACAACCATTATTTTTAATTATCGATTTTTAACATGTACGGCATGTATATACGCGCCAGATTTCAATTAAATATTTTCAATTTTTAATTTATGAAATCATTTGTATATTTATCGTATAATGTCGAAAAAGGCCCGTAAAATATATACAAGTATATACATTTTTTCGATTGTGAACACACCACGTGCTCTCAACTGTATATTTACTTATACAATTAAATTATAATTTAATATGAAATAATTATAAATTTATGGAATCAACAATGAACACGCATTGATACATACATATTTTTGTATATATTCAAAAATAAAGAAAAATCGAATTAATTAATTATATATTTTTAAAAAAAGTACTCTATACACGCTGTTGGGAAACAATATACGATCAATGTACAATTGCCAACTGGTGATTCAATCTTGTTAAACAAGGATTTTTCTGTAAAAAAAAATAGAAGAAGAGAAGTAGAAGGAGACGAAGGAAGGGGATATAGGAGGATAACATTAATTCGCGATGAAAATCCAATTCATCTCATGTGAAAATAGATTAGGTGATTTCTAAAGAACCGTTTCACGTAATACGCCCAAAGTATCGTAGCGAACGTATCGCGATAAGCGCAGTCTTGCGTGTAACATGGTCAATCACAGTCACATGGCGCAGAGTCAGAGGCCAACTGTTCCCTTATATATATACGTGTGGTAACGCAGCTTCCTCTGTACAAGTGCAGAAACCCGAGATTAAAGGGATGTATGTGTATTACTCTGTCTCTATTTTCTTATTTAATTTTATTTCACCAGAGCAATAATAATAATAAAAAAAAATAAGTATTAGCGACAGTATTGTTACGTGGAGGCATATTTTTAGGTAAATTTTGTTATGTTAGTAAATACCCTACACTGAGAAAAACGATTCTTTTATTCAAAGAAACCATGAAGAAACCATCATTTTTATCAAATGTTGATTTCTTAATAGTTAACAAACATTCCTTTACTATTACAAACTTTTTTTGTAAAAGAAAAATATCCATTGTGGCAGTATTTTTGGATAAAGGGATTAGGACCTTGCATAATTTATAATTTTCAAATCCAATTGGTTTTTTTTTGTATTAATATACTGCAAAGGTACATTGAACGTTACACATCTTTTAGGCGAATTGAAATATAACATATTTTTGATACAACTCACCTTAAAACCGATCAAATTTCTTAATTTTAGTTATCTAAATTATTTCTTTATTTTGAACATATTTCGTTAAACCGCAAGATTCTTAAATTGTAAAAATCATCATTTTTGGTTAAAGATTACGTTGTACTATTAGGATAGATATATGTTTCGGGCACTTATTTTCTAAAAATTGTTATGACTCCCATACAAGATTCATAACCCTAGTGGATATTTGAATTATAAGTACATTTTACAAGAGACGTCGGGAACATCTGCACTTATAGTTTTTGTAAAACTTCAAATAGAAATCTTAAATGTTACTCTACTTTAATTTTTTTTCTATTATGCTAATAAGAAAGTTTAGGATCAAAGAATCTAACACGTACTTCAAGGTGATATAAATGTATACCCTCCAAATATTTGTACATATTTTACTGAAATATTTATCTTCATATATACTTTATCTACAATATATTTATATACTAAAAAGTAATCTGTAATTCTAGTATATAGATATGTATAATGAAAATTGTCATCTAATGGACATGTTTTTATAACAAAGCTTTTACAATTAAAGAATCCAACAATGCTTTAAAGTATGTACATTGCTTGAATTGTTTGTAAATTATAAACCCATTACTTTTTTATAGTTTATTTATTCACCTAGAACTTTTATAGTATATTATTATTTAATGTAAGAAACGTACTTTATAAAATTATTTTTTCAATTTCAATTTTAGCATTGAAATATACTAAGAAAATTAATAGTTGTACGTTTTACCCTCTATTGATTTGTAAAATAGTATGATGTTATATTTTAAAGAAAATTGTATTTAGAATTTCAATTACTTTATTTGTTTTTTGTACATAAATTGTTTATACCATTACATGTCAAAATAAAATACTATATTTATTCGTTTATGCGAGTTTAAACATAAATTTTTAAATAAAAATTATAAAATATAAATAAATAACAAAATCATTATTCTTATTTATTATTATCAATAGTTCTTTGTTTCTTTAATCATTCTACTTTCCGCAGCATCACTTTTTTTAAAAACTGTTAATACAACATGTTTCAAGAGATAAATAATATTCTTGATGGAATAAAAGTGTCTACTGGTATAGACGAAATAAACACGAGAAGCATGCGTATATATCTTGTATACTAACAAGGAGAGTACATGACCTCCGGGAAACGGATTTTATCCTAACTTTAGGATATCTCTTGTAATATAAATATCTGAAGAAAGCTGAGTTATTGCTGTCCAATGGCCATTTTTATGAAAGTTATACGGTATTTAATAATAACTTCAATAAAAACTGCTTCCACTTCAATCGCTTGTAACAAGTAGAGGTAGACAATTAAACCAAAAACCAGAAGAAAGTTGATTCCAAGAACATGCGATTTAATAAGAAGCTAAAATCGGTCAATTTGGAGCAAAGATCTGGAGAAAATAAGAAATTAAAGATAATGTAACCAAAATTTAGTAGGAAAAATTTATTGATTTTTTGTGCCTAAATTTTGTTTATTTCTTGTTTTCTCTATGTCTGCTCCAAATTCATCGAATTGAGCTTCATTTTTTTTAAATCACATGTACTTGATCTCAACATTCTTTCTCAATTAGGTTTGAGTGTTTATCTCTATTTCTTTTTTTTTTATTTATTTTAAGTCGCGTCCCTTTTTCGGGTATTTTTACATTTTTATAAAATTACACATTTAACATATTACATATACATTCAATTTTATAATAATTATTCACGGAGAAAAATTTCTGATAATTTTTACTCTGTAAGGTTATAGTAAACATGGGACGAACGGTCTTTTCTGGAATAAATTACCCTGTTGTATAATAAAATATATCCTTATTTCTTGTAATTTTTAACCGAAAACCGGGTAAATTTTTCCAGAAAAGACACAGTTTGTCCCACTTTTACTATTCTTACAGGGTAAAAATTATCAGGAATTTTTCTTCGTGTTATAATAATCAATTCAATATAGTATATTATATACATTATCTCTATTTGTTTCCAAGTTATAAGCGATTGAAGTGGAAATAATTAATATTGAAATTAATATTAAATATCGTATAGCTTTCATAAAAATGTCCATTGGACAGCAGTAACACAGCTTTCTTGATATTTTTATATTATAAGAAATATCCCAAAGTTAGGATAAGAACCATTTCCTTGAGTGCGTGAACTCCCCTTGCAAGAGTTGTACAAAATTCATTTTAAAAAGATATTACTTTTTGTTATAATCTTATATATGGAACGCTAGTCGTATGCAGTTATATACATTTTTCCATATTAAGTATAAATAAAATATACAATATCTTTTAACAGGTATATATTTTATTTATTTAACACGTATTCGAACACACAGAATTCTTACCTTAAAACTTTTAATTGTACCCGTATTATACTATATTTTACAATAACTTCATGATATCCAACACTATAATTTTTTTTCTCACTGTTTATATATACGTATCTAAGCACACCTATACCCAAGAAAATTAAAAGTCTAAAAGTCACATCAGAAAAATGTGTATATACTGCTGTGAAAACAAAACTGAAAAACGCAGAGGAGGTAGATAATTAAACTATCATGCGAATGGAATTTCAAAATTATCCTCGCGATCCAACAGCGAGACAGAACCTTGTCGAGTTGATTCCCTTATAATATTTTTTTCTCTTCGCGTATGTCAGTAGCCAAGAACGAAGAAACGGTCGAATGAACAGTCCAGCCTCTCGGCATCAACCAAAGCATTCTTTACGTCAGGGTTCACGTAGCGATCTTCAACAAGCGTACGAGAACCAGAAGAGGTCAGCGGGATACTTGGGTGAACGAAGCTACCGGTTGTCCTATGTATATACATATATACCAAATCCAACCTTACCTTCGCAATTTCGATCGTTCCTTTTTTATTTTTAGTTCTTTGTCTGGATCCGTTATTTTCATTGATGCGATGACGGATAAGAGATGCATATCCATGATTTAAAGGATTATAAAAACGTGTGGTAAGTATAGGAGAGTTTTTACTTTCGGATAAACTCCTTACAGAACCACACAGCTGTGCTCACCTTTATTTTTATTCTTATATTGAATTGTATAAATTTAAGGAAATAAATCGAATACTACTATGTAAATGTATACCTGATAAAAAAAAGCTATTAACATTTTCATCAACAATTCTTAATAAAAGAATACAATATAATATGAAACACTGTTATAAAAATATGATTTATCCTTATAGTAATAAAAAATATACCTAACAATAAAAAAATAGTATTTTGGTGATAATTTATTATGTGAAGTTATACAGTCTTGTTCTTTTTTACTTTTACATTATTTATTTATTTAATGAAACATTAATAATAGTTATGGATAAAGTTTGTGCAAATTTTTATTCAATTATTGTTATTTTATTCTTGTTTATAATTACAGAACGACATATCAGTGTACAATATTTATAATGACGAATAGTAAATTTTATATTAAATGTCACACGCAAATGTACAAGAGATGCAATATTCCATCGGAATGTCGCCAAATAATTAAATAAATTGGTTTGTTCATAAATATCAACACAATCACATCCTTAAAAAAATAACTGCTTACTTTCCCAAATATTAGTCCTGGATGAGACTTACAAAATTTTTTATCGTTTTGTATTCTTATACACTGACTTACATGAATTTTTGACACTACTCCTATTAAAATCCATCTCGAACGCAAATATCTAATAAAAATTGCAAAACACAATTAAAAATCTATAAAACACATTTTTTATAAATGACTTTTACTACACTACTATCACGGTAATTCCTCTCCGTACACTTAAAAAAACTGCATAATCCTCATACAATTAAACAAACAAAAATAAAAACCTCATTACACACATATAACATTTATCGTCATATAAAAGTAAACAAAAGATGATTGAGCATCGTAGATATACAAGCACACGGATATTATTTCTTCCGTCGAAAAAAAAAGAAAAAATACTGCCAAAAAAGAAAGATCTCCATCCTAAAAAGCATCCAATTCCAGCCGTCGCGTTAAACGGCAGCGGACAAGAGCTCAGCACGACTCCGTACGAAGTTGGCGTACCTACGCACGAATTTTGCGTGCTCTTCTTCTTCTTCTTCTTCTTCTTCTTCTGCATGTCTTCTGTAGAAGCTTCCAATGTTATATAAAACGGCTGCGAAGGCACCTTCTTATTTTCTTATTCCTGGCTTGTGCTACGTTTCCTTCGATCTGCTACTGCGAATGATACACCCAATATGTACATGTATAAAAGAGAGAACGCGCGCGTATTATCCCTTTTTTCTGACTCATCGTTTCCCGCAACACCAATCGAGTATGAAAGAAAAGACGTCTCGACGTTTGAAGGTACTCTCGTTGGGATACGCATATAGGCTGTATAAGATTTTACATGTACGGACAGACGAAAAAATCGGAGGTTTTATTTACAAACAGAAGGAATTAATCACCCGGATAAAAATAATTTTACAATATGTATATGATTTCATTTTAAATCGCTCGATCGTCTAAAAAGATACGCGATATTCTTGATTTTTCGCAGCTAAATGAATTCGAATTCGCTGTTGTATATATTTTTATGATATTTTATCATAATTAAATCATTTCAGCTAATTTTAATTATTATAAAAACTATGTTTTATCCTCGAATATACGTTATTAATCGTCGAAATCCATAATGTTAAAATTGGTAAAAGTGGCGAATAATAGTAAAATAGTAAAATAGTAGTTTTGATTTTTCTAGATTACGTTTACTTATATCCGAAAAATCATATCAGAAATGAAAAAATTTTATTTGATCAAATGAAAGGCGAAAAATTATAGAATAAGTTAAGTGCGGATACTTATTCATAATGGTTTTACATAAATACTTATAGCATCTAAATTTTTTCACTCGACAGTACATCGCAAAATACAATCTCAAAAAAATGCACATATATACTGACTTTAGACACTGTGAAAAAAAATATATATAATAAATAAAAAATGTATTAAATCATTATGTTATAATTTTACAAAACAAAATTTATCTAATGGGAATTATACATGACGTGCATATATATAGTTATAATACATATATATATTTATTTATGGCAAATATTCTTTATCTCTCAGTGCAAGAAAATGAAGTTGATTTATTTGATTTCATTAGCAATCAATCCTTCATCTACAAATTTACGTCATTAATTAAAATTAATTAATGAGATTTCTTATTAAATTTATTAAATTCCTAATCTTTCGATAATTTCAACTAAACTTACGATATAAACATCCATATAATCTAAACGTAAGAAAAAAAAGCTATATTTAACAACATTCCAGAAAATCATCTTTATTTTACACACATACATTCACATATATAGGTATGTATAAGAGTTATATAGATACGATAATATAGAAGGTAAAGGAAGGACGAGGTTTAAACGCGATAAGCGCAGAATTTTTCAAAGTATCCTTGGCGGCAAGACCGACCGGCCGACAACGTCTAAGAAACATGACAACAAGATCCGTCACTCGCTGACAAGAGATGCGCGCGTGGCCTATACCTGTGGCACCGTTCCATATATATATAGACGAAGCTAAATTTTATTTACTTTCTTTTTCTTCTCCATATGTATAATTCGTGATATATTACCGTGCGCGACGAATTATATACCTATACATATATAAAGTAGAATATTAATTTCGATAATATTTAGATTCATTGGTGAAAAATCGATAAAATGAAAATAAAATGATCTTTATATATCTAAAATTATCATAATTAATTGGTGATTAATAGTCAGTCAATAACATTTACAATCCACTCGATCAATTTTGTTATAATTAAACGCAACACGAGCGATTAATATAATATGTATATATTACTATGCGTGTCCATCTTGATACTCCCAAACAATTTACATACAGATCGAGAATTCAATAAAATAACGATGGACCCGCGGGAAAGATAAACAAAGAGTATATATACTATATATAGTAAGAATTGAATAATAGAATGACAATGTTAAATACATACGTCCAGCGGCTCGTCTCATTATTACTTATAATACGCAGATGACAAGGATCTATACACACACACATAGACACCGATGATCAACATTCCCGATGTTACAAGGGAAAGAAATATAAAAGTGAACTCGCGTCGGCTCGCTTGAAAAAGGGTAATCGAGCTTAAAAAAATGCATCCCAAAATGAAGACATCTTACACATAATTTAATAAAATGGACGATTTATTTTTATATATACACCTATATATATATATGTATATAACAGGTATCTCAGAGAGTGGAAAAAGATAAGAGAGAGATATAGGTGCACGTGTGTGTGCGTGCGTGTGTGCTGGAACGTTATAACCCTCGTGACAGCGAGGATACGAGTATTCGAGGAAAAGAAGAACCTCGCGGAAGAGAGGCACACGACAGCGCCACGAATAGACAGACGGACCACCCCGTCCGCGAGAGTGATCGTAGCCCGATCACGTAAACTGGCCGCCCCCTCATCCATCATACCTTCGTGTCTCGTGTCACCGTATACCTTTCATTTATATATATATATACACCTCTCTCTCTCTCTCTATCTCCCTCTCTCTTTGTTTTTCTTTTGTGATTCTAGTATATATATATATATACAATGTCCTCCGATCACGAGATCTTATATATGCGTTTAATTGCTTATTCGAATATCTCATTTTTGACTTTACTACATTTATTTTTATTCCTTCGTGTGTGTGAGTGTATATATGTATAAATCCATATAATATATATAAGACGAAATTCGGTCGTTTTATTTTTCGTCTATGGTGAAATTGACCGTGATGAATCGTTTGTGTATACGAGGCATTAAAAAGAAGATTTGTATATATACATATATATTCGTTTCTATTCCTCTTCATTTTTTTATCAATTCTCTCTTTCGTATTTTACATACATATATTGTCGTTATATTATTTTACATTATACTACCGTTAAAAATGTACGAATGAACAATGTCACGCGTTCGAATATTCGCGAATGTATATATCTATACACCTTCTAGCGCGCGCGCGAAAGTAAAAATAAAAATTTGCAAAGGTATATGTATATACGTGTAACGCGTTAATTACCTGAAATAACATTCAATCTACTAGGGCACTGCAATTTGCTGCATTGATAAAGGGACGTATAATATTTATCAAGTATATCGGAGGGACGAGAGACAAAAGAAAAAACGGTAACGTCGTACAGGAAGCTCGTCAATACGTATCGTGTCCAAGTTATGATACTGTCGATAATGACACGTCTCGTTCCAGACGAACGACCCCAGAAAATTCGACGTCACTGCTTTTCACTCTCTCTCTCTCTCTCTCTTTCGCATAATTCCACGTTGCACATCGAGATTTTCACCTCCTGGTAGAACGATTCTCGTATTATACGGACACACGCTATACATACGCCTCTAATTGCAGATTGATCGTTTTTGAATGAACCAATTAACCGGGTGCGAAACGCGTGTACACCTGTAATCCCAGGTAACGAGAAAGAGAGTCAATTTGACGATGTATACATATCTTCGAGGTGTGTGCGTATATAGCTATTTCGAAAACCATTTTTTTTAACAAATTTCCATGATAAGAATAATAAATTTCAAGTACACATATATGTATGTATTCTTTATACATTTTATTGTGTATAAAATTTGAACGACCCTAACGACCGCAAGGTTTCATCCCTAATACGCATTTAAATAGGAACTATAAAAGAGTTTATTACGCATCGTCTTGATTATAGTAGAGACCGATCATCGAGCTCGATTTCTCGCACGTAAATTCGTTGCGCGGACGGAGAACGAGGGTGAGACGCGTAAAAAAAGGGAACGAAACGAATGGAGAGTGTCGTCGTCGTTATTATGCGTCTCTTTCTCTTTTAACATTATACGGCACGTGCAAGCGCCGCCCGGCTTATAAGCGTCTATATATATATATTTTGTGGGCAGGTGGGCCCTAACGAGCTTCGGTAATTATTACCCACAACTTCGTGTCAACCGAGCTGTGCCTAAGCTCGAATCCTCTATTGTTCCGGAAAATCTCTTCTTCACAAAAACGAAACTATATATACATATACAGAGAGAATAGGAGTCTTTTCGAGTATTTAAATTAATGACGTCAATTTTCAAGTGTGAACAATTTCCATTTAATTTCGTGGTGTTTTAGTCTATCTTTGTAACTGTCTTTAATCAATGAATTTAATCGGAAAAATTTTAGATAATTTTAATTTGAATGTATCGCATTGATAAATAAAAAATTATACGAAGATATATGTCTTGCTAAAAATTATTTGTTTGAGTAATGAAAAGGATGAAAAATTATTGAACTCTATAACATAATAAATTTTAAGATTAAAACGTTTTTCCCCGTTTTTTGTTAAGGGGAAGTTGTAGAAACTATTAATAATTAAAAAAAAGGTAAAATTAAAATTAAACTAAATACTATTATGGTGATACTAAAAGAAAAAGTATAATTACGATTTATGTTCGCACATGAAGAACAAAAAATATAAAAATGAGATATAATAATTACTAACTGACAAAACTTATAAAATGTAAAGAACGATTATTTTAATAAATCTAAAAGTTTTATCTATACAAAATTTAAAACGAAAACTAATTTTCTATTTTCCATTCGTTCAATTATTATACTAAATATTCTGGAAACTATTCGAAATAAACGAAAGTACTATATTACATATAATAAAATTTTATATAAAAATAGAATAACTTTACTGCAAACTATACTATCTCTTACACATTCCTATTTATTTTATTTACATGATACATGAAATATTTTTCCCGGTGTATAATACGCAAAACTAAACGCGCAATATAAAAAAAATCATTTCGCATATCCCAATACACGAATATACATCATTAAAATTTCTACAAACCTTGTGTAGGCATATATCCCACCAATGTCAACAAAACGAAAAAAAATTTACAAAAACTCACTGGAACATCTCTCTCTCTCGCTCTATACGTATAGATATATAGACATATACATACACCGATGACCAAGATTAAACATATCTCTCGCGTTGACATTCGTGAAAATTGCTATTAATTTTCATGCCCCGGAGTTTTTCAATTTCCAGGATGCACAACGTCCGAAGGGACGTCGAGGCCACTCTCTCCTCTCTCTCTCTCTCTCTCTATACATATATATATATGAACGTCCGTCGATTACGATTCGCTGGTGTGAAACGCGCCCGCTCGCATTTACCTACCTGGCCGGGACACTCGATCCATCATCGTGTCGACAGAACATTATCGAGCGTCTCTCCCTTGTCCGTGTGTGTGTATGTGTGTGTGTGTGTGTGTGTTCGCGCGTGTGCGTGAGTTCACATATGGATATATAGATGTGGATATATGCCCAGGGATGCCCAGGGCCAAAGCCTCTTCAAAGAGGGTAACGATCGTTCTATATATCTCTGTACACGGATAATCGTATATGTATATATATATATACACGACGATGTTGCAAATTGACTTTATATATATATATAAATATATACAAGGTTCAAAATTACGCAACGAGTTTGACAAAAATTTGGTGCCGAGCTATACATTACAATATTAGAAAACAAGAAAAAAAAGTAAAATATACAACGAAAAGTGTCTTATGTATATAGAAGATATATAGATGAAACTTGTTCACTTAGCCGAACAAAAGAACGACACACAGGAGGAGTAAAGAAAGAAAGAAAGAGGCGCGCGCTTGCAGGCACGCAGCGTAAGCTTCTGATCAAACTGCAACGACTAAAATTCCTTTGGTCTTACCCTCGAAAGCCGCAAACGGATAATCGCTTGTTTCTTACCGAGGCGCTTGCGAGTAGCCGAAAGAGAGAGAAAGAGAGAGAGAGAGAGAGAGAGACGCGGGAGAATGGCTTCTCTCTTTCCGTCTCGTGCTCATCCTCGGAGCTTTCTCTATGCGACCGCAACGTAAATACTCGGCCGCTACCCGAATTAGCGTAATCCTTTTTAAATAATAAACCCTCGTTAAGTGTAATGAATCCGCCGGGAAAACGAGAAGGCCTCCGCGTGCCTCTTACTATGTATCTATATCGCTCCTTCTCTTTCTCTATGTACTCGGCGTTGTCTTTCACTCGTATAGTAATGGCTATACTTCCCAATGGATTCTCCTCTCCTATACATATCCTACGGGATATGCTCAAATTCTTTTATTTTTCAACTTGACAGTAACCTTGCATTTTTTTTTGACCTAAAATTGGCCAGTTGTAATTGTATGATTCGGAAATTGTGGTGCAATTTGTACTGCATACGTGAATTTTAAATATATATATATATTATAAATTTAAAAATAATTCTTAAATTATCAGTGGAAATTCTTAATAAAAAAATGTAAGTAAATCAAATTCCACTATATAAATATTACCTATAACAAAATATTTATGTTCCTACAATCCTAATATTGACTCAAATTTAATAAGAAATAATTTTTAACTTTTACTACAAAACGCTGTAAAAATATATTTAAATTACAATATTATACAATGAAGATTTTCTTTATCACAATGCTGGTTCTAAGACAAACTAATGAAAAAAGATTCTTAACTTTTAATAAAATAAAATTAAATTAAAGACTTTAGCATAAAAATATGATTTTACAATAGCTCTAAAGTAAATTTTAGGAAAAACGATTATTAACTTCATTTATACAAAAAAGATCAAACATGCAATATAAAAAAAAATTTAACTAAATTAAATATACAAGACATTTATATACAGATATATACGTTCCCACTAAAAACTCTGAATATATATAAAACAAAAATAAAACACTACCATATAAAAATATGACCTATACCTTATAAGAAAAAAGAAAGAGACGCGATACTTACATTCCCACAATACTAGTTCTGAATCAAACTTGAAAAAAAAAACGACTTGTTATCGTTAATCTGAAAAGAGAAAGAAAAAGTAAAGTAAAACGATAAGCATTAATTAACATTCATCTTAGCCAGCGGCATTATAAAAGACGAGCGCGAAATACAAGGAAAAGAAAATTAGTATACGAAGAAAGAAAGGAAGATGTCAAAGAGCTGAGTGATCCGGTATATATATAGGGGAAGAAACGAGATAAGGATATATAGAAATACGCGCGCGCGCGCACACAGTTGAAGAAAAAAGAACGAGGAACGCACGTTGTAAAAGAAACAAGACTGTTTTCTGTCCAAGTGTATGTATATATATATACATATACATATATACCTATATACATATATAACTAAGAACGTTTTCGGACTTCTGGGTTCTCGCGCTTAGCCTCATTATGGCCCGCGGCTTCGGATATTTGGATACCCATAATCCCTTTTCTTCGACTGAACCTCCGAAACCACTTTAATCTATACCTGACTAAAGGAACCAGGGTGACAAATAATATCAAGTTCCTCAACGCGGTGGGAGTTTAAGGACCTGTCCCTCTCTCTTTCTTTTGGTATATCTGATTTTAACTGCTTTTCTGTCTTTCTTCGTCGCCGCTCGCGCGCGAAAGATGATCCATGGGATTTCGGTGAAGATGATTTTGTATTACGATGATATACGAACAGAGTAAAAGAGTTCCGCCGACGTCTCGTTCGGATTGGCGTTTAACTGACCATGGCATCGTATTATATTATGTACACTCGTATTTTTTTCCCTCCTTTTTGTTAATATATATTTATGTATGTTTAAGTATTTTACGATTTTATTTATTATTTGGTGATTAATTAATAACACAACGCCGAAAATATATATTCATTGGACAAATGTACGTGTTATTTAACTTTTTATTTAAAATAAATTTTGCTTACCGTGTCTTGTAAACACACCTCAATTATATACACATTTATTTCCACGCTTGATTCCAATTGAATATTACACAAATATTTATTAAAATCAATAAAATTTTATTATTTAAGATTCATTAATTTTCGTATAATTAATATTGTACACAATTATTAGTTTATTGTATCGTATATAATAAAAATGTTATTATAGTATTTCTAGATTCTTCAGATTATGATTAATCTATTAAGTAACAATATACGTATATATAGACGTTATATACCTAACGAAAAAAACGATACCCAGTGTATAAACGATTATTTATCACGAAAATAGTATGTATACGACAGAAAGATGACAAAGTGACATTCTAATTCTGTATTGTAACATTTCTTGCTTACTCATCGGATACTTCATTTTTCTCTATCACGTATATAGACTCAACTCGGAACAATGTAAATGCAACAATTTTTAAAAATAACAGTACTTCCCTATATATATAGAATTAATAGAATAATTTACCTTTTCTCTTTAATATAACGCAACTGATTAACTTTAAAAGAAAAGGTGTCGAAAACAAAAAGGAAACGTCACATCAATTGGATTTCGCGTATTACGGGTGAAAAGATTCGGAGGTTATGAAGTTTCCACGTGTGCACTCATCCCGCAAGCCCATCAAGCGTTACGAAGTAGATATATATATATATATACGCGTACATGTATACGCGGATGTACGTATGGAGAAAATGAGACGGATAAATCCGTACATGTATGTATATCGTTTGAGAACCAGAATTCTCAACGTACACGACGAGGACTTCGGCATCTCGGAGAAGGTTTCTTTGATGTTCCACCGTCATTTCACGTGTGTAAAGAGGGCTGCCGAATGGCAAACGCGCGGCTCGATATTATGCACCCAAAGTAAGGGGGATGGAGGAGAGATGCAAGGAAATACCGTCTATATCCTTATACCGATAAACACCACCACCCTCTCTCTGTTTTGAGTACGTTTATTTTTATTAATTTTTTTTTTTCGGAGTATATTTTCTATGATCCATTATGAAAAATATCTCAACTCTGGATTTTACATCACTTGTATATATATGTAAGAGTTTAATCGATGTTTCAACGTCTCCCTCTTTCCACAATTTTCTTCTCCCTTTGACGCGCCCCGCATATATATATATATATATATATATATATATATATATATATATATATATATCTTCATCCCCTCGCGTTCCTTTCTTCGTCACTTGGGGACCTCGGAAACTACACCGCGATATACAGTTTGTAAACACCGAAAAAAATGCCACTCGATAACCGTTAACGTAGATATACGTAATGTACGTATACTATAACCCTCAATGAAGTCGGTTTAATGGATGTGTAAGCAACTATTTGATCCCCTTATCAAAGATCGAACTCGAGGGTCCTTTTGAATTTTTTTTTTCGTCCTCTCTCGTCGGAAGATCGCCGTTAAACTTTTGATTACTAATGACTCTTTTCGGATTGCTTGGGAAAAGGGCATATGTAGTACGAATTAAATTAAATTTAGCTGTATACGATCTTACACGGAAATAAATTATGTATAGTAATATCATAATTAACTATTTTTTTATATTTAAATAGTAGTTATATCAATACTACAGAAAAAATAATAATTTCAGAATGAATGAAAAATTTAATTTACCAATATTTTTGATTGTTTTTATAATTTTATAATTGTGTAAATAAAATTTACAAATATATTTTTTAGTAATGAGTAAAGAAAGTATAAATTGTATGCCTATTTGTAAAACACAGAAATATTTCGATAAAGTTTCCTTAGTTTTCAAATTCTGTAATTTAATTCTGATTTTCGCGTTAAAAATTCATGCCTTTTTAGACCAGTAATTACCAACCGAAATTTGTTTATTCAATTATTATTAACAAATTTATCTTTTCTTAAAATATCGAAACGTTATGCCCTCGCTTTTGTTTTAAACTATCGATATAAATTTTTTCAGATTTGTAATTCAATATTTCCAACATAATTCTTACATTAAAAGATGTAGATCCCTGTGACTTGGGTCCGACATCCTGTGAAAAAAGAAAATTGAAATAATGTTCATGAATCTAATAATTCACTCATTAGATTTGTTACTTAACTTTATTACAATGAAATTTTGACACAATACCGAGTTGCTTGAAGCAATTTTATTATAGGTATAGCCTAGCCAGTTGTTTAAAAATTGGTAGAAAATGGGTAGTTATAACCTATGAAAAAGCCAATATTAACCTTAGAACATAAAAAAATGGTCCAAATTTTTACTATGCCAATATTGTTTCTAAAGACGGAATTTCTTAACTACAAATTTTTTCCCATATAGACACCAAAAACAAAATAGATTTTCGATCTAAGCGAAATTCTTGTTAAATATGCCTTAAAAAGAAAATCTTCCTTGAATGTGATTATTTTATAATTAAAAGCGGATTTTTCTACAATCAAAGGGAATTACTTTTTATTAAAAAAATGAGAAAGAACATAACTGAAAAAGATCAATATTTAAAAATTCGTCTTGATTCTAAAGAAATCACATTAAACCAAACAGATTTTCTTTTTAAAGCATTATCGAAGAAGAATTCCGCTATTAGATAAAAATTAATTTTTTGTCTTCACCAATTTTAGGAACATCATTTACATTTTAAAATTCGAATTGTAAATTAAAATGACACCGTTTAATATCTTTCTAATAGTTCGTAATGGTAAACACGCGTATACACACATATAAGTAATATAGAAAAAAGCGTTTCTGATGATATATATATATATATGAAAGAAAAAGAAGAAAAGGGCTGTATATATATGGTCAGATTAATGAAGCGTGCGTACAAGTTTGACAGTGATAATGCGAAAGAAAAGGAGTCGAGACGAGGTTGGAACACCCGTGCATAGTAATGCGAAAAATTCTAAATTCCGTTGGGAGAGGTTCGCCTCGCGCCTCGTGATGACGATGGCCATTCAATTACACAGGGCGGGACATCAATACTCATTAAAGGCCTTCTCGAGGAGATCAACGCGAGATATCGCTCGGCGAACAAAGATCAACGGCGAAGATCCAACGCCACGCGATCGTAACGGATGATCAACTCGTGAACGTGCAAGACTTATATATACTTTCTGGATGATCTTCCGACTACGTATATATATAAACGTGTATAAAAAATTTACAAAATAAATGTATCGTGTATATATATATAGGCACAGGTTATCAGATTATTGAAAAAAGCTTAATCTAATTATATTATTCGCGCATCAAAGATGATTAATCCACGAAATGACGATTGGAAGTGTACAGTTCGAATAGTAGAAGAGAATAAAGATAGAGAAACAAATCGTGATTATACAAACTCTTAAGCGAAAGGCAAATAAAGAGATAGGGTATGTAGGTATATCTATATACATATATAGACGAATCGATGTAAAGAAGCAATAAGTCAAATGACACAGACGTAGATATCAATCTACCGCTTTGGGAGGTAGAGATACTCAAGGACCGAAAACTGTTTGTATATACGTATATATATACACGTAGTAACGCGCCGACGAGAGAGAGAGAGAGGAGCTTATGTCCATATAGTTGCATCGTAATGCCTTCGGTGTCCTGCAACATATAGAAAACCCAGCAGGGTATCGCACCACTTGTTCAGAAGCGACGTGTACGCGCGCTCAATTGTCACAGGAGTTTTTGTATATGTTACCTATACACCTTTATACATATCGATTTGTATTTGTGATTTTTCTTTCTATGTCTACATTAGAGGCATTAATCATTGGTCATTTTGAAGAAAAATGAATTGTACTTTCGAGTTTGCATTGTTGAGAATTACAGCTACTTAGTGTTCCCTTTTTTTCCTTGGATTCCTGTCATAGTTGTACGTTGGTTTGTAGGTTGATGAATTAATTCTTTTTTATTCACATAATTTTTTAAGGTTAATTAATTTATATTTGCATATTTTACACGACAATGTGTATTTCAAATAGATATTTAATTTTTAATAAATAAATATATCGGCTCATTTGAATATAGTGAGATATGAGAAAATCAATTCATTTTCAATTCAATAGATTTTTCTTTTTCAATTTCACTATCAACATCATATTTTTGTTTAAACGCACTAAACAAGTTTAAGGGGGTTCCATACTCAATTTTTGATGATTAATTAATAAAAAAGTAGAATAGTCTGTGAAAAAATAAGAGAAGAGGCGCCTTCGTTTATTGACAATCTAACTGTGTGCTGAATTTTAGATTTAAATATTATTGCGTTTTTGAGAAAAGTCTTACCAAAAATATCAAATACTTTCACCTCGTTGAGGTTAGGTTCACATTTTTGGTAAAACTTTTCTCAAAAACGCAATATAATTTTCATCTGAAATTCAGAACACAGTTAGATTATTAATAAACGAAGGCGCCTCTTCTCTTATTTTTTCACATACTCTTTTATTTACACATTTATTACTAATAATCACGATTGCCGATAAGGTAGGGAGGATAAATATTGACTATGGCACCCCGTTAATGGTAAGAATTAAAAAATATTTAATGAATAACTTAATAATAAAAAAATATAAATTGTAAGATTAGTTTAGTTGTAAACAATCTTTTTTAAGATTGTTTGAATTTAATAAATACTTTATTCTTAACACGCACATTATGAAAAATATTTTATTGTAAATTACTATATCGTTTAGTTACAAATGTACTAAAATTATTATTTTACAAAGTAAAGCTTACTAATAGTTTTAATATATTTCTCTTATACAATTCTACCATAATTTGCATTTTCACTGTTAAACAGTAATAAAATATATTAATTATAATTAATATACAACACTTTTTCCACTTCATGCAATTATAACGAATTTTACAAGATTAACTACAATAATCTAGTACCTCTTTATATTGACATTTGTATACACTTTTGTCTAAGAAAAAAATACTCTGTAATTTAATAATTTATAATCATTATTTATTTACTTTAATTTGAATATAGTTGAAATTATATTCAAAATTTTCTTATACACAAACACATTTGGTTTTATATTTCTCCGAGAAAAAAAAAGTAAGAATTAATAGAGAATCGACGAATTACAAGTGTAAAATCCAAAAATTTGAACCTGAGAAGCACGTAGGAATGAAGTGCTCATCGATACGGTACTCGTACATTTGACAAATAGGTCCGATTGTTCGAGAAAATTTTCCGAGCTACTTGGACACAATAATTATCATTGTCACCTATAGGTTCGGTAAGAACGGCATCGGGACCCCCGAAATTTTTCTTCTTCTACTTTCTTTATACCTCTCAATTGTCACGATGAGCCATTCGTTCAAGGCTTTTAAAGAGCAAACTGACCGTACACCTTGGCGGTCTCTAAATCTGACGTCTTTATAACGTGTCTCTCTCTCTCTCTCTCTCTCTCTCTCTCTCTCTCTCTCTCTCTCTCTCTCTCTCTCTCTCTCTCTCTCTCTCTCTCTCTCACCTTTTCTCACGGAGAACCTGACGTGTATACCAAAACGCGTATAATGAAGTCCCAGGAAGGTCCGATTCTATACGCGCCCTTATTGATCATTGCGATTTTGTTACGCTGGTTATTCAATATACGAAACGGTGCATTGTACGCACCGAGTGGACGAAGAGAAAAGTCACTTTTTACGCTCCCATTTTCACTTTAGTCGCGAGAAAAACCCAAAACGACTTTACCGCGACGAATTTTCCCGCCTACCGTATACACCATAAGAGATCCTTCGATCTTTATATATACATATGTGTGTAAAAACTCTGATTTATAGACGAATAATATATCAGGTGTTGCAGTAGCAGTTTCAAAATAACCTTTTTTTTATACTCCAAATTGAGATGCATCGGTGAGTTCAAAGTGGTTGTATATATCCAGGAAATTAATGCGTTTAACGTCTACTTAAAGGAGATTCCATATATGTATATATAGGTCACTTTCGGGAAAAACCGTAAAACCTATAATATCACTATACTATACGTGTTGTTGGTAAAAATTCCAAAACTTATACGAATCGTCATATATACCTTTCGAATTCTCGGGTATTCGAAAATCTACGCAACGATCAAACGTATATATATCTATGTAAAAGATACCAAACATTATACAAAAATTTAAACACGTCCATTCGATAATACAATTCCAACGAAACTTTATCCTCGCCTAAAATAATAATAATAATGATAATAAAAAAATAGCATGCAAATTGTCGCGGTATAGGGCAAAATAAAAAAAAGAGAAAGAATTAATAGGACATTATCGGCAATGAAGTTTACGAAGCATGAAACACGAAAAGTCCCATCCCTCCCCAACTGAAAGTTTCGAAGAAATGGCATAACTTTCCTAATAAAAAGAAGAAGAAGAAGAAGAAGACTATAGAAGCGTACATTAATGACGCGAGAGTAACAGCGAATCCAATGGGACTCAGAAATCGTATATGTATATGCGCGTGTGTGTGTGTGTGTATATAGAAGGGGGTGTTTGCGCGCGCGCCCGCAGAAAAACCATAAAGTCTATATGAAAAGCCATAATCATGGCCGTTAATATATCAAGATACATGTATAATAAAGAAAGAGAGAGAGAGAGAGAGAGAGAGACGCGGAAGGGTCAGAAGCTGCGTAATCAATCAGTTTTGTAGAAGAGCGAGAAAGAGAGGAAGAGAAGACGGCACTGCGGCGTAATGCAGGGAACTTTGTAATGCGCCGAAGGCTGTTCGAACTGTGCAACGGTGGTGGTGATTCGATGGGACGCGCCAGAAATACCATGTGCACGATTCATCGCGAGTCGATATTTTAAATTTATTCACAGGGGGATGAATTATCAATTAGATAATAAAAATCTTGTACTTTCCTTGTAGCGCACAATTTTATTTTCTTTTGTACAGAAATTACCGTTAGAGCAAGTATTAATTATATATATATACGCGAAGAGAAAGATTTTATTTTAAGTATCTGAATGAGTTGGATACAAAATCGCATTGATTGTGAAACATTTCGACAAGAATCAATTTTGGAATTTTTGTCATATTCTGAAAAAATTGATCATGGGTTCAAAGCAAAATAATGAATATTGATTTTATGTTATATGAAAAAAAAAATTTAAAAGTAGAACAAATAAAGTTTTCTATCCATATATCCCCAAAATGTCCGCATTATTTTGTTTTGAACCACCGACAACTTTTTTTCAGAATTACAAGAAGGACCTATAATAATTCCAAAATTCCAAATAAATCTGACTGAAAAGCTTTTTTTTCCTTTCCATCCTCTTTTATCAGTTTTACGAGGGGTGTTTTTTTAAAAGGAAACACGTGCCGTAAACGCTCTCATACGGACAAAATTATTCAGAAAAATTACTGGCTTCGTATTTTAATGACAATTATAAAAAAAAATATTAATTCCGATTTATTACTGTAAATCTCGAGAAAAATTACGAATTTTATTTTATTTTATTATATTTTTTATTTTATAGATAAATATACGATAGTACATCCCAAACCCAAAGTATATTAATTACAACAATTCTGAATTTTCATTTAAATTCTAAAGAAAAATAAAGGATTCTGAATTTTTGCTAAAATTCGGAAGAAAAAATACTGTTTATTAAAATTCTAGACGAAAATAACATAACTTCCGTACATATACGTCAATATTTCTTTATGAACATTTGGATGATTATCGATAATTTTTTTACTCCGATCGAGTATAACCACATTTTACGTTAAATTTCGACAAACAGCTGATACACTTGCCCGATATATTTACCATATACTGTATCACTTTAATTTCCATACAAAAAAAAGATCACTCCATATT
Organism: Theocolax elegans; assembly: GCA_026168455.1. Classification (NCBI taxonomy): domain Eukaryota; kingdom Metazoa; phylum Arthropoda; class Insecta; order Hymenoptera; family Cerocephalidae; genus Theocolax; species Theocolax elegans. Next base: position 105,511,600 of record CM047425.1, read on the forward strand.
CTTGCCGAATGATCTAATTGCCTATAAAAACACGAAAGACTTAATTCAATGAAAAATGAATTAACACGTAAATCACACCCTCCACAGGTATAGAACCCGCACCTTGTACGTTAAAGTACAACCTGCGAATATTAGAATCGATAGAGAGGCAGCTCTCTCTCTCTCTCTCTCTTTCTCTCTCTTTCTATATATATACATATATACAAGTAAACTGTAGGTCTTCCATATACGCAACGTGAAGAGATTCGGTTTGGCGTAGTAATGCGAGATGAATATATATATATATATATATATATATAGGCGCGCGTACGCTGACGAGCTTATTGTGTGGCCGGGCGCGTAACGAGCCGCACGAGTCACGCTGCGTCACGTTTACCCGAGTGCACAGTACCATGAGAGAGGAAGAGCAAGAGAGAGAGAGAGAGATACTGAGAGAGATGGGACGATCATACTTCCCTCTTTGTTTGAGCATCGCACATATATGTATATAAATGTATGTACATTAGGCGCAAGCCCTCCCCATATATTATAATATTGCTCGTACTCGCTTCTCTCTCTCTCTCTCTCTATCTTCCCGTTGAAATTTCTACATTAGCCACCGAGAAAGGCAATAATGCTCTTTGCCGTTTCCTACCAGTTAAGAGGCCTTGGTTTTGGCTTTCAACTTGGGTTTACTCCGACCTGATCTAAAGATTCTTGTAATTTATTTAATTTTTCATTTAAATATACTTATTTCGCTCTTACTCTCTCTCTCTCTCTCTCTCTCTCTCTCTCTCTCTCTCTCTCTCTCTCTCTCTTTGTCTCTCTCTTTCTCTAACTTGGTTAAATTTTTTTAATTACCTAAAACTATGAACATTGCACGATCCAAAATTTTAATGAATTTGGGTAACGGAGCTCAATTCCGTGTAGTATTACATCGATCCATTGCGCAACGGCTAAGGCAATCATACAGTTTTACACTATATTTTCACATATCACTTGTAACGCTATACAAAGTTATGCTCTGATGTAAAAAATTCTCAGAAGTAATTATAATCATTGATATAAATGAGAAATTGTCAAATTTATATGTGTAACTCCTACACAACAAGTTGAAAAATGTTCAAAACTCGCAGGTTAATATATGAAAAACAAGTTGCTTCACATGGATATTACGTCAGAAATTCAAATCATAATTAAAAAAAACATATTTATTTTTTAGAGTAATGTTAAATGCCTTTATTGATTACCACGAACCAAAAACAGTACAAGTAATTAAATAGGAACGTTTTAAAGCCCTCCCTTTCAAGGCCATAACATTTTTTTTAATTGTTATATAATGGTTATGTAAAAATAATCAACTAAAATGAATATAAATCTAAATTTTTTTACCAACATCAAAACGCACACACATCGACGAAAACTCACCAATAATACAAATATTAAAGTCATACTCATTTATTTTCCACATTATAACCTTCTACAAATGGATAAACATTTACAAAAATCCATATTTTTTAAGCAAATTATCTCTTTTTCTTCACATTACAAAACGATCACGCTATCAAGATTATTTAAAACGCTATACAATGTACAAACGAAGCCCCTATAGATATTCCAAAGGCTTTACGATTCATTAAAATTGAAAAACCACCTCTAAAATTGAGGCGTCGCGCGCGCATTGTCATTTTATTCATAATCTGTCGGTACACACCCGTACACCCATACACGTACGCGTAGTATTATTCTCGTTACATCCCTTTCTTCGATGCCTGTTCCGCGTATTTATTACGGCACGCCGAGCGATCCCGTACTTACGCAACCAACGGAGAGCAAGAGACTGCAGTATCTTCGTCGTTGTCGTCGTCGTCGTCGTCGTCAATTTCTCTCGTTTGAAACGGTTCACATAATAACGCTTAATAATCGGTCTCGCACTTTGCGGTCGGCGGATTCAACGCGTTTTGTACCACGTCGAGGGTGCTATATATTTAAGGAAGGGTAGTCGAACCCCCCGCGGTGTGAACGGATTCGTTACGGGCAGCTGTGGCGCCTACTTCACGATTCAACGTATAGACTGCACACTCTCCACCCGTGTTGTAACTCCTTTCTTTTGCACCGTCACCTATATCATTCTGTTTTGCGATTTTTCGCTCGAAAATTACTATTTTTCCCCTCAAAAATTCAGAATCGCTCAATGTATACATATATATATATATATATGTGCACCGTATACGGACGTATGTGTCTGATAACTTTTGGGTAAGATTACCTATTATGTCGATTCTTCTCTGATATTTTAATTCTCTCTTTGCCTAGCTTGACTGGCAGGCATTATGATCGATTGAGAATTATCGTTACGGTGTAAATGGTTTCCTCTGTGTCTATGCTCCATGTGTGTGTTGATGTATGCGTATATATATATGTATCGGTCGTGTAGGCAATTAAAGTGACTTTTATATAGATATATCCCGAATTGAATTATTTTGTAAAGCCTCTGCGAATATTAGTTTATCAATGTTTAATTCTTATATTAAATTTTGTTTTGACATAATTTGAATTACTTGCAAGAAAAATTAAGAAATTGCAATGGATAGTTTGATTGATTAGTCAATTTCTAGATAAAATTCATCCAAAATTTCTTCTTCTTTGGATAATTGTTTATGAAAATTGTGGTTCGATATACTAATATGAATAAATACGTTAAGAAATGATATATTTTCAACAACCGTTGATTAATAATAAAATGTTATTAATGCCAAATAAATTTTCATATTCTTTCTTTTCACTATATGAACCTAAAATATGTCAAAAGAAGCATGTTGAAAAAATTATGTAGCTATTATAAATTTTTTTTTTGGTAATATTTTTATTAGAGGATGCCGAACACTCCTATTTTACGGACGTTGCGATTTTAATTATTTAATTTAAAAATAAGAATATAATGCAAAAAATAAGTTATTCCCTCTTACTTGTACTTACTAGAAACTTAAAGATATTTTTTTGTTTCTATAAAACGTTTTTTAAAAGAGAAAACTTCGAAATACTAAGCGATACTTGAAATTCCCGGATTGCATGTATATAAAGATATATCACTCAGTATTTCGAAAGTTTTCTCTTTCAAAAACCGTTTTATCAAAATATAAAAAATATCTTAAGGATTTTAATAACTATAATAAGTAGGGATAAGTCTTATTTTTTGTGATAAATCTTTATTTTTTTTTATAAAAAAATAATTTTGCAATGTCGATAAAACATGACTTTTCGGCATCCTTAAACAGTAAAATTCATTTGAGTAAATAAAATTATTCGGTTTTGTATGTTTAACTAAATATGATTTCAGTTGACAAACAATTTTTGCTAAAAATTACGACCGTTTTATGCTAATTCGTTAATTAAAAATTATCTGATGACGTTACGACAATTCTCTCTAAATTCGTTAAAAATGATTCATAATTTCCATTAAACTAACTGAGTCATAATATTTTTTATTAAGAATTTTATTCCATTTGAATAGTTTTTTATTAACTTAAACTTATGTTTGTGGTTAACTCTTTTGATACGATATTTAACTTAAGTAAATTTTCTGCACAAGAAGGAAATTTAAAGAGAGGCAAGTATCTATATACATAAATCTATCAGAATGTCTAACAAAGTTAGTGCATTGTATTATATTACGTTGCTAACATATATTATTCATATATAAAAAATATTTTTATCCATCTCTGTTGTACGTACAAAGATCTAAATGAAAACAATTTAAAAAATTATCTAATCAATCAAAATAAATTATCGAAGAGTTTGCAGATTGTTCTATATAATCAAGCATAAAGAAGACATCGTCAAATAAACTAAAAAAACATTATTTCTCTTTATTAATAATCTTTTATATAACTTATACTGTATTTTAAGTTAATAAACCATAATATATAGTGATCAAAATAATAAATCATTTCATAAAAATATAAGTATATAGGAAAAGAAAAGTTTTCTAAATAGTATCTAAATATTATAAAAAAATTTATAGTAAAATTTCGAAACTTTACAGATTCTCAATTTTTATTATAATTGTCAAAAAAATTTCCATAATTTTGCATACGCCCGCGTGTTATTCTAAACGTTTGTGTTTTTTTATTCATTATTGTATCTCCGTGTAAAGAAAAAAAATTTTGTAACATAACAATATAAGACTTAAAAAATTATGAAAAATAAATAAATAAATCAATGTGAATGTGTATTGTTACGAGTAAGTTGTTGAATACATATATTAATCATTATGTGTTCATAATATATGGTACAATATCATATGTAACTATATATAAAATATAATTAATCACCTTGTTTAGGAAAGGTGTACACTAGATTTAAAGTTTTCCAATGGTGATTGACTACTTCAGATGTGACAGGTACTTAAATTCCTTATCAGAAAATGTATCAGTATAAGCCATAAATAAATTAAATATTTGTTATATATATTTGTATTGTCAAATTCTTGTAACCTTTACTTTTTTGCACCGATTGTATTAAATTTTCATTTTAATATTTTAATCGACCTTTAACGGGATGTCGGACCGAAAATATAGAACTCTGTACCTTTCAACCCGAGAATTCTATCTAAAATATTGAATTAAAAATCTGAAAAAGTGTAAAACTCAAGGAAGGGCTTGACGTTTAAAGAAAATAACCTTTTTTTCAATAATAATGTAAACAATTTTTTATCGGTAATATTTAGTGAGAAAAGGCATAAACTTTAAACCCGAACATCGCAATCGAATTAGCGATTTAAAACATGTGTAAGAGCCTGACGTTTAGAATGTTTTGTAAAATTCATTCATTTGTTTATTAAAAAAAATGTAAAAAATGACCATTTTCTGAAATTGACATTCCCTTAAAAGCACATGTATTTCCTAAAGATGCGTTCATTTGACAATATCTATCCATTTCTATAGGTATAAAAAATTTTCCTAACACTAAGAACAATGGCACATTGAAAATAATTACATTTTAAAAGTCAACGTACGGTAAGAATTATCGAAATTTTCAATAAATTTTTTAGTTTTAAAACGTACAAAAAATTTTTGTTATAAAATATGTTATTTGATGTAAAATATATTAAAAATTACGGTATAATCTATAAGTTCATCTCTACACGAAGAAAAATAACTAAGTTCACATACTTATAGTGATACCTACCTCAATTTTTTGCAACAACAATTACTATATGTACGTGATAATATCTGCTACAAAATATTACGATAATCCCAGTACACCACAACATTACTGTAAAAATATAGTAATTTTTTTATATTAAAACCATACTTTATCTCACATTTGAGAAAAACTAGAGGAATAACCATTTTTATAGAGAGAAATAATCTACATACATACCTCGAAATTCAGAGTCAGTGATAATGAATAAGCCAGGTTTGCTGTAAGCGCAGTTACTTCCTGCACGCTTGCGCATCTTAAGTTCCACCTGCATGTTTGAGCTATATATCTTTATATGACTCGTCTCTCTCTCTGCATCTATATATATGCAGGTACAAACAGCTCTGGAACGCTCGGAGGCTGCAATGCCGTTCTGTGTGAAACCGGGAAACACGACTCGTCCTATATGCTTCAATTGTTCAACCGTTCTCGTTAGTTACGCTCGTCTAATCAAAGTTGAGAAGTTAAATTACGTAAGGGTTCTTCATGTCATATACGTGGATTCTACTACTACGATACAATTCTCCTTATAACTTATCCTCAGGAATCCCGGAAGTTCCGATTCCTAATTCTATTATCGTTATTATTATTTTTTACTTATGTCTACACGTCGAGGGAATGAGGTTATCATTTTATTGAGAAATTTGGGATTCAGCATTTCCGGACTTTTATGACTTATATTGCATAACTACGTATATTTAATCCTTTCTGATCTTAATTAATTCACAATATTTTCATATTTTTATTTATTATTTTATTACCACGATTGTTTTTAAATATATAATTGGAATACCTTTTTATTAATCTGAAAATACTTATAAGTTATATTTTTTTTACTATCTTTATAAATCATTTATTTTATTTAGGAATTTTCATCTATGTACATTACACTGTACATTGGGTCTGAAAAGGTTAATGTATTTTTTACAATAGAGCAAAAAATTTACCATTTCCATCTATTTTTGTTTATTGTCATGTGGATATTCCGAATTAAATAGAATAGTGAATTTAACGAAGTTTTAATACTGCATAAAGATAACCGCTGTTTGATTATAAAAATGACTGTGTAATGTAGAAATTCTGTTATTATACAGATTTATAAATATGTACTATCTGTATCTGTTAAATTTTCCTAATACTTGTAATAAATTTTGCTATGTACAATCTATAGTATAGAACGTTTTTAAGTTTGTCAAATCTCTCTCTATATACATAATATCTATCGCTTGAATCACATTGCATTACTCGCATTGATTTAATTTTACTACTTTTAATTTTTTTTAAATATTAAGTAATTGACATTTTACATGTATGATCAGATAATTGTTTATTGCAAATAGAATGCAATGTGAATGTCTTTTAGGAACTACACGAGTACTTTGCAAATAAAGTACGTGATTTGCACAGTTTTGTTAAATTCATATTTTTTTGTGTTTGTAAGAAGCATTATTGTAAAGGAGATATTTAAATTGCTTTAATTTTGTTCTATCATTTTACGACACTATCCGATGATAATATCGCCTGTAGGTAAGTATCGTATTATCTTGATCTGGCAGAGGTCCTGTTAAATAGATTTCTACTTTACCGATTGTAGGTAATAACAACTGATGGTACATGATAACACCTGATGATATAACATAAATATAGTATTATCATCGTACAGTAAAATGAAATTTTGTACAGTTGTATAAAATGCATAATTGCATTGAAAACATTATTTATAACGTAATTTGAAATTGCACTTTATATCATTCGTATTTGTTATAATAAATATGATGTACATGAATTCTCTCTAGATGTCGTTACGTGATTACGAGCTGCATGTATTTATTCATTCAAACCAGTTACTTACATTTTTTAAATTAATAAGAAAGTTATTAAATATTTTTTTATTGATATAATTTCTTAATAGTTAATTAAATTCAAATAATATTACGTAAACTATCAACTGTATGTAATAACAGACATTTAATGTATAGAGATAATATAGAGAAAAGGATCAATTATTATAGCGCGTGTATACACTTTTAAATTTTAAAAATTAATAATATTATATAATATTTAATTATTCTATATATGGTACTTAATCGTGTTCTTCTACCAATTCCAAACAAAATATTTTAATTTTTTTCGAATTACATCTTCAAAATTATCAACCCGCTTTTAAACATGTATACATGGAAATTAGGCGATCCCCGTAATTTGACACGATACAAAATTAATAAACGGCACCGAACGAAATGTACATTAAAATACAATGAATAAAATACCATAAGGATATAATCTACTAAATATATGAGTATTACACGTGAACAAAAGGTATGTATATATGTAATTAATTGAATTCATATTTTAGTCTCTATGATGCAGAGACCTATACAACGTTTCCATTTAAATGAATCAGAATCGCGCAGTATCCAGTGATTGATGTTCCGTAGACCTCTATATAACACACACGCACACGTATATATTTATGATCCATGTAGTATAAGTCAATCACCTTCTATGGATAATGAAAGATATGCATATATATGCATCAGTTGTCATTGATCAAGATATACGTTATAATAATTTCTGCGTGTATATATATATATATATAAATTTTATAAGTCGACAGGTCAGTATAAATAAAAATCTACATCATTACTTTAAAGATATACGTGCAACGATATCATTTCGCGTTATTAAAAAAAAATTCCTCATCTATACATATATAATAATAGAGTGGAACAGCTATACATATATAACGATACGCATCTAAATAACCTTTGGAAAAAATAAAAGGTATATATATACCTGCAGAAATCAAGTGTTAATTACAACTGTATGTACGTGTGTACATGTGTGTGTGTATTATATACACATATCGAAAGATTTATCAAAGAACAATATATTTAAAAGCACAGGGGAGCGCGCCTACGACGGTTGAAAAGCCGCGCAAGTCGAGATAAAAATTTTCGCGCCCACGTTCCTTTCAACGGAAGCTATCTCCACTTTTCTGCCACAAGCTCATTTTCGCACACGCCTCTTATAAATATATACGTACCGTTCTCGACGATTTTTCAATCCTACATATATACAGTATGTGTGTGTGTGTACGTATAAAGTGTTAACGCGCCTTTCCGCGCACCCGTGGTATAGCGATAAGGTGTATGTATATATGTATATACCAAGCCGTTTTCCCCGCGGTCTTTCTTATCTTTGGACCCAGCGCGTAAGTGGAGTATAATGCGCCGATCAGTGGCTTGCATTGTGTACTACTACCAAACCCTATCTTCGATCGGACACTTTCGATTTATTGCGAAAGTCCTTTCAGATCTTGTGCCTTTTTTATATTATGTATATGTATATATTGATCTGTATATGTAGAAAAGAGTGCCGTAGCAGCCTATACCGAATGTCCATTTTTCAGTTGCCTTTTTTTACAATCGAGGAAGATACAAAAATTTTAAATTTGTATATATTGTGTTGGCTGATGGATCTATATATGTGAATATATATTACGTTGTTACATATTTTACCGCAAATTTTATCGTTTTTAATTGTATAAGCAAAGGATACACTTTTTCTTTAACGATTTTTACTATTATTTATATGTAGATTCATTTCCTTGGTAGAAATTTCGCGATTTTTACAGGTTAGGAAAATAGGTCGTAACTATCCATTTTCCAAGATAGTAGAGTATATGGGCCGTTTCGCGTCAATTGGTTGGTTCAAAAATTTAAAATACACCAAATTTTAGGTTCAGACTGGAACTTCCAATTACTTATACAGCTTGTAATTGGCCTGCAAGTCTGTCAAAAGTTATGGTAATTCTTTAAATTACCATTACTATTTTTACATACTTGTAGACCAATTACAAGCTACAGGTCATTCAAAAGGTATTGCTTCAGGCTTTTTTTTTAAATTGTTGAATAAAAATATCGATTGTGACGTGATTGCCTTATTTTAAACATCAATGTTGACGTTTAGTTTGTGAGTCATTGAGATTTGGAATTCTAACCCAAAAGGATAAATTCTATAGAGAAAACCAGCATCCAATGTAATGTGTAATGGTATATAGTATGAAAAAACTTGAAAAACTCATTTTTTGACGTAAGAATAACTTTTAAACAAATTATTTGCAGCACCTAAAAATTTTTTACTGTTTTCTGGATAACACTTCCCGTCAGTATCCAAAATTTGGTACATTTTAAAATTTTGATCCAACCAGTTGACGTGAAATGACCCATATATACATGCATATATATTAAAAATTTGTATAAATATGCTATGAATTCCTGCCATATATATGTTTTAGAAAGAAATTTTTACTCTAATTTTCATTTTGACATTAATTTTCATTTTACTTTGGTCTAAATTTTTAGCTTCTTGTGGTAAAATATTTTGTAATATGTTTTGCAATCTTTGTTGCATTATGAATACACCTATTATCAATTTCCTAGTAAAAATCAAAACGAAAAGAGACAAAACGAAAAATTAATTTTTTAATGCAATGAAATTCCAAATCAAATTTTTTTTTCCAGAAAGGGTCCGATTCAAATTTTTTTCACGAAGGTATCAATTTAAATGATTTTCAAAAAGGTTCTAATTCACTTATTTATTTTGTTTCTCTAAAAAATTGTGAAAGCGTCTAAATTTTAAAAATAAAAAATGTGTCAGTGATTTTTAACATAATGTCAGAAGGATGAAAGTAACAATTGTATTTTATACTATTCTTTTTTTTATAATAAACGTAGTGATTACAATTTAAGAAAAAAGTGCAGAGGCCCAAAATTTTTTTAGAGTAACAAATTGAATAAGTTATTTGGAATAAAAAGTTGAAATAAACAGTTTAATTGAACTCTTTTTGAAGAAAAATTTGAATTGGAACCTTATTGCACTAAAACGGCGATATTATCTTTAGAATATAGATTTTTAATTATAAATCGTTAAAAATTTGTATTTCTTAATATTATGTTTAATAAAAATTGTTGCTCTTACAAGTAATTAAAATAAATAATTATAACAAATTTACTATCTTAAAGTTACTCAAATTAAAGTAGGATTTGTTTACTAACCGAACACCGGTTGTAATATGACGAAATAAGCAGTATTTTAAGGCAACTGCTGCAGGCTAAACCGTTGGCCAAGACCTTACATTTTGGTCAACCGATACCTAATTATTTTTTTACGTTTCTACCATATTCCTAGAGCAAAAAGAGCATTTTGAGGTTAACTTAAACGTTCTTTTCTTGTAATTAATTTCCGAATTATTGGCCACTTTTAGATAAGTAGTCAGTTTATAGCCAAAAATACGCTTTATTAATGCTTTAAATTCTCTACTAGGAATAAAATAATTTTTGTATTCCGCCATTCGACATCCATGAATTACTAAACAATATAATACCTTTTAATACAATATTTAAATAGTTTAGAATATTTATCATTTTTTAATGTATATTTATCGAGAACAACAAAATTAATATTTAAATATGCTTCCAACTTGATTAAACAACTTGTATGTATGTGCAAAAAAAATGTTTTTTATATATATAAATAAGTAATAATCACGTTATTTCCCTTTTCTTTATTCTTTATAGACATTCACACATACACAGAGAGAGAGAGAGAGAGAGAGAGAGACAGTCAGAAACGCACACAAACGCAAGCGTTACTTTATAGTACCTTTTTAAAATGCACAGGAGTTAACAGTATACTCTCTCTTTCGTACCCTTGCCAGCTCATTATTTTTCAAGGCCGCTAACAAGATACACGTATACTAGAAAAAACTACGAAATAATAGACCTTCCAAATTCGTTCTTTGTCTATATATATTTCTAACGATCGTTGGGAAAAAAAATAATACCGCTTACCATTTCCAAGTAAAATCGATCGAGGCGTCAATGAAGAAAACGAGTTAATTCGGTGATCGCAAGGTGTACGAAATTGTCCAATTGCTCCTGTGTGTTTCGCAACCACCGATCGTATTATGAAAATTTCGATCGTTTTATTCGCAGATCGGTCTCGATCGTAATCGAGTGAAAACAAATGTGTTCGCGCGCATTGATAAACTCGCAACGTAGAATTATTACTTATATATTAATTTATAGATATTTTAACGTCACAATTAAAATAAACATTATTAGCTCGATATACGTTGTAGTGGAGAATGTGTCTATACCAGGTATACACACGGAGGAGTAATAAAATTTTGAAATCGCCATTCAGAAAAAAAGAAAAAAAAAATTAGAAAATGAACGATGCAGTTCTGCGCTGGAAGCGTTTTCAGTTTCTTCAATATTACCTTACGTATATATATGGCCATGACCCAACCAATCGAAAGTGCTTCTCTCATTCTTACAAATATCCTGAAACCTTAGTCTAAAATTGGACAATATCTTATGCCAGTCGTTAATTCGAAGAATCATCGGTCAATTATCAAAAAGGAAAAAAAGAAGTAGGAGAATTACATCATCGTCGTTGAAAAGCCACTGTTCGTTTTTCGTATTATTCTTATTTTAATGTACGGCATTATAGAATTGAAAAAAAAATATATATGTGCATATAACGTAATATTAATTTACATAAACAAAAGAAGGAATTAAGATCCTGGTGAAAATCTAGTTTACGAACATATGCGTTATATATGCCCATATTACTTTATTATGAAAACGACTTAGAATTCACGTTTTCTTATAATATGCGCGAACGTACCGTTTTATAGCTATTTTATTTTTATAAATAAAAAATATTATTTCTTTATACGTATACATATATATAGGTATACATAAAAATAAGGAAATACTATTACATTATGTACTCTCTTTCGCGTATATATATGTAAACGAACTTTTTGCTACTGTCACGTGAGATTTCCCTATAATCAGCTGTCTAAACGAAAACGGATAAATCGAGACATTCGGAAAACCTGTATTGTGAAAAAAAAACAAATTCCTAATGAATTTAAATGAATAAAATGACTCTCGAATTACACGACTGGAAATCGATAATAATATTACTCATAATTTTCTCGACAATGATATATATTCACGCGGGAATCGAAGATTTTTATCAACGTGCATATATATACGAAAGTTAAAAATGGTACAAAGTATCACATTTAATTTATTATAATGAACGTACATATCGATGTATCTTTAAATGGTATAATTAAATATACTGTCACATTCGAATAAATTACGTGCACTTCCTCGAGTAAATATCAAGCAGTTGCATAACTATAAACGCGTAAAGAAAGAAAAAATAATTACAAATTTTATTATATCTTGTATATACCCGTTGTTAAGAAAACAAAAGTCAAAATCTCGAAGAAAAAAAAAATATATTATGGACACTCCGGAGAAATATTATAGTATACGAATTGAAAAAGTATTTTATGAATTTCACGAAACGAAGTTTACATAAGTGTAACGTTATATAGACGTTTCCAAACTGTCTTTTAATTTGTTTTAATGCATGTGCTAATAGCGATTTGGTGATTCGCGCGCAAGATCGCATTAGGATAGAGAAAACGATGATTACGTGTGCCAACAAAGTTTACGACACGCGCATCCTCGCGGAATGAGCCAAGATTAGTCGAATATCGTGGTTTATGAATTAAACCGTTTTAATTCCCATTTTATTTTCATCAATCTTTCTTGATGAACGTCGAGTCTATGTACGTAGATCACTCGCAACGCTATAACTTTGTTTTATTCTTCGTATCAATTGTCCGTTGAAAATTTAACGTAAAACTCAATTCATTTATTAATGTAAATTCGACACCATATCTCGCAAGCGATTAATTTTAATAAGGAAAAAAAACATAATTGAGATGATAATATATTATTGAATATTAATCGTTTTTTTTAAACCCACTGATTAATCAATGGATCATCGCGGATATAATTTTTAATTAACAAATTAATTGTCTTCGTACAATGTGTCTACAATTTTTTTTTAAATAATTGAAACTCGTCAAAATGAACATTTTATTATTCGCATACATACATATAGGTATATATATAAATACACACATGTCGAGCAAGATCAAATTTTCATATCGCATCTATATATATATATATAAAACACGCATATATACATAATATTCATTAAAACGTTGGGTTTTATTAACTAATTTAACGATTCTATTAAATTTGTGTACTTCCCGGATATTGAATTTTGCACAAGACGGATTATTAAATCTAGATATACACATTTATATATTTATTACACCAATATATATATACAGACACATCTGTGTGAATATATACGCATATAGAATTTGTTAATTAACTTTTTAATCAATTCAAAGTTGATGTTTCCCGATTTAATGCAGTACATCTCTTCGGGGTTGTAAATGAAACTTCGCGGGGTGTACGCTAAATATCTTTAAAAGTTTAAATCATTTTTAATTATTTCCTCGGCAGAAGTTTCGTAGTGAGTGTGTGTGTGTTCACAAAATACAAAGAAACTTTTCGTAAATACACAATAACGCGTATCGCGATTTTTTATCGTATGCAAAAAAAAAGGTATGTGCAATGAAAAGAAAGAAAAAAAAGTATGGTCGTAAATTAAAAACTGAATATTATATCACGCGAAACGATTGTATATACACAAACTTGCAGGGAAATATATTATAATAATCTCGGGCGAGTGTGTATTCGAAATAGAGGAAGAAAAAAAAATAAAACGTTCCCCGGCCGTAACGTTGAAAAATAGTTTAAATAAATTAAAACATCTCGTAGTTAAATAATAACGTTACGTGTATATATATGCACTTTGGGAGATATATATATATATATATATATCGAAGTTGAAATGTCTTGAACTTTAGGTTCGTATATATAGACATTTACTCTATAAATTAGTCGTTATCGTGGACTAAAGTCTAATTGAAACGGTGGATGGTCACGTAAATAACAGGTTTCGGGTAGTAGATGGGGGAGGGGAGGGGGGGAGGGGCAACAACGAGAGTAACGAAATACAACAACAAAATTGAAGAGACCGAGAAGAGGAAACGCAGTTGAAGACAAACGAGAAAGATAAGCGTCTAATAAGATTGAGCTAAAAGATATAAAGTTAAAGTGATGTGCATATAGCCAAGCCTCGAGGGTAACATTTTCAAAAGGTTTGTAAAGGGAGGTAGTTTTAATGGGTAAGAATCTAGACGCTATACTAAAAGATACTAGTTCCCAAGTGCTTTAAAAAGATTTTCAACTTCTCTCATAAAACAAACGTATATATACGCGTGTGCATGCGTTCCCTCTTCTCCTTCTCATAAACGCCAAGAAAAACATGTTGGTATATCTTACCTATACACACACACGCGCGCACACACACGCACATACGCATGGTAAGAAAAGTCCCTTAACATTTCTGCACTTCCTCAAACACTTTTACACACACCTTTATATTGTATATGTATTTTAAATAAAAAGAAAATCGGGAACTCTGCCATATATGTTATATTGTTATTGTTATTCTTTGAAGATTTTTCGCGAGCTATGCAACTATTGTTGCGCGCGAGAAAAATGTATTAGCGCTTGCGATCTTTTCAAAGTTTTAAAGGTACATCAGTAAAAGAATGTATCATTAAATTACTATTTTTTTTTAATTTTATGTTTCTATGTATATAGTGTCACGAAAATATTATATTGAAATTATGAAATTAAATTTAAATATTTTGTAGGTTAAACATTTAATTGGATGTAATAATTATATTTTACTGCCCGAGACGAAGGTGATGAGATAATTAATGTATCTGTAAATAAATTAGGTATAACTAAGAGATTAATACCCTTCATCACTATGCTGAAAATTTTAATCTAAAATACCATATTAGAAATTAAAAAATTTATGAAACGTTTTTTTATTTCCTCTAGGGTAGTGATACATTAACGGGATGTCCGAGCCAAATTACAGGAATCCGCACCTTTCAACTCAAAAATTATATCTAAAATATTAAATTAAAAATTTGAACAAAATTCAAACGGATAGCTTAAAACATAACGAAGGGTTTGATGTTTCGATAAAAAAAATCATTTTTTAAATAATAGTCGAGTAAACAATTTTTGATCCATAATTATTAGTCAAAAAAGGGCATAAACTTTCATCGATTTAAAAATCTGGAAAAATTTAAGTATATTATTTAAAACATACCTATGTTAATTTTTTCCAATTCTAGAATCACAGATTTATCAATAAAATTTTTTCCAAAAACATATTTGAATGAATCAATATTTTTCTTTTAAATTTAAGTAAAATTTCAGTTTCCTGTGTGTTAAAACATTATTAAATTGTATTAGGATATGTTATACATACGAGTTATTACCTAACCTTCCGTTATGATGTTCGTTGGCATATCGAAAGTTCCTGTTTGAAAATCAAGTTTATAATCGTTACTAAACATACCTAAAAAGAAAATCACTCTTGAAAAATACCGGCTTTGATACCTTATAGGATATTAACAATTACTAATATGCTTTACTTTGACTTTGCCTGATACAAAAACAAACCCATACCTCTCCGAATGAAACATAATTCTTTGACTTCATCAAATTTGTTATCTAGAATAAATTACATTTAAAATTTAAAAATTGGCAAAAAAATAATCCTAATATTTATTTAAATAATCATATAAATATTTATGTAACCTGTGCTTAACGAATTACTTAAGTACTTAATAAATTTAAACTGCCAAATTTTGCAAGCTAAACACAAATTAATCAAATATATTAAATAAATACAGTAACATACATATTTACATATTTACATATTCACATCATATACACAATTATAGTTACATAAAATATTTATAATGTTTTGTTATTTTCACTAATTTAATGATACACGTAGATAAGTATACATATCATATCATATTAATAAATTAATGAAAATAAGAAAACGTTATAAATATTTTCAATATAATAACTATAATTTTTTAGTGATTTATCCGTGTCGCGTATCTTTATCACATCGCTTCTCCAATGTAATAATAAAGAAATAGTTGTTTCACCGTCGTGTACCTCACCCGCAAAAATAACATTTATAAAACGTGAGACGAAAAATCCGAAAAAATTAAAAATGCGCAAAAGAAGCTGACGGAGCTGCTTGATAAGGAAAACTATATTTTTCTTTTCTAAATTAAAATTAAACTAACCACACTTTTACCTAAAAAAGGTATAACGAGTGTGCTAACCGCAGTTCAAATATAATATTTTCGTATACACTTTGCAAAGTAAATATACGAGCAATATATATATTCTATAAAGAATGTGGGAATTAAACGAAAAATACGTATATACATAAAGCAATTAAGCTCACCTCGTATCATAAATTTCAAGTAGCCGAACGCATATAAATACACTTTGTACATACATATGGGATTAGACAAATAACAAACTGAATGATATATAAAAATCCAAGTACGCCCGAAGCGAAATAGGCGTTCCAGAATATATACGCTTACAGGTCCGAAGAGAGAAGAACCCAAGCCAACATCTAGGCATATATATATATATATAGGGTCACTCTCGGAACATATAGAGAGCATCCCCATGGCCTTCTATCCACTAAAATTCGCAGAGGATAGGTTTCCCTCTCTCTCTTTCTCTCACGGTCTCTTACTGTATATATATATATACTCCTCTGAGTAACTTGCGAGCTGGTTAGACAAGTTGCGAATGACGAAGTAGAGAGGAAGAGAGAGAGAGAGAGAGAGAGATGCCAAGGGGAGAATGCTGATTGGAAAAAAGACGAAAGCAAACTGTAAGAGAGGCACCCACTGCATTCCGGTGTCTGTTGCATCTTCGTGAAAACGGAACTTGCTCATCTACCTTTCACGTAAAAGGGAATGCTAATATAACCAGCGTGAAACATCATTATTCATTCACTCAACTCGGTCTCTCTTGATCGATTTTTCTTATCGGCCTTTTCAAATCTTTTGTTTAAATAAATCACGGATATATCCTTCGCGCCCTCTTTTTTTGATCCTTCTCGCTTAAATCCAACTTGTTAAACGCGACACTTCATCCGAAACAATACGGATATATATATATATATATATATATCTCAAAAGGTAATTCACGAGGATTCATATATACACATATATATATTTTTTATCTGATATACGCGACTCGTCGAGGAGTCGGTGTTAAGTGTTTTAAGTTAATCCTATTATGTAAGGTTTATCTTGTACTTGAATTTATGTATTATGTTGCTTGTTAATTGCTCAGTTACTCACCGATTATGTAGATATATCGGATTTTACCGTATCGATTAAAATTAATTGTGTATAAGATAATACGTACGTTTCGAATCCGAGTGTCTTCAACGTTTTGATATCTTCTTTTTTTTTCTTAGAAAATTCATCGATCGAAAGTGTACTTTGATGTTCTCGAATTAAGAAAAATGCAACGCGATTAAAAATTTTAATGATTTCATTATCGTATGTAGGCGTATCGCAATCGATTTGGAATGAGATATCGTATATAACACATATACACAATTGTCCATAGTTACGAACAAAATTGTGAGATAATCACCCATTATTTTTGGTTTAGGATAATTTAAAAACAATTATGGATGTTTTCAATATTACGGAACGATCAAGGCAATTTCTTCCCAGAAATATAAATACACACTTAATCGAAGTGTTTTTCCTTTTCGGAATGATTTTTCTATATATATATATACGTATCGAATTATTTATAAAAGTATAAACGTTACACTTTAAAAGTAACTGCACGTCGTGTACCGTATAAAAATTTATTATTCCTTTAAAAATGTTCGTGTACGTGTGCGGGTGGGTGGGTGTTTTGTATATAATCAACATTTTAACTCAACTGTAAAAAATGCAAAAATTACTATTTACAGGGTAATTTTAACGTAAAGCTCCGTCTGATATAAATAATAAATGACGCGCAGTATAATAAAACCAGGAGCGAGTAGAAAGAGAAAGAGAAAAAAAGTCGTATAGGTAGGTAAAAAATACAAAATTGCACCTAAATCCAAATTTTAAAAACTTTATCACGGTCGCGCGTATTTTGCCAGCTTGTAAAATCTTAATAAGACGTGTACGTATATATATACGCGTGTTATATGTATATATAACATTGGAAAATGTCACGCGTTGGTTTATATTCACGCTCTTATATATATACATATATATTGCACGGAGTGACCGTTCCAAAAATACACCCCGAATTGTTTAGAGAGATGGTACCCTAAACAATAATAGAATAATTATTATGTAACGCGCGATGTACATACATCACGTTACAGAAAGAGAGAGAGAGAGAGAGAGAGAGAGGGAAAAATAACGCGACAGTTGTCAGGAGGGTTAATCGTTATAAAGGCAGGATGCAGATTTACACGCGGATGTACACATGCGGAGAGCTCATCTCGTGGTGGGTATAAAATAAATCATCCGTGTCGGGGATTCTATGTGTGTAAACCCGTACACACGTATCCTATATACCTATATGTTTAAAATCAATTCGAAGGGGGGTTGTAGGAGGAACGGAGAGAGAGAGAGAGAGAGAGAGTGAGGAGGAGGAGAACGACATCGAACCCCGTAGTCCATAAATCTGTAACATTTACATACGTACCGAGTTCCGCGGCGTCTTTTTTCCTCTATTTTTCTTATGTACCATGCACGCGCGCGTGCTCTTCCTATACACACTATTTTTCTTCTGTATACGTATGTGTGTGTGCGTGTGTGTCGGTGCGCGCATCTACAGCCTGTCTCCGTGAATCGCGGTTGACGACTGTATTACCATTTTTCAACTGTAAATTGAGCTACGTCGGACGTTGCGCGAATTATCGTCATTGCGAAAATTGATATCCTTATATACCAACGCTCATATATATATATATATCGTACAAATTCGTGAAAATCCGAAACGATTCGTTTTGTTCTTTTATTTTAAATGTATATATACACACATTTTTGGGTAAGGCATAGAGTATAACATCTTATTCTGAGATAAGATAACGACGATTTCAAATCTTGGAAACCTTGAACTTTATACTTAAATTTGTACTATCAGGTCGTTTATATAGTTGCGTTCTAATGAGAAAAATGGTGTATTAAAAATTAGTGTATAATTCGGGAGTATTCAAAAATAAGGATGTACTAAATTATCGTTATGTTTTATAGGAAATATAATAGCGTTATAAATATAACGAATATAACGTTCCTTCACTGAAAGTTTCACTTTGGTTGAGAAAAGAAAATTAAAATTACGTTTAATATTTAAAGTTCTATTGAGACAAATGTGATAATGAATATTACTACTTTAATTGTAAAAGGTGAGAAGATCTATCTTTCTATTTTTTTTAAAAACATTAAAAAATTTACCTTTATTGTATTAAACTAGTAACTTTTATCACCATTCATACTAATTTTTATCGAAATCTGTTCTCCTTTTACCATTACAATAATAAATATTTACTACTTATTTTTTTTCAAATTCGATACCATTCATTTTAAGTTGTCATTTATAGGATTATATTATACATACCTATATATTTCATTAATTAATAAAAATTGAGCATTTTGATTCGCAATTAATTGCAAACTATAAATCAGTTTTAAGTCAAATAAATATAATTTTTTAGTAAAAAGACGTTTTACAGTTGCTTTGATTTTTACTAAAAGTACAATAAAACCTAAAAAGTTTATGACAAATTCAAATTTATCCTATCAAACTATACTAATTTTTAATACACAATTCCTCTCAATGTTCAAATAATTTTACTTTATCTCGATTGCCAAATTAAAAGATAAAAAAAATAAATCAAGTACCGAGGTGAACATAAACCATTCTATAAATACTAAATAGGAAGCTCGCATTTCAGAATTATAATACTGAAATACAATTAGCTCATTTTTATCTAATCGAGTGTCTATGAAAATAGAACGTCTTTAGTCAACCTCTACACAGGATGACTATATATCTTATCAAAAAAAAAAGGAGAAGAAGACAGCTGCATATACAATATCGTATATTATGGTTTGACTATTCATGACACTACTATTTTTTTTTATCGATGATGCACCATTTTCCACGTATAAATTATTAAAATCTGAATATGAATTTTCGAAACCCCGTATATGTGTACAAATCACTTTAAATAACGTCATATAAATTTAGGATGAAGCGTTTTCTTCCATATATTTTCCCCCCCGCGTAATTCTTATATTTTATCAAATTTATATCTCCATAAAGTTGTGTAATTTAATATCTCTCCGTACTTCTTTAAATAGCGCAGGAATTGTAAGATATTGTAAAATATATTGCTTCTCATATATTTTATTTAAATGTAAAAAAATAAATAACTTTGTTACAACAAGACGAATGTCTGTAAGGTGTAACGGAATTAAAAGGAAAATTAATTACTTTATTAGCGAATATGGCGAATAAAATGTATATATATGTAATTTCACATTTTTGAATCGTCCGCAAATTGCAGAGACGTTCGAACCGTAATACGGTATATCCTCAATTGCTGTAAATGATAAAATTATTAACGATTGTGCACGATGCAACAACAAATAAACTCTATTTGGCTCTTCGAAGAAATACACAACTTAATTTATTCGTGTGTATATACATACATGTACGTATAATGTTATGATACAAGAGAAAATTACAAAATTGTTTCCTCATTGCGGTTTAAACGAACGCCTTATCAACAAGAATGCATCTCTCATATTTTTCATAAACATGACTATACTCAAATGTAAAAACCCTAAAATAAAAGAAAGAACCTCCGATAAATCATTTGTAAACCCTTTAAAAAAATCCATTACCTGCCTTAAAAATGCATTTAAATTCCGTAAACACACATTTACTTTTAAAGAGGGGAGAGAAAAAAAAACAATAAAGAAAACCCGACGTAAAACATACGATAAGAATCACATTATTCACTACATAATCTATGAAAAAAAAAAATTCTTTTTTCACTAGTGGAGAATGCGATATATTCTCTCTCAATCTGGGAATCGCCCATTCGCCTCTCTCGGACTCGAAAAAAAAACGAGAAGAAAGAATGAAGTGGGAGGATCGAGAAGAGCGAGCATCTCACAAAAAAAAACGAAGACCTTTTCTTTCTCTCGAGCGCTTCACATTTAACCGAGCCTCTAGATTTCATAAAAAATACTTAACCTTTTTTTTTATTATGTAATTCTACATTTGAGAAGTCACGATTTATACCGATGATTCTTGCGCCGCCGCGTCATTATTAATCAATGCAATTATATAAATGTTATATTTCTTTATTGTATTCCGACACTTTATTTATCAATTTCTAGCGGTATACGAAGATTCGATTATATGTACAATACGAATTAGAAAAAATAAAAAACGAATAAGAACAAATATTAGTTTACTCATCGATCTTATAATTAATATTTATCATATCACTATATATCGAAACGTCATAAACAAAATAACATTTATATATTTTATGTTTAAAAAAAAAAGACATTAAAAATTTCTTACATATAATAAAGTATCGATTCGGTCATCGATCTAAGAAACTATCGTAAACAAAACAACATTTGTACATATATTTACGTATGTATCAAAATTTCGTATACCAGAATATAACGATTAACTCATCGATACTTATCAAATCTTTAATAAAGTATCATAAACAAAACAATATTTACACCCTTCAGCATGTCCCGTAAATAAAAGAGAAAACATCGTTAATTAATTGCAGGTATAGAATATACGAATATGAAATTTGAATCCTCTGTTTATATAGATGGAATATATTGTAAATTTACAACTGTCTTATAAATTATGTACCGAATTGTATGAACCTCCACCGAATGATACGCGAGAGCTTTGTTTCAATATATAGAAACCTTAAAATAACACATCTCTCTCTTTATACGCTTCCTCGTTAATCAATACTAATTAAACATATATATTTAAATATATCAATTAATGCTACAAAAAAACTGTTATTACCAATATATATATATGTGTGTGTGTATGTGTGTGTGTAAAAATATCAGACGAGTATATATATCATTAGCAATAAAAACTAATATAATCGAATAGAAACGTTGAACAATTTATTGATTTTGCGATATATATATATATATATACCGAAAGTTGCATATCTGCATTTTAAGACACATTTTCGTAACGGCGGTCTACCGCTATGTATATATATACCCTGAAATATAGGAAAAACAATATGAATTCGGAATAATATATATGTGTATATATATACATATATCGGTATATAGGTATGAGCCAAGCATCTACTTTCTAATTTAATATTGTTATAGCATCGAGGCTCTCGCATATATGGGGCAGTGCTGCAAAGTTTGGCGAGTGAATTCTAAAACGCGTTATACGTTTCGACGAAAATTCACGGATCCATTCAGTATTTACTTGTCTCTCTCCCTCTCTCTCTGTGTTACGTTATTAATTAATACGTGCCGCTCGAAAACTATAATTCATTGTATATAGAATTATCGGGAATTATTCATTTTTCTATACGACGTAAACATATACATCATTCAAGGTTCGTATAACAAATTTTTAAAATGTTTACAACCTAGTCCTTTATATTTTAAGTATCGTTGAATTAATTATATTGTATCCTCTCGTTTTAAAATAATACAGTTTATTCTGGTATTACGCGAGAATTAAGTTTCAAGAGTGCTTGTAATCTAAAATCAATGCGATTAAAGTTTATTACAATACGCAGTTATATTTATATATATTTTAATTTTTTAATGGAATTTTATTATCGAATTGTTTCTGCGAATGTATATACATGTATCGCTCAATTATTCGAATTATTATTTATTAACGATCGCCCCGTGTGTCGAAAAAAACAATATTATACACTGCCGCTAAAAAGTTTGGGTTCATAAATGTAAAAATGTAGAATGTTATATGAATGTGTTTTATTTGTAACAAATTTTTCGTAATTTCCTTAAAAGTGATACCAATTAAAAGCTTGCCAATTTGAGAGGCTTTAATTTTCATTGTATGAAATTTTAATATACTTGTGTAAAGTATACTCTTTAATATTGACTGTTTTGTTTCAACTTTTCTTTACTAAGTGAATTTCAAATTTGTAGACTTTCATTACAGATCAATCTATAGCCTCTCCAACAGATTTTTTAGTAGCATATGGATCAAAGACAACTTCGGAATTATAGCTCTATTTTTACTTAACCAAACTTTTTAACGATACTGTAAATTTTTATAAAATGTTGCAATTTTTCGAATGCAATTTATTTTATATAAAGATTTTCTATAGAATTGATTTTATATGTTACAAATTATATATATTTTATAATATTTAATTAATTGTCTTTAATATTTTTTATCAATAAATAATTTAAAAAAAATGTATACATTGAAATATTTACTACTTTTACGTAACTACACAATATTATTTAAAATATAACAATACAATACAAAAAGTTTGAAAATTTGTATATAATCTTTGCAAAATCCTTTTAGAACCAAATCTGTATAAAAACTTACCAATAACTTAAAAAAATATAATAAAAATTTAAAAATCTTTTTCATGTGTTGGATTAGAAGATTATCGCTCTAAGCACTCAAAGTAATAAAAAAAATTTTACACTTTAAAATGACCATCCGCGATCAATCCTTTACTTTTTTAATCCACTTACGGTAAACACGATAAAAAAGAAGATACACAACGACATTACCAAATGTTCGATAAGAAAAAAAAGGTATATATATATATAGAAAATGCCAGGTTAAAAATCGATGTCCTCCTAGAACATTGTCCAATGTACGTATAGGTATAAAGTCGCAGAAAAAGCAACACGTCAAGCTTAATAGTACAGTGCTGCATCAATCTTGGATCATCAATCCGTTTCTTATATACCAGAGATTCCTTAATTTTTCATTCCCGAAAAAGCTCGAGAGAGAAAGAAAACTCGTTAAACAGGGATAGCGCGTAGTATCCCATACGTGTGCGGGATCCGTAAAATTTTCTCTCTCTCTATATATATATATGTGTGTGTATAGAGAGAGAGACGGTTACCGCGCGCAAAGTTAAAAGTCGAGCGAACGCTCCGCTCACGTGACGCGTCTGCGCGCGAGTCTGATTTTCTCGAGCGCATTTGGTCGACGCGCCAGTCCGGCAATCGCAGCCGGTCCGCACGGTCGTACCGGCTCGCGGCTTAAATCGTTTAGAACGTACACGCAACACAAGATATACAGGCACATCGATACGTACAGATATAAATATTGTCGTGGGTGAAATAATTGGGTGCGACATTAATAAAGAGAGAGAGAGAAAAAAAATAAAAAGATAAAGGTCATTTTTGTCTAAGTGAAGAAGTGCGACAAGGTGATTCGAATTAGGATGACGGGAGACTGTGATTTTAAAATTTTGGTGCTCGGAGATGTCATCTGACGCTTGTGGTGGATTTCACGATAAGGTAAGTTTTATGCGCATACCTATATATATATATATATGTATACAGTTCCACCTTTTTCTCTCCCTACTTTATTTTCGGGGTTTGAATTGTTCATAATTGAAAGTGTTGGTTTTCATTTAACTTTTCAACAAAGTTCGCGATGAAAGTTTAAGTGGTTCTTGTATAAACGTGCTGAACGGTCCCTCTCACTCGTGCGCTCAAATTTTTCTTTTTTTTTTTTTAACGAGAGGGAGATGAATTTAAGTTATCGTCAGTGTATTCTTGAAAATTATAATTGCGTGATTTGGCGAAAGTTTGTCTTGCATATTACTATAAATATTGTCTTTTATCGAATTGTGTAACGATAACACCGCGAGAACCGTTTTAGTATATATTGTATAAAAAAAATAAGAAAGATTGTGTGTTTTTACGTTTACCTTGTCAATAAATTCACGCGATTTCGTCAGTTTTAATTACGTTTATCAATAAATTTATCAATACGAGCAATAAATATTTATACGCGAAGGTATCGAAATTTTTGACGTATACATGCACACACTTCTTGAATATTTATGCGTGTACATATATATATACCTATATATGTCTATTCAAATTTTATTATTTGTTCATAAACTTTTTTTTTCTATTTCTTTTTTTATAAAATATTTCAACTTCTTCAAAAGTTAATTAATCCATTTTGCATTATGCTATATTATGATCCCTCCGCATTGAAAAAAAAACAAAGTTAATTCAACTTATATTTTAATACGAGAAGAACGTAGTAAACTATAAATGGACTTTTTTTATACATTATAACTTTATAAACAAATTTTAAAAAATTTTATAGTCAGACTTTGTTACAAAGTTTAAATAGTATTGCATTAACAATTACTATCAAATATAAACAATTTATCTTATACCATTAAGACCGTAACTTTTCCATAAAAAAGAAAATGGAAAAATAACTTGAAATTCATAGATCTTACAGGTAGAATATAAATATTAACTTCGGTACTGCTTTTATTTTTAATAATTTTCCCAGTTTACCCGTAAAAGTTCTAACCGCTGAATATCGAAAACTTTTTAATATACGTTTAAACGAAATATTTTATTAATCGCACATAAATAGTTGTCTATTTTTTTTTTATTCGCTCTCATTATCGACGAGACATCGATAATCGTAGGCGTATAGTTTGCATATATAATCTAAATTAAAATATATCGATACATTCGATTATTACAGAATTAAGCAACCTTGATTGGGAACCATATTGATAAAAAAAGCACAATTATCTACATAATTACATTATCAGCGAGGTAATTAACGAATGTTCCATACTATTAAGAAAATTTTTAGTCAAAATAAAATAACCCTTCCCGAAACTTAACGTTCAACCATTCAATTAACTACTTATGTAAATTAACTAATTTTTTTCTTTTTGATCCTGAAGTATGAAAAAAAAGAGAACCTGTCGAAATGCCCATATACTTATATATCGCTAATAGACTAATGTCGAAACAACCTCAAACACACACACACACACGTATGTATATAGATGTAATACAATAAACCTTCACTAGCCTACGAAATTTTACAATATTGTGTGTGTTGTTTTTTCCCTACCGCGAAATAATTACGTGTCCAGACAATTAAGTTAAAAAAGAAAAAAAAATGTATTCCGAACAATTTCCTTGCTCCGTGACGCGTAATGCGGCAATTCTTTAGTATACACCAAGTCTAACGGGCTTTAAGAGCTCTCCCACACACAGACGTACACACACACACCACGTGGTTTTTACGTGACAAATTTGCACCTGCGCTCGGTACATTAATCCGATTCTCAGTACATGTATATATGCACACACATGCATAGGTATGTATATACATATATACATATATACATATATTCAAAGAGAGGAACCTCAACTTACAATGTGCGTGTATATATATGTATAAAGTTATACTCCTTTTCCCGTAGTGATATAAACGAGTCGTAAGTGTGTACATTACCGTCTCGTACAACACGTGTTTCACGTCCTTGATAACCGCGAGTAATGACCTTAAATGCACTCAGCCGGATTGCGAAACTCGTTTGCCACATTTTCACTTTTAATCCGCGAGTTGCAAGGAAAATTTTTTCGATTAGCTTGATCCCACACTATTTGAGCTGGTCGCGTTATGTACCTCCTCTCTCTCTCTCTCTCTCTCTCTCTCTCTCTTGGAAATCTCTCCCTTTATTACTCCCCCGTATATGTATTTCCTTTTTCCTGTTTAAAATCTTGTACCCGTCTTCGCTTTTTTTTTCTTTCTCTTTCCGCTCTCTCTCTATCTCTATCACGATGAGATCCGGATTTTTGTATCTCTTTCGAATCCGGTAAGCGGTAAATGCGCGTACGTATATATATTCTCCTATATAGTTATTTTATATACCTTGTTTCTTTTTATTTTGACGGACAAGTGCGACGAACAGTGATTTTCCGACAATTTTTTTTAAAGAGAAGTGTGGTACTCTCGTATTATTGATTTTATGTATGGATCTTTGGTATAGAAATAATCGATTATTTGTGTTGTGATTGTTATACATGTATTTAAAAACGATTTGAATATAATGTGCAACGATGAAAAAGAAGATGAAGAAAATCGGTAATCTTTCCAATATCAATTTGATTATAAAAAATTTTTAGAAACTCTGTTTAATCAGATTATTATTTTTTGTTAGCTTCGATCTAATATCAAACGATATTACATCAATTTTATTTAAAAGTTGTTTATTGACTATCTTTACAAACAAAACGTTTGTATTAAATATTTTTTTAAAACATGTCCAAAATCTTTATTAGAAAATTATTTCTGCACTATTTCAATTATAATACTTATCTACAATCTGCAAACTATTATCTCGGAATATGTCCATATTTTACTTGATTTATATTAAAATCTCTTATAATTTTATTATAGAAAGTGATATATCGATATTCCTTATAAATAACATGTATCTTACTATTTTTTTATAATACATCATTTTAAAATTCATTACTGAAAATAATTCTTATTAGCTCATTTCGATCCCGGAACACTATGAAATATTTATAATAAAATTATTATCCTGAAATACCTGTCTATTTTACTTTAATTCCATTAAACGATAAAATTTTGTTACACAGAATAGCATCGAAAATTAATGCAAATAACATTTATTAAACCCCACATCGCTCGCGCATAAAACTTGAAAAAATCCGTAATCAAATTATTAGATTCGCTATATAGCGTTTATATATATTTTATTTGAATTTGTTTACATCAAAATATTTTTGTTTCTCGATATATATACACCACGCTTATTATATAAACAAGTCGATTTTAAACGTTCGAATACAAAACAGGAAGTTCATTAATTAAAGTATAGGTATATGTATATAATATTAAATTAAACATTTAATATAACCGTTAAATCGATCGAACGTCTGTCCCCAGAAGTGTACTTAAAAAAAAACATCCTGAATTCATATATCTACAACGTCGATGACAAATATACAAATTAACATGAAAATTTACAATGTTATAAACATTAATATTTCTATGCACATTGTTCCTATATTATACTCATCATATGTATATATCTTGATCCCAAATACATACGTATTTAAAACTAATTGGTTCGCGTTATCCATTTTTTGATATAACACCTATAACATTTACTTTTATTTTTGCCGGTACGTATATACACAGAGACAGGACAGTTAATAAAACTGAATAGCTTACACAATGAGAAATTAGCATATTTTTCATATATATTTTTTAAAGGTTGCGTTATATGAGGTTTCAATGCGATTTTTCTTCCCATTCAGGAGACTTAACATAGATTTATTGAATGCGATGGCCAATTTAATGCATATAAACTCTACTTCCACCGCGGATCTTTCTGGGTGATCAGTTAAATTATGATGAAGCTATATGATATACATATCACGAGCGTATATATGTATATCTGTGTGTGTGTGTGTGTGTGTGTGTGTGTGTGTGTGTGTTTGTGTGTGTGTCCAGCCCAGTATAACAATATTATGAAATGTATTGTCAACGATAATGTATATTAATAATTAGGATACAGTCACTTTCTATATATATATATAATTTTAGTTTCTCCGTGTATAATATGTGAATACATTTATTTTCTGTATTTAAATACATACTTACTAAATAATAATAAAAAAATATATATACACGTTCGCATATAACAGTGCGTAGTTTTTATTGGAAAAGTATATATACGTTATGAGCATTATAATTTAGTAATTTTGTAGTTTAGAAATGTAGGATCGTGCAAAAGTAAATAATTACAGGTTACAATATACGTGAGGTATATATATATATATATATATGTAAGTCAATTTGGCATTTAAGTTTTTGTTATAAAATTTTCGCTTCTTATAATCCCCAAAGTGTGAACAAACTTTCGAGAGTTAGAACTAGTGAAAACTAAATACTATTTCACTTAAGATCGTTCTATTCAAAGTTTTAATTTTAATACAATATTGTAATAGTTATATATGCACATCGCGCTCTCTCACGTGAATTTGAACTATATGAACATTTTCTTTTTTAAAGTCCATTCAAGAGTCAATTTTGTATATATATATATGTAGATATTCATTAATTCATATTTATATTTTAATATTTACGACAACTTGAATTTCCCTCGTATGCAAATTTTCACGTTATACTCGGCGAGGGATTCTTTTTTTTTTTTATTATTTAGTCATATATTTTGTACGGCGTTTACCCTGAAGCAATTCTCTATGTGTATACGTTCGATCTGTTACCGCCAAGTATATAAATATTGACAGAGTTGATAACGAAAATTTCGTGATACATATATATATATATATATGAATAGCTTAATTGAATATTCAAATGTCGAATAGAAAAAAAATTTTTTTTTTTTTCGACGTTCGCTTCGTATATATTAGACGCAATGGCGATAAGGCGCGCAAGGAGAAGAACAAGAAAAATCACAGTTGCCACGTAAGCTTCCGAATTGGATGATCACGAAAAATCGTGTCAAGGCGTATATATGGCAAATGTTAACTTGCAATGTAATGATCGACTCGTTCTCGAAAGAAAGTCTTCGATGCTGATGTCGCAGTGATGTCGTGAGCTCGCGCGCGCGTGTATGTTGTCACATTGAAATGTGCGTGTTATTTCGGTCGTTGTACACACACACACACACACACGCACGTATGTGCACGTCTATCGTAGAGCGTGAATAAGAAAAATATTGAATGGCATGTATAATAAAGCATTGTGAAAAATAATTTTTTTTGCATTACGGAAATTCTTGGTTGTATCTAATAAAATTTAACAATATTTCACTTGATTCGTAATTAGGATATTTAACGAAACGATTTTCGGTAAAAGGAAAAAATTGTGTAATGATAAGAAACAGTGGGATATTAGATTTATATTTGTTTCTTTATAATTGTATTATTAATTCTTAATGGAATAACAAAATGTTTTAAACTTAAGAAAGGGAACAAGTTTTCGTATAAATTATTTTTTTTAAAATATATCTTACTATTCTCTATTCATGTATTGAACTATTCACAAAGAAAGCAAATAAGGAAAAAATATATATAATCACAAGAAAAAAAATGAAAATTTGTTGCATAAGTTCATTTTTATCATACGTTTACTATATCATCATGACAATATTGTTATAGAAAAAGAAAAATTTGTCTTAACGCGAAAAAAAGGAAATCAAATAATTCATATAGACTAATATTTTTATTTACTATTCTCTATCTTTAAGTGACTTAGACAAACAATGTTTTTGAAAAGAAAAATGCGTGTAAACGGTACGCGAGGAAAGGATCGAAAAATTGTTCAATTCTGTTTAGAATGCATGTTTTTACTTACAATTTTTCATTTACAAATGTTCAAAATAAAACTTGTTAACGTGAAAATAGGAACAAAAACTTTTTTCATTATTGATATGTACGTTACTTAATATTCATTTGTATACACTAAGAAAAGTAGTTTAACAAAAATAATGATATTTTATAGTTAGTTTGCAATTCACTTTGTGTAATGGAACAAATTACGATAATCCACATGCATCGCAACCATACTATAAAAATACAGTCATTTGTTTGTATATAATCATGGACACGAATAATTATTTTTTGGGGTAAAAACGTAAAAAAAGAAACAAATTTTATAACAAAGCTACACGAAGTTAAGTGTTTTAATTCACCATAAAACGAAAAGCTGTATATACATAACCCAGTTATAGAGTAATTCAATCTAGCACAAATTTCTCAAAGAACTTGACGATAAAAGAATTTTACTCCGCGGAAGAGATAATAACGTGTAAACTTAGCAAGTATATATATATATACAATATATATCAAAGAAATTCATCAAAACAGATTTCTTCCTTTACCAAACGTTTCTTATGAACATTTTTGCATTTTAATACAAACACTGCTTTTGTTATTAATTCTGGTATGTGTGTAATTAAATAACTGCTCTAATTCATACGTACCAGCAATATTTACATTTTTTTAAATTAATTATCAAATAATTAATGCATACTCATATATATATATATATATATATATAGATTTGTAAATTATAAATTTACGTCTCGTGCGGTCGTATTTACATTTAAATTTTTATTTAACATTCTCCCGCTCGTGTGCATTTGGTTTTCGACATTCAATCATTTGTATTTTTTTTTCTTCGTTAAATTCAACTAAAATATGATTAAACAATTTGTACTAAAAATGATGAATACTTTAATGTTTTACGTATACCTATGTATATATATATATATATACCTCTGTATATATATGCATATACACTGTAATGCAAGTATAATAAAAATGATGTGAAAAGAGAGAAGGATATGTCATCCATCATATCGAATATAAGTCTTTATTTTCGATTTTATTAATTAAAATAAATTTTATTATTTTTAGTTCGAAATATTGTACGTGTACGTATGTATTTATTTATTATTAAAATGAATTATATATATACACATGTATGGATATGCGTATATCATTGATGCAATATAAACATTATTGAATAATCAGTTGAAGTTATAAAATGCTTAATTTTAGTAACGTAAACCGAATAGAAGCACTAAAACTAATGTTATCAATATTGTAATTCAATTTAAACCAATGCAATTTCCGATGTTCATATATATATAATATTTAAAATATAATTGTACAAATTTATTTTAAAAACGGTAATTCCGTTAATGAATCATGTACAAAAATAAATTTTTTTTAATTCAAGAAGAGATGTCTAAGTTATATAGTTTTAATTGTAAAATGTATATTTAAATCTTTTAAAAAATCTAGTTTACATTAATTAAATTATAAAATTAAATATTCTAGAAAAGGAAGGACGAAATGCTTGACATCACTCTAATTAATATTTGATAAAATCTTAGATAATTAAAATCATAGTCCAACATTATACGTTTGGTATAATCGTATATAAAACGTATATTTATATATACATACATACTACATTTAATTAGTAAATGTTGTATACGCTGAGCGTATAACGAAGGTAATGGAAAAAATATTTGGATAATTTTTCTTAAGAACGATGTATAGATAAAAATCAGTTATTCCAGATAAAATTAAATCTTCTGCGAGCCAAACTATATATTTCTTGTACTTTAACACTATTAACTTACCGCTGTACGAGATGAAAGAAAGAAACCTATTACAAAAAGTGTACGAATCTTTCCAATATACAACGAATTATTAATCAACGATAATACGCGTAATATATAGATTATCGTCTTATTTTCAAAAGATAAAACAGAAGAAAAAAAAAGTGAGGAGTGTTATAAATAATTGTAATTTTTGTTCACCAACAGGAGGAAGCGAGAAGATAGAACTCTCGAAGAAAGTCACGGCTGACAGATGTTCGTTGAGCAAAAGCTTCAGATGAGCGCTCACCTTCCGAGAAGTCGTGCGTTCCGCGACGTTAAATAACAAGGGAGGCGCGAATATTATTTAGCAACAATTATTTTAAACTGTACACCGCGTGCATTTAACCTGTAATTTTCAATGACATTTGCTACCAAACGTTGTTGCGCATCACACCTGTATCATTTAAAAAAAAATAATTTTCACTACTACTTTAGCCATTCCTTTCATGTTCTTTTTGAAGCATAATGTTAAATGTAATCTCGCATTACAGACTTCTTTTATTTACAATGTTTAACAGACGATATATACGTTTTCTTTTTATCTTACCGATAATAAATTTAATATTTCCTTTACTTTGGATAACTGATGTTCCGTCGAGTCACAGTATTAATTAAAATTGTTACATCAACGAGAAGAATTCAATATTAAAACGCTGTAAAACGAGATTAAAAGTGTATAAACATAAACTTATATTTGAAGTATACACAGCCGGTAAAATGAATGTATATATGTATATATATATATATATATAACGATGATGAACTGAAAACAAAGTATTCCAAAGTAATCATTAACTCAATTACGAGATTACACTTAGTTAATTATAAACTTTATAAACAACGCGCTAAATGAATTTACTCTCCTCTGTGCAAATAATCAAAAATATTATAATTATTTAATATTAGTGTACAAAAGAATTCCTTACGTTAAGTAAATATTGAATAATATATTTAAAAAACAGACTACACGTATTTTAGGGAGAGAGTTTAATTAACAGTAATAGTTAATTAACAAATAATATCAAGTACATATTTTAACGTTATTAAATATATTTAAAAATCAGACAGTATCATGTAAATTTTAGAGAGAATATAATTAATACAAATAAAAGCATCAACAAATACAAATTTTTTACACGATATAAATAAATATTTAAAATACGTAACTTCAAAGAGGGAGAGAGAGAAAGAATTTTGTATTGAGACTCACTTAAGAGCAGAGGAGAAACGCAACTCTAGTCGAACAATGAAAGTATAAGAATGATACTTACTACCAAAGATGATCGAGCAAATCGACGAATTAATATACCAATACAAATAGCATAGAGCCGCGTGACTAAAAAGGTCTCATCCGAAGCGTAATATACGGCTATTCATTGGCCACGTGGATTTTTCTTCAAAAAATACTAAATAATGCAAAAAGCTTGAACGACACGTAACGGGGTTTTTCCTCTCATCGATTACGCAAATCGAACCTTTAATTATTATTAATCTCTCCTTTTATATCTCAAAATTTATACATCCGATTTACTTTTGATTATCTTAAGTTGATTCATATATATATTAACCGGATGAGTCGAACCCAGAAGAAATTAAATTAATTTTCTATTTGAATTAGAGTAGGAAGTGTATTTAAGTAAAGCTTACTCGCATATACATATAGGCATATATACATACGTACATTAAGTTTGCGTTTACTTGGATTTTCGGTTAGTTCTAAGATAGGTAACTTTGAATAATCCGCCCTTTGCTCTTTAATTTTTCGTTGAATTTATTCAAAATTTCGTTGTAATCAGTTTTAAAA
This sequence comes from Theocolax elegans, assembly GCA_026168455.1. Classification (NCBI taxonomy): domain Eukaryota; kingdom Metazoa; phylum Arthropoda; class Insecta; order Hymenoptera; family Cerocephalidae; genus Theocolax; species Theocolax elegans. The sequence goes on from CM047425.1 coordinate 105,545,741, forward strand.
GCGCGCGCGCAGTTAATATATTGTAATTATATGTTTATGCAAACGAATAATGTATATATATATATATATACGAATGCATATTTTTGCGCGATACGACGAATCTCAAAGGTGTCTTTAATTTAATGAAAATGCAAATGTTTTACATAAAGTGCCAATTATAATCAAATAGACTTATCTTCTCTGTTTATATTTAAAATTAAATATATATGTGAAAATTATTTAAAGTAAAAATATATCAGAAGATTAAAAATAATATCGATTAAGATTATCCGGTGTACTATACACGAATTAGAAAAAGAAAAGAAATTAAAACCAATTGAAACAGTTTAAGCCAATAGGACGGAGAAGAACAAAAAAATATAAATGGAGTGTAAAATAATACATAAGAGGAAAGAGGAAGAAGTTGGCGAAACGTAACGAATGGGGAATCCATTTATACGCGGGTATTAAGTGTCGCAATGTCACTATATAATTACAATGCGAGAGACAAATTTTCTGTGAATTATTCATACATAGAGCTACATGATTGCGACAGTTCTCTCTGTCTGACACTCTGTGAAGTCCTAGTGATACGTTAGACTCGACTAGAAAGTAAACTGAATTTGATATGCTCGTATAAAACAGACTTACGGTTTGCTTTGTTGACCATATCAAATTTAATTACTGTATTAACATTTTATTTTTTCTATTAATTCAATTACTCGCTTATGTATATATATATATGTACGTGAGTTACGTAATTTTATTTCACCGTTTCAATTTAATCGAGTTAATTTATTGTAATTTCAATCCCGATAATTAAAACGATCATTTTGTCGAATATATATATATATATATGCATAATTACACAGTTTATAGGAACATTGTGAAAAGTAGTACATAAAAATTTCTATATTTTTGTAGCAATACGTATTGGGTACTCGTGTAAAATAAGGATTTGGTAGATTAAAATTAGATTTTTTAAAGATATTTTAAGATCACATGTAACAAAAATCATTTTAAGATGGATGAAGTTAAATAACATTGAGTTTTATAACTTTGTTACATTGTCAGATATTTTTAAAACGGTATCAATATTTCATTAAAATTGGGTTTTAATTTATTTAAAACGCGTAGTTAAAATAACTTTGAAAAATAAAGATAACACATAATTTATATTCTATATTAAATACATCTCAATATTATCTAAATTTGTCGCTCTTAAAATGGTCTACAAAATTTTTTAAAAAGTATACCGTTTGTAAGATATATCTTTTTCAGATTTCGAAGTGATGTGAACCTTTTTTACGCGAGTGTAATTATATTATCGTATAATAAAAGAAAATAGACCATTTTTAATAATGTGAAACTAACAATAGGTATTTTAAAGTCAAGAATACGCTATATTCCACTAATTTTTTAAACAGCGGAGTTGTACCGTATCCTATGCATTTTTTAAGCAGCAATTATTCATAATTTTTTAATATAATTAACAACAATAAGTAATTTTCGATTAAAAGATCAAAAAATTCATGTATTATTTAGAAATGTTAAATGTATTTATTAACTTCGTTATATGATCAGGTCATTGGATTTAATGTATATAAGTATTAATAATATAAAACGTAACAAGTACAAAAAACATCGATATTGAAAAAAAAGAAAATGTTGTGCATTAAATCGAATAAATTAACTAAATTATATCTCTCAGTATAAAAGTATCTAGCTCTTAATAAAATATATTTCTCAATGCACATATTCCATTCACAGTGCAATGCATAAAAAGAAATTTCGATGTATATACATATTAAAATTGAAAATGGTAAAAAAAAAAGAAAAGTAAAATTTACGTTCGAACTAATCGAATCATCTGTCCATTTATACAAGGCGTTAAGCTTTTGCCAGCCGCGTATCAAACGGTTGAGTTCAGCGAATAATTTATTTAAAGCTGACACTGCTACAGGTGTAGGTGAATTAGTGTCGCGGATACCATTCGGCGCATAATGCGGATAGTGACCGTACAATTTCATTCAAAGCCGATTTCGCTTCGTTTATCAATTAAAATTCACATATAATTTCTTTTAATTTCGCTAAATTCCGAATTGTTCAATACACACACACGTATACGCTCCGAGATTTCGTTCGCGCGTTTCATAATATACACAACGAGCGATACATACATAAGAGCCGCGTCTAATGCGGGTCTATTAGTCATTATGTCTATCACTCATCGTATATGTGTATACACTGTAAGTGTATCATTAAACAATAAAATTGCGAAGTTGACGCATTTATCTAATTCAAAAATGGGTCGGAAAAAACGACATGTATATGTATATATATATATGCGTGTAATACTAATCAAGTTGAACTACTTTGGAAACTATATGCCATTATGCGTTTTTTTTTCGTCCGCTTTGTCGATTTTCATTCAAATCGTCGTAAGGTTCCGACTCGATGATTTAAAAAAAAAAATCCGAGTTCCAAAGGAAAATCTTATCGTGTACATTGGACCGAATGACACGGTGCTCGATTTTTAACAACTCTTACGTAATAATTTGAATAATACGTACTTGTACACACATATAATACACGTATTTTGAAACGCTTTTACGCGAAAATGCGGGTGTGATGCGTTGCGTAACGTACGTAATATCCACGTGCGTTTTATTAATTTTATAATTGAATTATATCGGTGCATTTACCAAAGTTTCACGGGAGAGAAATATTTTTAAGCGTTTCTTGGATTTTCCTTTTCTTTTTCGTATATAGGTATATGTACAAGGGGAAACTTCGAAATATCCAACCGAAGTAGAAAATAAATATCATTTGTATATATGTATTTACATGCAGCGCGTAAAGTTTTTTATTATAAGAAAACTATGAAGTTATAACAGGAAAAAGTTTGGTTAACGTGAAAACAAGAATTTTACTTCGTATACTAGATCCGTATATCTATATATACGAATTTGTTTCATTTTTTTTCAAATTGCAAAGTGCGAAATAATGAATTAATAATGTTTTCACGATCCGCAATATCCGAAAGCGATTAGTACAACGACTCTTTTTTAAATAAAAAATCAAATATGTTTCAAATCAAATTTACGGTGTATATATACGACATTCAGTGAGCTACGTAAACTTCAACGTCTGTTCAAAAGCACTTCATCCGTCGCTACCAAGTTGAGAATGTATATATATATATATATATATGTATAGTTCAAAAATAAGTTTCAGGTAAATATGGTTTAAGATTAATCGTTGAACTTAATGAAAACTAACTAAATATCCTAGCATATGCTTGATTGACGTTTCTTTGAATATTTTTACCGAAAATAAAAATATATATATCGTATATATACGTAAAGTGTCTTCCACTTCGAAAAAAAAATCCCGAAATTTCGTTTTCTTCTCTGTGTCTCTTATTGTTTATACGATGTTATTTGCAAAAGTAGAAATTTTGCATTTCCTCCTGCACGCTGTTTCATATATTCCAGTAAAAATGTCTTCCTCGTTTAATAAATCCCCAAAATTTCGTCTTTTTCACCTTTTCTTTAAACAATATCACGTGTGGAAATTCGAAATTCTATAATCCAATTAAATTAATATAAATTGTACGTAACTCCACCCTCTATAATTTATATAATAATCTATCTTGTATAATAATACAAGCGTGTACATATGAATCGAATTCCTTTTTTTTCGCATACGTAAGTAAAAATAGTGTACACAACGTATAAAGTACGCATTGATGTACGTAACTGCGATAAAATTATCTAATTACATTTACAAGCTATGAAATTGAAATACGAGGTGTGTAATTTAATTTTAAATCAGAACGGATGGTGACTATATATGTTTTATAAGTATATCGTAAGAAAAAAAAAGAGTAAAAAAGTAGTGTCGATACTACTTTATATTTAGTGAATCTGTGTAGTCAATTCTTTAACATGTTAATTGCACCTAATTAAAAAAGTCTAATAACAGACGATATATAGCTACTAATTAATTACAATTTGATACGATATAATACAGCTTATATTGATTATGAAAATTAATTGTGGAATATGAGTTAAATTGAATAAAAAATATATATTAATTATATAAAATAGATGTAGAAAATTATATTGTACAATTAATTAATTGAATAAATTAAAACTCTTTTTAATAAAAACCACTATTTAACGCTAAAAAATAACCAAAAAAAACTTTGTAGTGAAAAATAAAAAAAATTATAGTATCTTCTTAAAAAAGTAATACGAACTATATACCCTAGAAGAAAGTAAAATGCTTTCTTAGATGTAAATTAGACATTTTTAAAACTCGGTATAGAAAATAGCTAATTATAACGTAACATAGCTATTTTTAACTTCAAAGCATTTAAAATAGGCAAATTTCTACCAGGGTAATACCAATTATAATAGTATAAGAAAAACTATTCAAAATTTAAAAAAATATTGTTAAAAAGTATCTACAGAAACTTACTGAAAAATAAAATTAAAAAACGAACTGTAACATTAAAACCTTTATCTAATTGTATTATATTCTCTAAAAATATTGTATATACACAATAATATCAATAATTTGCTTATTACGGTTCAATAACTGTATAAATTGTATAATTCAAACAGTAATATCAACACGTTACTCTCCTTACAAACGAAAGATTTTATCTAAAATTAAAGAATTGTTATAAAAATATTGAATAATTAATTATTATTATAGTGTCCTCGTAAACCATTGACTATATTCAAATTAAAACATAGCTGTAGTATAAGTGATATCACCTATTTTTGAAAAAGTAGATTCAATTCATACTATGCAGTATAGTATATCAACGATAAAATAGAAAACTAAATGAAAAAACAATAACTATAAAAAAGGCCTGAGAAGAAAAAGGTACCTGAGAAATTAAAAAGATAATGATGAAAAAGGTATATCATACCAAAAATACAGAAAAATAATGGTGAAAGAGATTTTGCTCGGTGAACGATCGTGAATCTCGTCATAACACTAAAAACCAAGTGAAGAAAATACTTTTAAGTAATAGACACGAAGTACAGTGGAAAGGTTAACATATTTCAGAGTGCTAAAACAACAACGTCTGTTATTGCAGAGCAACCCATTAAAATCTATCGGGTCGAGAGTGTCTTCCGGCGCGGTGTGACTCTATATACGTATATATACGAAACTCAAGCCCGGAACCATCCTCTTATCAACATTATCGTCCGTTCGTCGCGACAGCGCATCAAGATGCTTTCTCTCCCTCTCTCTCATTCTCGATTATAGAGACGCGCACGCAACATTAGTTGATTAGCATGGCAGTGTCGACGTGTGAAATTGCAATTTCCGTCTGCCACGCATCAAAGTCAGTGCGTTGCCGAGCTCGTCCGGCTCTCCAAGCTGTATAGCAACATATGAGCTCGCGATCTTTTCTCACGAGAGTCTTCTCTCTCTCTCTCTCTCTCTCTCTCTCTCTCTCTCTCTCTCTCTCTCTCTCTCACTCTCTATGGATGTGGATGTGTATATAACAATTCGCTACGAGTACACCTTTGTTCAACGATTAGTTATGCCTTGCATTTTTTAACTCTCTTCACTTTTTTACTTTGGAATTTATATTAACGGGGTTTCTATGTAAATACACTTTTGTTTTCACATGTCTTATAGACATAGCGATAAGTGAACATTAAAAATTGTAGAATAATAATTTTCACGATTGCTGATTGTCCTTCGTTTGAAAATCTATATATATTTATACCTTACAACAATTTATTTATTTATTTATTTATTTATGCGATAATTTATTAAAGTTAAAACTAAAAACCAAATTGTATTTTCTATTTGTTTATAATTTAATCAATATGCTAAATTTCAAAGATAAATATGTTATTGTGTTTTTGAAAACCGTCCTTATATACCAAAAATGTAAATCCTGCATACCACATTCAGATTAGCTTATTGCATTATTGGCAAAAGATTATACTGTCAATTATTAATAATCAATTATTTCGAAAAGGTAAAAATTGGCTTTGCGACGTCCTTAATTTGATTGATTAATTTACGCGCGTTGCACTATATACAAAAATTAATATGGTATATAATTAAATCCAATATATAATAAAATATGAAATTTAATAAATATATATATATATATATATATATGCAGAGAGAATAATAAACAAAAACGATCGAGTGGTTTTGGCGACACAATTAAATTTCTTTGATTAATATTGATATATCTCTATATATAACCATTTAACTCGATAGTGCGATTCATTAAAACGCATACGCATAATTTCAAACAATTAATCGAAATTATTCATTTTATTAAACGCCTGTGTGGATATCTATCAATATATCTATAAAAAACTAATATATAATATTTTCATTAATTAATAATAATACATCTACATAACTGTGGAAAAATTAAACATCGTTAATTTAGACGGATTAAAAGTTCGGGTCACTGAAACATTTTGAAAGGGAAAAATTACGATAGTGAAGTTTTTAGTACTAAATTTGACTGGGCTCACTATACATCAAAGTCGATAGCGAAATTTAGCACCGGTTTCCTGACACGCGCGCGAGGAGAGTTTTACTCTCTTTCCTCTCCAGCTACCCACCCAAATTAAATTTCTAATTTTTTAATCTTATTATATTTACACGTGTAAGTCCGACCGACCGCATACGCGTCGACGTATACTTTCTACATTATATACCTAAAAGTCCAAATTTATAAATCGATAATCGATTACTTAACGAAAAAAAAAATGTCTTAATCGAAGTAAAAAAAAATTGCGCGAAATATACCTGCTTGTTTACATAGTAAATCAAGAGCGTTAAATTTCCATATAAATGGATATTAAAATAGGTAATCGTAAAAAATTGTTAATACGTTTGTGTCAACGATAAATATATATTACCAACCTATTAAATATATTTGTGTCGGTGTGTGTATATATATAAAAATCACCCAATACATATATGTTTAAGTTTCGCGAGAGAAAACAAGAAGAAGAAAAAATAAAGTTAAAAGTATATATGTATACGGTCGTATTTTTCACACTCACTTGTTCGAAAACATTGCACGATAATAATGGAAGAGTTTTATTAGCTGTTGCATATACATGCACACCTCTTTCAAGTAGTCCGTCGCTTGTAAAACGCTCGAGCTTTAACTGCATCGTTTTCGAAGCAAATGCGAAACACGTGTGTGTATGTATGGTGGTTGATTTGATAATTTATTAGCTTATTAACTACATGTACATATACGTTTTTAAATATATATACATTTCGTTTCGGGACATTCTTATTTCTCAATATACCGAACGAAAATAAATGTGTATATACGTGTATTATATTTGTGTATACTATCAGAGTTTTGCGGTAGGTAAATACACCCGCTTTTTTTTGTTATCGCGCACAATATTTTCCCATCAAACACAAATTTTGTACACATATGGGAAATATATGTGGTAATTGAACGAAAATAGGGAGAGAGGGAGAAGTAAAAATTGCGTCATTCATAATAAAAATGATCTATTATATTGTTTAATGGAAAATTGAATTCTATACGTGAATATATATTTGATTGTTCGATACGTCAATTAATTAATCGCGGTATAAGTATATATATACATATTTTCGGGTAAAAACAATTCAACGTGTAAAAACGGAGTAATTTTATTTAATGATCTTAGCACACCAGCTGTAATCTATTATTAACACTTTATTCAAAACTTGCGGACAGTTTTACGTAACGCAAACATTTAAATTTTACCGCGATTTCAGGTGGCTCGACATAATATAAAAGTATCGTACCAATCTAATATTATTTACGCCCGACGCGGGTGTATAAGAATTGGATGTGATTAAATTATACGCGTAAGAAATAAAATTGTTATGTGATCGATGATAAATTTTTACTATATTTTTTTCGTTCAATCGTTTTTGTAAGGTAAAAGTGCTATACGCGCCGCATGAATAAATTAACATTTTACATGCACATCTAACGTTGTACAACATTTGAGAATAACGAAATTCGTAAAATTTTCTTTTTCTCCAACGCGCGAGAGTTTAATTTTACAACGAATTAAATATGATAATGAAAATTTCAACCAAATGAACTAAAAATATAAAAGCAGTTTCTCTTTTTTTCAAAATAATATTAAAAGACTTATGTTTGCGTATAAAATATAAATTAAAAAAAATATACGATTTATAAAACGTTCCAACGAACGGCGAGTACAATTGTTAACTATGCAAATGTCGATTTAACTCGACGTGTGCGTTTATTTTATTGAGCTAATAACCCGATTGAGTAATGAGTGTATAATCGCATGTGTACGAAGTCGAAATGTAGAGCTCATCTTACGAACGTTTTTCTTATCGATTCTTATCAGGGAAAACAAAACTTTCGTAAAGACATTCGGGATTCACATACACGCTCAGACTCCGATTAATACTCGATATTACGATCTAACACGAGTTAAAAGAGAAAAATACAGAATTAAATATATCCATTGATTTATATTTCAATTATATAAATACAAGATTATTTCATCTTTTCTATATGTCAATAAATCTATACACGTTGGATTATCGAATCCGGAATAAAAATTACTTTAAAATAACCTTAATTATTATAAGCTAAGAAATTGAAAATTACAAATCCTGTATCAATATTGATTTGAATGTGTATATATATATATAGGTATACATATTAGATAGACACATGTGCACCATATACGCAATCTAAAATTTGTGCGCGTATGATCATAATATGTCAATGGACAGAGCAGACCTAATTAATCCCCGAAGAACAGTCATTAATAACGTATTTAATTAACCGAGCAGCCTAAGTTTATATATGTATATGTATGTGCGTATATACACTAAAGTAATATTACTAAAAATAAATAGTGTATACAATTAATACATTAAAATATATTCCAACACGCATAGATTTTCGTATTTTAATACAATTTTTACTTAATATCATTTCCAATAGTTATCGTTCAAAATAGCGCTCGTTTTGATATATGTATATATATGCATCAGCAATTAACATTAATAAATAAGTTGTTATCGTATATAAAAATTTTTAAATGAACGGATTCTTCTGTTCTGTCCTCTTACTACACCCAAATGATTGCTTACAATTTGCGAAAAAGAGAGAGATAGACAGAAAAAAATTCCTTACAAACATTGTTGCAATCCTTCGAGAACCATATACAAATTGTGTAAAAATTATATAAGCGTACGCGTATACACTCGACTCGAAAGAGTTTGTGCAATATTTTTGCCATCATAAATAAAGAAAAAAGAAAAACTAAAAAAAAAAAGTCTAAGAATATACGACGACCAAATTGTTTAATTATCAATTATATTTTTTCTTAATAACCGATACTGACTACTAAATAAAATTAACAACGAATAATAATTAAAATTAATAAATGACGATTGATAATAAAAAAAAATATTAATTACATTAATGATTCGTAATGAGTATAATAACAATAACATTTACATAATGCGATATGTAAAAATAAAAAAATAACAGTTTACAATACATAATATCCAGCGTAAAAAGTAACGTAACATATATATTTATATATATCGATCAATTAACAATAGTATTCACTATGCGGATCATCGGATTATAAATAATTAAATGCAATATACCGAAGTACATGTGGAAAATATATAATTGCGATAATTCCATTATTATTTCGTCTACGCGATCCATCGGATATACTCGTATCAAAATGTCTTTGTCCAACTCTCCCTATATATACATACATTCAGTCAGTGACCCACAACAATTAGTATCATGGAAGTATACATATAGGGGGAGTAGTAGAATAAGAGAGAGAGATAGAGAGAGAGAGGTATAGAGAGCGGTTCTCTCTATGTCTCACTTTGACGCCACCGAACGAGAGGGAGCCTGAAATCACCGGAAATGAACTAAACCTGCGTGATCCGGTGTAATGCACAAAGCGACCTAAGTACCGTCAATTTCTTAAAATCTCTTGTGATATACTTGTATACTCCCCATCCTCCTACCTTAATTCCTATCTCCCAAAAATAATTGCCACACTCGTATAATTTAACGCAAACTCCCAATTAATTCTTTTATACTCTCAATTATATCGTTTAATTTTTGCAATTGAGGATACAACACACACCCGCACACGCGCGTTATATACTCTTAACAATCCTTAATTCTCCTTGATTAATTAATTTAATTAACGAATAAAATAGATATCATGAATGAATAAATTAATTAAGACGAAGGTTCGCCGCCTTCTTTCTCCTATTCTCGTACACACTCAGACATTTTAACTTTCTCGCTCGTACATATATATATATATATAGATACATATATTTCTTGATAATTACATCGCAGAGATTCAAGACAAATATTGTTAAGCATCTTACGTATATAGCTACAAAATCTTACGTAGATTTGTATGTGTGCGATGTGTATATATATATATACATACATAAATGCGAACGCGATAAATTAAGTTATTCAGCGACAACCCGTATGTGTATACTTTGAGTCTGATATTTACGGCGGTAGTACGCTAATTAAATCACAACTGCATTCAGTAAATATATATTATAGTACAATAGAAACGCTTGTTATTTTAGTTACGTAAAATTATTCATACCACTTTAAAATACAATCGAAATACATTATATATATATAAACATAAGTATTGTCTTGAAATTAGTGGATGCATATGTATGCGTTATATTAAACAATATATATTTTAAATTGTTATCCAAATTTCGAATTTGGCGCGTTGAAAAACCATATAAGAATAATGTCTCTAATGTACGTACAAGTTGCTCTTTTATATTGACTTTTGAATAATCCATTCACGTATATAAATTTTAGAAACGGATATGATTATCGTCTGGCTCTTCAATTTCCTTAGTTACGAGCGTAAGGTTGGAGATGTAATTTAAAGTCCTTTTTCGAGTCTTGTCACGGAGTTATGTAAACGAGATCATTTAACTTTTATTCTCCGAGTATAATATTTAACACAATGACAATGATGTAATGTAAACAATTTTTCATTTGTAACGTTTTGTTACTTAATCGCACCGTAATTAATTGATAATATCGTAATTATTCATTTGCTTTTTTAAACGGAGCGTGCAGCACTATTCGAGGATGTAGGTTTGGAAGATTTAAAGAGTATAATTTATTTTCCGATTATTAAAATATACAAGGTTATGTTGCTTATTGATAAAATCGTGGTTATATATTGGCGAATTCTTTATTTTCCGTAATTTTTTCACGTTTGAATGTTTCACGATGAATGATTTATTTAGAGAAGTTTACGTTGCTTGTTGATAAAATCGTGATTATTGACAATTTCATTATTTTTCGTTAATTTTCTTACAAAGCAGTGCGTTTTACAGGTTTACAATGGATAATTTGTTTAATCACCGTAAGTATAAAAGTTTAAGTAGTTCATTGATGAAATCGTGATTCTTTTTCGTTAATATACGCACGTAACAACAGAAAAATCCATTTTACAAACTATAGTACTCTTGAAATATTTACAATGGATAATTTAGTTTTAGTGTAATTATAAAGAATAATAGTTTAACTTATTATTTATATGTTTACCTTACAACTTTTCACGTTTCACAAAACAATTCCTCTTAAATGCTATAGGATAATAACCTTCTTACGAAAAGCAATAAATTTCAATAATTAAATGAATGTTCTACAAGAATATCCTGTTCTGTATATCTCTCACCTTTTTTTTTCCTTTTCGTTAAAAAGAAAATGTTCACTTGTATATTGGGTAACCTGGAGTAGAACTAACCACAATTAAATAATAAAAAAAAACCTCGAAACATCAATTGTTATCGTTGATTTATATAAAATAGTCACGTATTATATATACTGATTTTTACATTTAAATATCAAGACACATTCGCAATCTTATATATACAGGTTGTTTTAATATATCACACGAACGTTTCGTTCTTTTTTATATATATGTATATTTTCACGTAGTACGATTTCTATGTGTATCTGAATGAGACTCGGTCTTGTTTATCACTATATTTTACGACAAGCCATAACCTCGAAGTTGCTGCTCTTGCATCTCGTTTTTAACTCATTCGGCATTCAAGAGAGGCATTTTCTGACCTTCGTCAACAGGAGATCTTGCGGTATTGAGTAAAAAAGAAAAGAGCAGGGGGTATACTCGTTGGTTCATCGACCGTATGGCGAACAAAAAAAAGCAACCCTGAGATTATCGAGTACAACGTTGAGGTAAAATTCTTTATCGCGTCGTTCGAGTATAATTGAATTTAAATTATTATTTTTTTTTCAATTTTTCTACTTTTTACACCAATTTTATTTATACATTTTTATCCGAATTTTTAATCTTACGTTTGATCCACTTTTCACATTGCTAACCTAACATCTCCCAAGACTTGATACTGTGGAAGAAAAAATTAAATATTTCATTATCGATTAGCCGTTAGCTATTAAGAAAAAAATAATTAAAAAAATTATCACGCACGAGGTATTTTAGGTTAACATTTTATAAAAATCTTACGTTAAGTATATTAAAAACTTAATAAACATTATAATATTATACTTGCGTACACGTTTACGAGATGTGTTAAAAATAAAATCATTCACTATAATCTTAACTCTTAATTTTCTAATCATCTATACAATATACGTCGGTCTTGTATATTTGACAACGAGGTCACCTCTGATTGCACGTACCAATAAGCGTTTAGTCAATGGAGCAAAAAAAAGGAGCGACAAGAAAAAAAAATATTTTTTTCAATCGAAATTTAGTATTATAATTGTCTCACGGTATTATATACATCTTACGATTTTCTTTTTTGTATAATGTACTCGGCGTACAAAACGCGAGCGTTTGCGAAACGTCTCAATGTCAACTCTCTCAAGCTTGACAACATTTCGTAACGTTATACGCGCTTTGTTAATTCAAATATTATATGTATTAAAGATTCACGGTCGGTTATTGCGAATCCGAGTGATTTTTCTACAGCCTGCTGACCTCTATATATAGTTGGAGAATCACTACCCGCTAATCTTTCTTTTTTTTTTATCTGTTGCAATCTGCAAATGAAGAATTTTCTTTTTTTTTGCGCTCGATGCTTGATGGATTTGCAACTCGCAGTGTCTGACGCGTTTATTAATAACTCGACGGACTTTCTCACAAATCTTAAGGTCTGCTTGACATTTTTTTTTTCTTTTCAAAGTCGAAAAGAGGATTGTCATTGTTAACTATATTGCCTATTTATCAACGTCTCGAACGTACACGCATTTTTTTTCGCAATAACGTTGATTACAAACGAAATAATTTACATGCTTCGATAAATAATTTAGTTTTACATACTTACATTTATATATATCTATAGTATATATTCTAATTAACAGAACCTACGTATATATTTACACGATTTTTCGAAAATAATAAAAAAATTTATCTTTTGCATCACGGAAAATTATACGACGATCACGTAGTACGAAATGATTGTGATGTATATAATTTTACATCATATCCATCATTTCACACTACAATTTTATATACGCGAATAAAAAAAAACGGAAAAATTTTAATGCGAATCCAAGTTAATTCACACGTACAGTTTCTAAACTAACACACACACACACACACGTGCTATTGTCCGAAATATTTTACATACCGTATATACAAAATTCGAGGTATTTTATTTTTTTTTTTTTATTAATTTTCCGGAGGTCATTCCATCCATGCATGACATTAATGTTAAATAGGAATAAGAACGTATATACCAACTAGATTTATATACAGTACACGAGTCTATGCAAATATTTAGATGTACAACGTATATATATATATATATATAACTCACTGTTTTTACCATACTACATAACGTAACGTTAACGCGGTCTGGCAACGAAATAACTCTCCTTTAATTACACCTGGTTGTGTGTGTGTGTGTATACGTGTGTTTGCGTATACATGTATAGGAATTTATTTTTAATACTCGATATGTTAAGACATATATATATATATATACGAAAATGAAAAAAATGAACGTTTCTTATATCCATAAATAAGATAGAGTGATATCTATATAACTTCCGGAAAATCCGGCAATAGAACTGATATTCGTAATCTCCGCCTAATGATAATTTTCGTATATCAAGTGTAATGTGATTCGCTGTATACATGCACAAATACACACACTCACACATACACAAACATGGTAACGACATATATATATGTAACAACAAGTAATTATATATATGTTGAAATTCTGTCGTAATAAAATATATATATATATATATATATATATATATATGCCATTTGTACAAGAAATTATAATAATTAAAGCAATTTATTAATTAACTTAATTATCCATACATTAATTTGAAAAATTTGGAGAAGACAAAAAATGGAAAATTGTATACGAATGAGCTTATCGTTACATATATATATATCACGATTTTACATTTATGTGTGTGTACACGTACCTTTTAGACTTTTCAAATCTGAAAATATTTTTAATATACTTTTCCTTTATGCATATATTCCTTTTGAAAAAAACATTCGGCTGTTACCAAGTGAACCTTTTAGAGAACCGAATTCTCGTTTATCCTTGGAAAATAGCAGGTTATCGAACTAAAATCAAAATCTCCTTTCATATTTTGTAAGCTTTATACAAACGCACACACGGACAAAGGCACATGGACGTAGACAGAAAGTGAATAAAGTAATGTCCGAAACTTTATATATACAACCCAGATTATAATTAAATCCGCGCGAACTTCCTACGATTTGTTTATCATCGCGGAGTAAATAAATTAATTAAATATAAAAAGAACTTTTATTCTCCGCTACTAATCACACGATGCTACTTTTCGCTGTGGTTAAAGCACTCCCGAGTATGATCAACAACAAAAAAAAAAATAGGAAGAAGACCTGGAATCGATTCTCGTTCAACTTCTTCTTCTTTTACGAATCGCGATATAACGACCTACTATATATATTCGACGAAAAAAAGGAAACGTTAATTAGTAAATAACATTTAATTCAATTTCAAGCGCAACGTGCTACGTTATATTAAATCACAAAATCTTTGAGATGTATATATATATATATATATATATATATATATATATATATATATATGTATATAAGGAAGCGAAACGAGAGCCGCGTTATTGCATAAGAAGAAAGCCATAACCGCTGAAGGTAAACGGTATCATCTTTTAGCAATGCAAAATCGCTCGTTAATATACAATAACCTCCCCTCGTTGCAATTATGCATACAGTTGAACGCAAACAATAACGTAGATCTTCCAATAAATACGAGACAAAACGCGGACGTATTTATATATATACGTATATATATCTACACAAAAAAAATTTATACTGCTTTTCCACGGGTATATATATATATCAATCTGAATCGTATAGATTCTCCGTTGAAGAAATTTCGAAGGTATCCACGTCAATTGTTAATTAACCGGGAATTCTAATATTTATATAATCGGTTTTAAACAATTTTGATAATTTATTGTTGAACCATTCTCTTTCGTAAAAATTGTTCGATCCTCAAGGATTTCATCTATTAATATTCTGTTAAAAACACAAAAAAATATAAACACGCGGTATAACGTAATATGTGATTATATACACATTAGATTATAATTAGACAATAATAATGAATAATTCAAAATGTCTAATTAACCATTGATTCATAAATATATGTATATACATCGGAGTATATATAAGGTAACGCATATAGTATATATATATATATATATATATATATATATATATCTCTATATAGGTATACATTTTATAACGAACTCCAAGTGATACAAAATACTTTAAAAGAACACCAAGCGCAAAATCGGGTCCTCTCCTTTCTCTTATATACCTCTCTATCTGTGTATAACACGCGTGCATGGCTTTGTGTGCGCAGGAAAGTGAAAACTCGCGCGCCTGCGCTTGTGTCGTTGTAAGGTCGCTCTCTTTGTGCAAATATCATATACACTCGTTCGCAATTACAACAAAAACCTTATCGATGTATATATATACAACCCTTTCCTTGTATATAACTTTAATATATAATTCAGACAACGATTCAATTAAAAACAAAAAATATAAATTATCATTATTTATTGTAATAATGTTATAGATGAATTATTGTTAAATCATATATATATATATACATGATATATCTCGAGTGAATTTCGAGGTGCGAAGAGATGGCTCGGAAACTGCAGAGGATTTTCGACCTCTATGTATATATACACACTATGTCCGTGATCATGTTAATTAAATTGAAGACCGGAAATTTTGCAGTTTGATACGCACTTATATATATGTTTAACGTATATCCGATCACCGTTGATGTAAGATTTTCTCCTTATATATACATATATATATATATACGAAAGATATATAATTAATTATTCAAATGGAATTTTAAACATTGATCGGCGACACTTCCAATTTCGATCGGAAATTCGTTAATTTTGGATATATAGACCGATTAATTGTTCAACCGGTGAGAATAGTTATATAAATTATACATTTCCGTTTAAAGTCCTATCCGACGTTTTATAATTAATTGCAGCGCGTTCGATCGCGTTTAAAAAAAAACCATTCGAATATACGTTCAGTACATTAAGATTTGCATTATTTATTATTGATTTGTCGTATGCCAATCTTCTTCTTATATATATACACACTTATTGTTTTAATATCGAAATTATATAGTTACTCACGGTAAAGTGTGTATATATACGATTGACATTACTTTTCGGTCACTGAACACACGCGGGCACACACTCACATACGTATAGGAAAAAAAGAGATTTATTTTATAGGTACATAGTAAGTACTAAAATATAAAAAATAAACTTCTTGCGCGGGTCAATATATAATGTACATTTATTGCAAAATATGTTATTGCGGTATTAAAATATAAAGTTTCAGTGTATCGTATAAAATTGATGTATATAATTAAGTACGTATTACGATTTTCCATTTTTTATGATATATATAATAATACATATATATAAAATATAAAAATTCTAAATTAAATAAGAGAATTTATATTGTTACATTCGGCGATATATATATAAGTAATAATTTGAAAAACAGTCGTATACATTTGTTTGTATTAAATATGCGTGCAGTACACACACACACACATACATATATATATGTATATATATATATATATAGAATACTTTAAATCTGATTCACTTTATAGAACCGCAAAAGTAGTATTTTTCAACCGTTCACTGCACACTGCAGGAAACCAAGTATTTGGTATCGTAAAAAATGTTCACTTTGGACGTGATCCAGAATATTTCTACGTGCGTTATTTGAAACCTTAATTCTTTGTATTATAAACTTTGAAATATTTAATTTGTTATTAAGCACTAGGATATATAGGTGTATCATATGCATATATAACGTGTGTAACTGTGATCGAGGATCCAAACCTGTCGTACGTATACGTTATTTGATTTTGTTTTTCGAATTGTTCGTAAATATATAGGAAAATGTTGATACGGAATATTTTGAATAGATAGGTTTCCTCGTTTTCTTAAAGCCCGAATATTTAACATTTTTATCCGAGGCATTTCAATTATTTCGCGATTCACTCTCTTTCTCTCTACGTTGTTTAGATGAGAAAAAGAGTGCGACATTTCTTTTTAATTAAATATTAAAGAAATGTCGGGAGATGCTTAGGTATAATCTATTCCTGACACTTTTCGTCATAATCTCAACAAAACGTTGTCTTAAGGGGATGTGCAGCTGACATCACAGTTTTCGTTAAGCTCTCAATTTTCTTGAAAATCTTTCGCTTTTTTTTTCAAATGATTCCCGTATAAAAAAAATGTGAAAAATTGAATTTGTTGAAAAGTATAAGGGAACGCTTTAAAAAAAATTAATTCAACCAAAAATATGTAATTTTAATTAAAATTAATTATTACATATTTACGATTATTTAGTGGAAATTGTTAATATTACCAATAAATCTTTAACGTAGTTTTACAGCGTTATCAGTGAAATCGTATTATTCTAGCACTTCGAAAAATGTATTTAAAACTTGGCGCATCAGCAGATATTTTAATCAACATTTCACCACCGCGAGGAGGAGAAAAAAATAAACCGGAGCTACATAAACTATTACTCGAATATAAACATAGAGATTCTAGTACACTTTTGCCCCCTTCCGTTTTCTACGTATACGTACACATATATACGTATATGCACTACATACGAAAGGAAAATTTTCTATTCGCGTAAAACTCGCATTTGCGAGTGAGAGAAAATCTTCCACATTCGTAGAAACCATATTTCCAACCTTAAGCCACCCATCCGGCTGTCGGCGTCGATAAAAGTTCAAAAAAAAAAAAGGAAAAAGACGTCGCGAAAAAAAAGTTAATCCATCGCGTGGTGGTTCACGAAGTAGAATGTCAATGCGAAGAGATTAAACGTGAAAAACGAGTCCCACTCGGTCTTTACGTTTACTTCGTCCGCATCAGGAAAAGAACCGATCGAAAGCGAGTGCGCCTGCAACTTTTATTTTTTTTTTCTTATATATATATATATTTGCTCTCGCTTTCCTCTCGCGCGCTTCCTTCCGCTCTCGCGGGCCAATTTGGTCATCCTCGCGCGTTTTTCCAGAGCGCGCATGGAATTTCGTATTGTAAGGAGGAAATGCGGAAAAACTCCGCACGACGTAACTTACCCACCTTGACTTCCGACTTATTTTGCCTTTGGTTTATGTTTCGTTTCCTACGGATATATATATATATATATATATATATATATACATACTGGAATCCTGTATCTATCTATCTAGATATATATATACGCACGACGAAAAAACTTGCGGTATGAGATTCGAGAAATCTAGTTTGTTATACACAAGCTTTATGTATTTATGTAAAAGAATTAATGGACTTATCGGCATTGATTTCCTTTTTTTGGAGGTTTTACAAAGAAAAAAAAAGAAAATAATAAACAAACGATATTCCATCAAGGATACAATTTTCACTTCGCCTTGGAATACTTCCTATGTAAATCAGAAGAAAAAGAAAATATATAGGTATGTTAACGGGCAGTTATAAATAAAATATGATTATTCTTCTTGAAGATGCAAATGCCGTGATTATTATACGTATACATTATCGCGATAGTCTTTTTACTTTTCTTCTATTTCGAAAAATTTATGGTTTAATTTAATCTAACCTTTCGTGAAATTTTATTGTAATAAGAAACATACACAGTCGCTTTTTATATCGTTTTTATCACTAAGGAGAATAATCAAATTTTCTAGATTTCTTTCGTTTTTTTTAAGAGCTAGCACAATTCTCTTTATGTAAATTTAACTTTTTTTTTATATAGCGCTGCTAAGTTTAACACTTTTTCTACCATTTTAGACAAAAAAAAATATTTTTCTTTTTACGAATCAATGAAAAATTCATCGAAACGACTAATGTCAAATAGTTGATGAAAACTATATACATATAAATTTACATAACTTCTAATAAATCTGCTTAAAAGATCAAAGCAATTCTTTCTTATTAAAATTTTGTTTTTCCCATTTTCGATATATATTATGGCTATATATTCTATAGGTCATTAATATTATAATACAATTATAGCCATATAGGTATATAATATTATTTAAATATTATTAAAATTACATCGACATTAAAAATTAATGGATTTTTTTGACACGAAGTAGTGTTATAAAAATTTTATGTGTATACCCATAATAATAATTATTTAATGATATTTCACACAACAAATACTGTTTTCGTAACGCGTAATCATAATATTTATTTTAAAAAAAAATTAGTTAAACATCGCATCGAAAGTATCAAATTAAAGTTATATAATCTTATAAAGTTCGAATAGAAGCTTTATAAAAAAATGTATAAACGAATAATTAATGCTATTCCGCCTGTATTTTTTTTTATTTACGAAAAATGCAATAATAGTTGATTAAAGATCGATTATCATCATTCGATTATACTTCAAGTATTTATATATACATATAGGTCAACGTTACAAATAAATCAATTTTAAATATAATATTATTAATCCAAATTAAATAAAAGAAAAAAAAAATGATATATAGATCGACCGACCGATAAAAATTAAACAAAACGTTTAGCAATAAGTATACACACCAAAAAGAAAAAACGGAAACGCACATTGCAAATACTTATTTAGTAAATATTCGTTAAAGCGCTACATACACACACTTACGATATACCCGTGTATAAATCTAACAACAATGTGTATGTGTGAGTGTGCGTGTGCATACATCGTTACAAAACTTCCCGTCACTTCCCACCTTTGTGCATTCCGTAAAAAAAAAAAGAAAAAAAAAAGAAACACGTATATATATATTTTATCCCAAGCTTGAAATATATACAAACCCCCTTCTAATTTTGTTTTAATATCCCTATAAACGCACGTATATAGGATCACCGACGAAATTAGCCGCGCGCGCGAGCGAGGACATCGACCTTCTAACGCATATGAGAGAAAGAACGGAAGAATTATTGAATTTGGGCCACGTAACATTACGATCGAGGTGCTCGCGTAATATGTGTAACATCATCATCGCGATAGAGACGAATCTTTGCGAAAGGTCAGTGGGACTTAATGTTACAAGTCGCGTGAGGAAAACGATATCATCTCCCAAGTGTTTCGCACCGTAAGAGAAAACAATTAAATTATATGTCTCGCACGAGTTGGTATTTCAAGTGCTCGTGCGCTTTGATTCAATGAATCTGAATGTATATATATATAATACGTTCCTTTCGTCTTTCGCTTATTCTACGCAAGGATTTACATTTTTTTTATTTGTTTTATCCTTCACAATGCGTTTGCGCATACGCTTTTTTTTTTCTTTGCGAATTTATCATATTTTTATTTTATTTGAAAAATACAAAAGGGGCATTGTTTGTGTATGGGTGTATTTCGTATAGCTAATTACGTTTTAAAAATGGCTGATTTAAAACACAACCCGCGGGAAATAAAAACCGCGCTTGTTACTTTTATTTTTGAAATTGCATGTGTATATATATATATTCAATTGGTTTTTACGCGCGAATATAAGTAAAAATTAGGGTATAATTTTAAAAGATATATGTATCGTAAAATATATATGTATACGAATTTTCCTTTTACTTTTTTCGAGGTATGGTTATTCAAATTTTAAAATACAATTGCGAAATCTACTTTAGACACTTAATTTGCATAACTCATTGTTATAAAAACGTATGCTGATATATACCTACTATACTTTTAATTTTCCATAAATATTTAAAATAAACACAAATCCAATATATAACCGATCTGAAAATTCAATCTCACGGTTTGACGCCTCTGCGTATATATATATACATATACTTGATACCTTTTTAAAAAAAAAAAGATTTTTTTTATCTTTCATATTATTAAAGTATTATTCTTCACGTGTTTCCGAGTATAAGGGAAATATATATATATAAGTTTTCAAATTTCTACCCCTCTCGTGAGATCATTTTAAAAGAAGGCAATCTAGAGTAAGATGGAGCGTTATTCAAGAACAAAATGAAACGCCCTCCTTTTTCTTAAGTAAAATGAACCTCCTTAATTTAATAAATGTAATTTCAACGTTCAGTTTGTCAAGTAATATTGTTTTAATAAACTTTGTATGGATAAATATTTCACATTTTCTATTCTTAGCAATGCCAACTCGGGGAATAGCTTTCAATCTTGCTGTAATAACAGAATTGTGTGTATACAGCTATAATCGTTTTGCTAGCAATAAAATTTATTATGCATCGATCATAAGTTTATGAATTAATTTGTAATCTCGTATTGTTTATTAATCTCAGTCACCGTCGTATCGCATATTGGTATATCGTAATGAGGAATTAATATAAATTATTCAATTGTTTATTTATTTAATCGGTTACTTACTTGTTCAATTATATTTATTTATTTTATTATTTATTTATTCAGTTATTTAATCACGTATTTTTTAAGTATTTTTTTTTTAATTTTTTATTTAATTGTTTATTTATTTAATCACTTAATTTATATTTATTCATTTGAAAAATTAAAACAGCTTTGAAATTTTCACAAAACGACGAGAAAATACGAGATTAAAATTAATTTTTAAGCTAAAAATAATAATATTAAAATATGTAGCAATTAAATATTTAAAAGGAAAGGTTTAAAGAATGGATTATTAATGAAATATTAGATTCAATGGAATTTACCTTAAAATTTCAGCATAACGTTCTTAAAGTTCACATATTTCTTGCAGCACGATTTTTATCTTCCGTTAAGTGACATCTATATATATGTATACCGCTCCCATCTTAAATAATAGTTATTACAAAAGATTACGTATATATTTAATTTTAGCAATCATTTTAATTTTAGTGATTATGTATCTGCTGTTATACCGGATTGTTCATTACGTAAATCCTTTTTCCATTTTATTATTAACGAACTGTGCGATCGATATTTTTCTGTGTAATAAAATTCGTATATAATTCACGCAAGAAACGTTAATTTTATAAAGATCGATTAATCGTAGAGAGAGAGAGAGAGAGAGAGAGAAAATAGAGATGCTATATAAGAAATTCAAAAGGATTTCACGGCTCTTCTTATTAGAGCGTAAAAATTCGAATACATGCGTGCAAACATCGCAGTATTTCTATTACGCATTCCCTCGTGTACACATCGAGCTAAGAAAGAAAAAAAAATGTAAAAAAAATGGTGTGTGATCATATATAAGCAATATATAAGACGAAGGAAGATGAATACCCTGACCGCATTGTATCTATGTACACGAGGTTCGTCAAATCTTCTTTTGCTTTTGTCACGATTATTATAACCGATACGGAAAAAAAATATAATTTATCTTATTACGAATGGGAAGTGAACGTGTATATATATATATATATTTGCAAAACTGAGAATGTAATAATTTTTCTATGCTCATTATTTCGTACACTACTTTTTGCAATCTCAGCGGTGGGTTCTATTCTAAGAAGGAAAATACAAAAGTGTCTGTGCATGCATAATATTTGAATAAACGTTTCTTTTAATAATTTATGAAAAAGAAAAAAGAAATGGAATGAGATTACATTGTTTGGCTATTTATGAATATTCAAATTTCGCTCATTCATTTTTTTTTTTAATATCTTTGCTCTTGATAATACGCATGCGATCGAAATGCGGGTGCGCAATCTCAGAAACTCGATTCGCACTTTGTAATCTTTCGGTTTTCCAAAGTGTCAATTAAATTTTACGCGGAATCGATCTATTGTCAAACGAGACGATGCTCGCGAATTTCTTTATAAACGCTAATTTATTTCGTAATTATATGGGAAATTGTAGTTTTCGTGAATTTTAAAGGTATATATAAATCTTAAAGTAAAAACCGAGTTTTCAACGATACCAACGCTATTGTATCCGACTTCGATTTCGATCAAAATGTATATATATATTATAATGTTGAAAAATCAATTTTTCGCGCATCCAAAATGTAAATTCGATGCAGAATAATAAGCTATGATAAAAGGGTTCGTATCTAATAATCATATCTTAATTGAAAAATTACTCGAGTGCACATTTTCTAAAAAAGTAATATCGATCTCATTCGAGTTTTATGTACGTACGTATCATTTTCTCAACATAGAAATCATTTTTCTTCGTGTCCTTATCATACACGTTGTGTACGCAATTTTCTACGTCTCTTTTCTTCTATATTTCTCTCTCTCTCTTCGTTCAAACATAAATATATATATGTGTATCTCGGGGTACCTCTCTAAAACAATCGGTCATTTCCATTCAATCTCGTCCAGTATATACGAATACTTCACCTTCATCGTTTATCGTAACAAGTGAATTAGAAATGTATCAATATGAAAAGAAAGAGAGCGCGATTATTAAGATTAGGAAAAGTATAAATAAGATTGATCAAAAAATTGTATATAGGTGTATATATAAATATATATATAATATACACTCAGAAAGTCAAGTGAACCAAAGATAAAAGCGTTCGTCACGGGTACTGGAGTTGCCCTTAATTATCCTTTATGCTGTGCCTTGTTTCGTGTTATTGTTTTTGTGTAATCGAGAGTGTACAAGAAATTACTCGGTATATAGCCTTGTCATAGTATCTCTAACTCCGAGGTACAATACTTTTACTCATTCAACCTTATATATATATATATATATATATATATACACAGTCTTACTTTTTTGTTTTGATTGGCGAAATTGTGTTAACACCTTTTCGCGTTGGATTTTAGATTTTTCTAATTTAAAATTGTATTAATTAACAACACACACTTATATACATGTACAAGTCTATGTAATTGAATTAATTGTCGCGTTTATGAGCGAAGAACTCGGATGTGTATATCTACTGACAAAAAGGAATATACGATATGTGTATTAAAAACGTCTTTCCGCGTAAATATATCATGAATGTATATTATAATTACATATGTGTGTGTGTGTGTGCGTGTGTGTAAAATGTTAAAATTGTAGTAGTTGATGCGTGAATTTAATTTTTATTTCATTAAAATTGAATATTCCTTCGTTATATTACATAACGTGTATATATTTATATATATATATATATATTGTAAACATACACACGTGACAACAATTTTATGCATTATTCTGTATAGAAAAAAAAATTCACCAATGTTGCACATCATTGATATTCGTGAATATAATTGGAATTAATTAAGGAGCAACGGTTTGATTTTTAGTAAAATGTATATATTTATATAGAAACAAAAGAATAATTTTATTTGTTATTGTAATATAAATAAGTATCATTATTTATTTAAAAAAAAAATATTATCGTATATGGTAAGAAAAAAGAAAGTGTGTGCGAAAGAAAACTATTCAATCGAATAATTGTATTTTTATCTCCGTAAGAGGACAAATCTTAACTCTATTGTGTTACGCGGTATCTTGGCCGATAAACAGAAAATTTCTCGTGTTATTTAGAAGGACAGATGGTATGTACGGTAACTCGTAAAGAGTCAGCGAGTCGTGTAACCTTCTTTTCCGGATCCAAAAGCCAAGTCGTATTACCACAAAAATACTTATGGTTCAGTCGACTTGCATCAACTTCTCCGTTTTTTTCTCTTTCCCTTCTTCTTCTTCTTGTGTCTCTCTCTTTCTCTCTGTTTCATTTTATTTAAATTTTTGCAACTATGCCAAATTATGCGATTATTTAAATTGACAGGACAATAATGTCGTATCGTACATGTATTTATTCGATTCACTGAATTATTCGGATACGAGGTTTCTTCTTTTTTATACTCTCTTAGAATGTACAAATTGGGGATAATTCACTGTTTGCATAGTTTTGAAAAATTGGTCGTTGTGAAATAGTTACAAATATTATGTTGCTTCGGCTAGTTTAATAGTTTTGCTTTTAGTGCACGCGGATCGCGGTAAAAATCACTTGAGTTACAATATTAAGTACGAATTTAATAAATTCTAAATATATTTGCACATGAATCTAATACAATCGTATTAATTTTTGTTGCAAATATATATTGAACTATTGATTTAGTTATTAATTTAAGGATACATGAAAAAATGTAGTAATTACGCGAAAAGTGTAATTTCCACCGACCTCCGAAGTAATTATCGATAATAAAAAAAATTCAATCATTATCTTCGGACTGAAAGTATATTCGCTATTTAGACGGTGAAAAACTCACCCACTAATTGAAATAGTAAAAATTTAGGATAGTACGTAATTATTATCTTTAATTAAATAAATAAATATATATTTTATTATACGAAAGAAAAAGAAAATTTATTTACATATATAACAATATTCTTAATAATTACAAATTTCCTTAAGATCTCCATGTAGAATAATAATGAATTTCTGGTATATCCTTTGGAACAGTCGCACAATTTCTGCGTTAACGAACCCCAAAGTTTAATTATAGCAAGCGAAATATAGAATTCGAGTAATTCAATAGATTGTTACCAAATTTTAATTTTCTCTATATGCACCTTTGTTCGAACCAACTATATTCCAATATATATATTCAAAATCATCTTCCTCTGACAAACAATGATTAACGAAATAAAATCGGCACGCTCATAATTAAAAGAAACCACAATTTTTTTTAAAACGTCCATATATATATATATATACACGACGCGTCTCGCAAAATTGATTTTATAAATTCAAATTGTATAACATCCTCCTATATATATACACACGATCGAAATCCAATATTAAGCAACGTCTAATTACCAGTCGACGTAACCGATACAAGAAAAAAGTATATTTTTATATCTTCGCGCGAAATAAAAGAAATCCGTACATATATACGTCTGTAAAAAAAAAACTCAAAGTTTATGTGTGTATATACATATATCCGAGACGATTTGTTCTCCCTCCGGTTTTATTAATTCGCAAGTGGGGATGAAGGCCACGACACTCGGGCGGTGCGGTTATGCAGTGTAACGACGCGCCGACACACCTAGACCTACATACACAAGAACCGACGGAATATGAAAGGCGAATACGAGAGCGCGGGCGGGTACGCGAGATATTATGCCAGCGCGCGCGACGACCTGCACCTGAAACAATATCGCTCGACCGTCTGACGCGAAGAAGACAAACTTTGACTTTCTTTTTATTTACCGAGAGCGCATTTCCTTCTTTCTATCTTTTTATTATTATTTCGTGTATAGCTGCGCTATTAAAATGATCAATCTCCGTATTTTGGATGGAGATGTTGTGTATACGGATGGATTTTTAATAACGCGCGGATTGTGAATTTTAGGTGTAACAAAATCTTCGGTCGACGTGGGTTAAATAATTGTAAATAAACAATTGTCCTTGAAGTAAATCGAAAATAATTGATTTTCTATTTACAAGAGACAATTACTTAAAAGCTCAAAATCATACAATATGGACTATAATATCAATAATTGCAAAAATTTTATGCAATATACAATATTGTAATCTATATATGTATATACAAATTGAGAAATACGAGTGATACACTACAGTTGATGAATATCTTCGAGTCGTAAATAGAAACATATTATTATCGTTCATTATAATATAACCTAATTACTATATATGTTTTGAGTAAGACTATCTAATTTTTTTTCTAAATTACATATGATTGACCTTATGTAATTACTATCGCTATATATAGATCTTATAAAACTAAAATTATATTTTCCAATAGCAAGGTTAGAAAAAATAATTAATATATACACATTCCATAATTGTATGTATTATATTGTTATATATGTCGATTTAACGTGAGTAAGCACTTAATTTAATGTATAATTTGAAAAAATATATTTAGGTCTCTTTTCTGACTTTTTCTTACATACTATTTTTAGTCCTTCGTTTTATTATTAAGAAATTATTTTTTCGAGTCCGTAGGATGTCTTCATTATTGCACTCGGAGATAAACGTTGAGAGCTTCGTCATTTTTTTCTTAATTTAGCTAGTCTCGACTTAAAGTATTTATCACTTATGGAGATTTCGAACCTTGAAAATAGGCGTACGTTTTATGTTTTATAAATGATTGAAAGAATTTCTACATATACACGTATATACACGTACACAGTTCAATTATATCATTTTTAGGTCACGGTTTATTATCAACGAAATGTTGTTTATTTAATTTTAATTAAAAATGAATTATTCTCATTTTAATGTCGCTCTGTCCAGTCATTTCACACGCTCTTAACTTGATTTATGCATTTTTTCAGATTTTTAATTTAACATTTATTTAACCCGACTATTACGTTGGAGATGTAATTTGGGTTCGATAACCTCTTGTGAGGAGTTATACTTGTAAACGGCATCGTCGACCTTTTCATCAACATTTATTTTAAAGCTGTTCTGAGGTTATGATGTTGTTGAAGGTCTTTAATAAAATAGAGAAATTGTGCGTGTCATGGGTAATTTTTCCGTTGACTATAGAAAGATTTTTACGATTTATGGTAACTTCGATATTTTGCGGTTCATACGTTGTAATCGCTGTGTTTTCAATTTTTCATTTTTTTCTTCTTTTACAAATCGTATTTTGTTAGAAGTATATTTAGAACTCTCGAGCTATAATAGAATTGATATATTATCAGGATCTAATAAGAATAGTCAGTGATATCCCACTCAATTTATTACGACATATTTTTTGGTAGAAATCCTACATTTCGAGATTAGTTGAAACCATTTTTTGGTATCATTAATTACGGAGTTATTGGTCAGTTTTCGGTTAAAAATACGTTTCATAAATGCTTCTATATATACTACAGGATTCTTACTTTCGCATAAATTTTTTGCGTATTCGGGCCCCTATTATTAAAATTCATAGTTTCAAAACGAAATGCAACCGAGCAGCAGCGCCGATGAGTACTCGTAAATATATATAACACTTTAGTCTAGATTAATTCGTATCACTGTTATCCCGTAATGAAATTTCAACGCACGCGAATTCTCCGAGCGACCTGTAAACATGCCTGCTCAGTTTCGAGTCTCGAAACGGTCTACGAAAGTTTCATATAATAGATCTTGTACTACCCTTGTAATCAAAGAATAACAGGAATTTCAAACTTAGGAAATATGTCGACTGTCACTTAATATATATATATATATATATAATATTTCTATAAAGTTAAAATTTTTATATACGTTACGTGAGAAGGAACCGTTATATATGTTTGTCCAGTCGAAAAAAAATTACTTCTAGTAAATAATAATTAACTAAAACAGAAAAAATGGATGATTAATAGTTACTATAATATACGCACTGTCATAATCCAAAAAATAGGGCTCTCTTGTGAAGTGATTAGGACTAATTAATAGGATACTATTTATCATAATTTATAGTCACTTTTTGGATTTTGTCATTTTGTTTTTTTATTACTAAAGATTTATCGCAATTTTAAAAAATAATTTTTTTATACAAATAACGTTGTTAATTGATATTAGCATGTAGATACGAATTTAGTACGAAAAACGTATTTTGATCATCGATTAATAATTATAAGTTTATTAATTTATAACCATACTGTAACTTAAAGCACGATTTTAGGATTTATTTGATTATTTTTTTACTTCTTTATGAATCAGTTATTTGTCAAGAATAATTTAAAGTCAAAAAATCACACAATATTTTCAACCAGAAAAATCAATAATAATTTTTTATATGACTTATTAAAAAAGTTTTTTTTTGCAATATAACTTAAACACGAATGAAGATAAGTGAATAAACCACAAACCAGCAGAAAATCCAAGACATCAAACTTTAAATACCAAAAATTGACACATAATTTGATAGCATTAAAAATGGCTTAAATGTGTATAAAATATACATTTTAAGACGACTTTAAAAACGTGTCGATTGAGCTGAAATTGAGTCCAGTCGGTTCGATTGAACCAAAAATACGAGAATACGATACACACACACACACACATCACATCCATATAGAGGTTTTTTTAAAAATTACATATTTCATTACCGAAGCGTCAAAATATCGATGAAACATAAATATAGACATTTTTTACTGTCATAATGCTCTACGAAGAAGCTAATTATAAAAAATAAAATTTCGACTAAACTCCTAGTTTGATGTGCAATTCAAATTTTATGAAGATGGATTAATCAATTTCGAAAATTTAATCAACAAACGGCGTAAAAACGTTATTTTCAGAAAAAATTATTTCATTTATGGAAAAAGGTAAAGAAATCCTGCTCATGACAAATTTAAAATTACATTTACAATGCTCTTTCTACAATTTTAATATAATACTTTGAGTATTTATATTTTCAAAAGATCAAATAAAAAAACAATCAATTTTATTAAATAGCCAACATGAGAAACGATCCCTTAAAATTAATATACGTTCAAGTATTAATTAAGTGCATGTATTTCACAGGAATTATAATCCCGATATTGTAGCATCAACTGTTCGTCAAAAAAGTTAACCTAGAAAACTCACACGATATTCATAGAGCAATTATCACAATTACGCACTATAACTTTAAATGACCAATCGAATGTCCCAGTTGTCCGGGTAATATTTATCAAAAACGAAAAGGAAAATCTTTCGCTTCAGTCACTCGATTACGTAAAAACGGCATACCCAAAAACGAAAGTATACCAAAAACGCAAAATACATAACCACGAGCAACGTCCTTGACTGTATATATATATATATCAACCACGGAGAAAGTGGTAATAAACGCGTTAAAATATATATATGTAATATACTTTTGCATTTTTTTGCAGTGAGCAAGAGAGAAAGAGGGAGAAGGAAGAGAGAGAGAGAGAGAGAGAGAGAAGAAGAAAAAGCCGAGGGCAGAGATCGTGAGTACTAAGAGATGTGGAAGGGAACGCGTTTACTTCTGGTGCTCACAGCTCTTGTAGCTAGGCTTGAGTTTACCCTCCAACAGAATCCGCGACTTGGTGGCGCGGTTAATGTATTTAGTCGTTACGGTTATCTAAGTATTAGTATGAGGGTGGTACCACGCAACGATAGTGACGCATGGATATTTCGTGAACCGACGCTCGATGTCTTTCGTAATCCTTTACCCGCTCCGGCCAAGCAAACCAAAGTCGCTCTCGTCTTCGATGGGGACTTCCACATGGAATTTTGCGACAACGTCAGGCAATTGTTACAGGTATTTTATCCTTTTTTTATTTTTCTTCCTCTATATTCTATATATCGCTATATATACACGTACAATTTTTTAATGTAAGCGAATAGAAAAAAAGTCCATTACGGATTGAAATAATTTAAAGATCCACTTTTCCCACGTTAAATATGAAAAATAAATCTCTTGGAGAAATATTTATCGAATCTATCATTCTTAAATGTACGCTTTCACGTCTTTTTAACTTCCTTTTTTCCTCGTCCTTCTCTCTCTCATATAAATACAACGTTTTTTCCACTGTGTGCGTCGACTTTAAAATATTCAAATTCATACTCGAAACGTTAGTTTAATTATTAATAAATACTACGATCGACTACATATATATATATATATAAGTTTGTGAAAATTTTGGTAAAACAAGTAACACATAAATCTCCTCAACAAAGTCGTCAAATAATATTATTCCTATATCTATATTATTCCTTTATATATAAGGTATACACGATTATAGAATTATACGACACGTGGAATTGTTCAAATTGAAAATAATGTATAATATTTATAAAAAAAAAAAAAAATTATCTAGGTAAGTAGAGTAGAGTATGGGATATATAATAATGGGACAGTCGTAAAGTTTTGCGGTAATGTCGGTTCGTTCAAAATTAGTAGACCAATGATGGTCATGGATCGTGAAAAGCTAATTTATTATAGTATGCACCGCAGGTTATTTTGTACTAAACCAAGGTAAATAGGGATTCGCTTTTTCTTTATTTCTTCGTAACCCCTAATTTTGTCGTAAACCGACCGAAAAACAAATTCAAAGTTCGAAACGGCTGCGAACCACGAGAACCATAAATCTTTCGATATGACGCATATATATATATATTTCCTAACGAAATATTAGAAAAGAAAAATAATCTTCGTTCTTTCTTTCTTTTTTTTTTAGCAATTACATATATTTGTAGAACGACCTAAATACTAAATTTAAGAGAAAATATTACATTTAAAATTCCACGATATATATATGTAATATCACTGGTTTATTTATAAAATTAAATTTACTGGGCATTTAAATGTATACAGATGTATGCGAGTGCATGTATGTATATATAATGACATACTATTTTTCTAAACTAGAGCAGAGTCGTGATTTTCGTGAAAATGTGTGTGTCTCCGACCTCTTAAATCACAAATATAAACACTGCCGTGGGGTCAATGTCCGAGTCACTCGTGTTGACTATTACGCAAAATACACACACACACACACACAAAAGATGAACTGTCGTGTTATATAGACACACATATCGCGTTAAGGTAATTATTACGTCGTTATAAATTTAAAAAAATTAATTATCTTTTATTTGAAATATATCGCTGTGCGAGGTGGAAGTAAATTATTTTTTTTTTCTTCAATTTTAATTGTACGCGTTATCGCTTAAACGGGTGACTTAATACACATTAACAACGACGACGACGGCTACGACGACGGGAATTAAAGAAATACCACCCCCGCGCGATTTAGAGATATCTAAATGAACCTTTATTAAAATTAAAGATAAATCTCATTAAAAGTTAATCCTCGCGTATTCGTTTATTAATTTCCATTTAATATATAATACCCACGGAGACGAGAATATATATACATATATTCTTGTATAAAATGAGATTTATTAGACCCCAATATATTAAAAGCGAAACAGCGAGATTTAGGTAGAGGAATAAAGAGTAAAAAAGAGACAGAGAGAAAGCCAGTAGTAGAGCACAGTTAGAACACGTATGTATATATCGTATTTCACCACTTAATTAGCTACATCTCGGGAATGAAATGAAATATTTCAAAAATTTCAACGAGTATACCAAATGCATTTTTTTTCGCGAGCATATGTATACATCATAATATCACGCGTATGTACGAACAATGCAAACCGTTAAAAACAATTTTTTTTTTTTGCCATTCGATATTAGATTTCAGAAAATGCGCGTTGATAGTCCCGCTATATCCAGTCCGAAATATTAGAGACATTTTTCCATAAATTGTTTATCATAAAAAAAAAAATTATCATATTTCACGATGGATATATCTGTCTTTTCGCGCCAACGTGATAACAATTTTCTACATGTACATCCAGGATCCTCGAATCTATAAATCACAGGTAAACGTTTAGTTATATGACGTTTAATGTACAAAACAGTCATAATTTAATGTATATTAACGTTATTGTAATTTTAATGCCTCACATATAATTAATACGACGTAGATAAACCGAACGTATAAATTAAATGCAAGTTATCTCAATATATATATATATATATATATACATATACAGTCGCAGGCACTAGAGAGTAATTAAATTTAATTTTTTAATTATGTTCCATAATTAAAATAAATATTTAATTTACCTTAAATATTTATATATACACGCATATTCGAAACGTCATGTCATATCATCACGTTTTAATTTATATATGTCTATACACACAAAAATTATTGTACTTGGTGCGCGAAACGCGAAACCTTTAGAAATTAACTTCGATTTAATTATAAATAACGAAAATGGTTTCATTCGTATATAACCTAACAATACACACGTTGATTATTAAACTATTATTAGATATACAGAAGTAACAACAATGTGATCGGGTTAATTTAAATTAATGTTACATCGATGATCTAACTCGGACATATAAATCGAAAATTAACGTATATATACAATATATAATATCATAAGGAAATGTAAGAGTGTATTTATAAAGTTATAATATGGAATTTTATTTAATATAAAAACAAAAAATCAATCGATCGGATATGCGTTTAATCTTGTCAAAATATATACTAAATCAAATGTTTGTAGAATAAACAATACGTAATTGATCGTATATATATATATACATATATATACATATATATATATATAGAATATATGATATATATTGCGAATAAAATTGAAATAGAATGTTGAGGATTGTTAAGAGTTGAATGTGGATGCGTATATATACATACATCGTTCAAAATAATATTTTCATCAAAATTTGTAATTTACCCAAGTGTATAATTATTTTGTTTTCACTAGTAATCGACTTCCTAAAAAAATAGAATTTTTTTTCCTCGAGGTTACTCGTATATATATATAATTAAGCTCATCCATTAATTTATATTTCTTTTTGTATAATTACCTTATCATCAAGATAATAATCGTAAATGTAAAAGAAAATAAAAGACATACTTTAGCCTTAAACTTGACTGTCTTGATGTAAAAGATGTGTATATTTGTCTCAAGGCCTATTTCCGAGACTTCGCATTCGAGCGGCTGGAGAGGCCATGGAGAGCGTTCACCGGTAGCTGGTCGCGAGCAGCGATCGCTCGACACCTCGGTATCAATTCATCGTTCATCACTGGTGATCATTGCTACGTTCTTGTACGAGTTGCGAGATTCCGTGAGTCTCAGAGGCTCGCTGCAGGGACTGGAATCGATTCTTTAATACTTGATGAAACGGTCGCTAGGGAAGCTGATAACGTCACGATCGGTGATACAGCTAGTGTCATACGTTTCATCAAGAACTTTGGATCCCATTACATCGCGAGCTATGTTACGGGCAATTCACTCTATCAGGTATTTTTGTACTTATTTTTTATTGATGGCAATTGGTTTGTTTTCTTTTTATCTATATATTTATACGTTGTATACTGTGGTTTCATTACTGGATATACGTATTGATTAGTGTTGGTTAAATATTGGTTAAATATTTTAGTTGTTTTATTTAAATATATGTGTACAGTGAAAAATAAAGTACAGTAAAATTTACAATACTGTCTAGTATTATTAATGAAAATATGCACTGATATTATGTAATAAATTACTATATTTTATAGTAAAATTTATACAACTTCCGATAAATATTATTAAAATTCTAGTAAAAATTAATAGATGGTTATGATTATAAATTATAATATGGTCATCAAAATCGAAAAAACGTAATCCCTTTAAACATACTGCATGGACGACAAAATTATTCTACAAAAATTAATAGAGTTTTACTAAATGTTACTATACATTATAGTCATTTTTTGAATTATGACAGTCTGTAATTTCATTACTAGACAATATTATGTATTACTTAAACGGTGAAGCATTGGTTATGTATAATGGTTAGTATTCTTCAAATATTGGTTATATATTGGTTATTATTTTGAAGAATTTTTTTCAATATAACCTGTTTTGTAATATTTCTATACACATGCAGTTCACAGTACACTTGACAAAGAGTTTAACTTAGCTGATGCCTTTGAGAAATAAATTCATTTCCTCCAGTGAAACATTGTCATTTAAAAGTTAATCAAATTAGAGGTTTGGCCGTCGAAATAAAATTACTAGCAGCGTATAAAAATCATTTGACAGCATTAAACAATATTTCCATTCGTGTAATTCAACATTTATTGTGCTTAAAACATTGTTAACTTTTATTATGCCTTTAGATAAAAAAAAGAAGAAAATTCGTAAAATGCAATTACATCGGAAAATGAAATATTTCGAAAAGAACAAAATAAAATAAATCAAAACAAACCGAAACTAAAAAAAAAATAAAGATTACACTTACATGTGTACGTAATACGTTAACGTTGTTTGATGCATTGCAAATAATATTAATATTTATAAAATCGATGGTACTCCCTGATAATTTAATATTAAATTTTGTGCACACATTTACATATAATATTAATATTAAGTATTCAAAGTAAACAAACACGTATGTAGGTACAAACAGGCCAACGTGTATATTTAAAAAAAGAAAAAAAAATGTACAATGCATACAAACAATGTTGAAATAAACAAAATGTTGCTATGTATTTTCGATTTAAATACCAAAATAAAAATAAAAAAAACAGAAAGATCGTTCACTCGAAGTACGCGTATACTCATTAATGTAATAAATTTGAAAATTAGGAAGTGTAATTTATAATAGGTCTTATGTACTTAATATGTATGTATATAACTTTCTCTTACCTACACTCTCTTGTAATATACCGAGGTATATAATTTATGATTTTGACATGTATACATATATATATGTTCATGTCTCCTAAAATTTTTCCGAACTATTCCGTTTCGCTGAAAATCATTCTATTATTCCTCTGTACGTATATATGTATGTACGCACAGATTAAATTAGACAATTAAGCCAATTAAACCACACGACTGTCTTCATCAATAATTATGATAGTTGCATTTGCACCGAGCGCACTGCGTGTCTATGACAAAGTTATCTTTTTAATTGAGTTAAACTTAGTACTGCTTAATCGAATTAGTCGTGGATCAATTTTTCTAATTACCAATTCATCGTCGTTAACGAATTATTATTTTTAATACAAACCGTTATATGTGTGTGTGTGTGTGTGTGTGTGTGTATTTTTTATCTTGATAAATTCCGACCGAAAAATTCTATTAATTAGCAGGTTATTGATTAACACCGCTCGACAAATTATGAATAATTAACAATACGAATATCATTGTTTCAAATTAATTAATTTACGAATAATGTTGAAATGAAATGTTAATTATTTTATTATAATGCCGCCGGTAGGTTATACTTTCTTTATATTGAAACTTTTGTGAAAATTTCCATTATGAAATCTTGATATGTTAACGTTGAAATTTAATTAAAAGAAAAATATTGTTTTTTTTGGCGATAGTGTATATATCGGTATTAAGTAAATTAAGGAATACGTATATTAACAAATAATAATCTCGTAAATGCAGAAAATATTATTAGGAAATCGAATAAAAATCGAATGTATTAA
Organism: Theocolax elegans; assembly: GCA_026168455.1. NCBI lineage: Eukaryota > Metazoa > Arthropoda > Insecta > Hymenoptera > Cerocephalidae > Theocolax > Theocolax elegans. The sequence continues at coordinate 105,582,244 of CM047425.1, forward strand.
TTAGCATCGGTATAATTAATTATCTTAAATTTATATAAATAATATGTATTCTAATGATCTATCAAATTAAATCATTAAATGTGAAACTTACGGATACGAGCGATATCCAGTGAATATATATGAAAGCAAGAAATTCTTACAATAAAGAAACGAAGCCTTGACATTTCCACTCTATTAAGAGAAAGATTTTATTAAAATTATTTTGCAACCTTATTCTACCTCATTATGTATATATATATATTATGCTCAGCAAATAGAAAGTATATTCGAGAGTACAATTTATTCCTCTATATATACACACACACACATACAACATATAAAAATGAAATTTAATTGTAATAATACCTAATTTAAGAAAAAAAAGAATTTTTTGCCAGTCAGAAATAATATTGAAATGTATACACGTGTGCAAAATGTATACACACGTGTAAAACGGTATATATATATATGTATATGTATATAGTACTATCACCTTATAGTATACATATATACTTGGATTACCGTGATAGTTTGCATCATCGCTTTTTAAGTAGGCGACGGGAAAGTTGCATAAGAGGTTTGCCCCGAAATGCTGCAGGGTAAAGACGTGAGAAATCGCGTCGCGCGCCTTTGGTTTTACTATTTACATATATATATATATAAACGAGATACATCGCTAAACTTATTTCCATCGTTCGACTATTGATACACTTCAATTTTAATTTAGAAAAGTTCATTTTACAACGATTGCGTTATCTTTTTTTCTTTTAATTATGAATTAAATTTATAAAATGACTGTACCTTCTTCTGATTCGATACTTTGCGGAATTTTTTTAGACCGCGGTTTATACGTCGATTTTACTATGCATAGTCCAAGTTGACCATGAAGTGTTTTTCTTTTTTTTATCCATAGAGTTTTGACCGCAACGATGTACGGGCTATGGCATAACGTATATGTTTTATGGACAGTTTCGAATTTCATTTTTTTCTTTCTGTTTGTCGAGATAAACTTCGGGAAATGTATATTTAATGTTTTCAAGAAAAAAGAAGACAAATTAATAATATACTTCGCATTGAAAAAAAATTACATAACAGTTTCGTTTCGTGTAATGATTTAATTTGTGGGTTTATATAAAGCGCAATCACTCTCTATAATCGTGAGTTTATAATTTAAATGTATATATACATGCATATTTTTCGTTTAAATTTTTAAATTATGCAAAATTTTAAGTATACGCGCTATATATACATAATATTTATATTATATATATTTTTTTATGTACTATCGCGAGTTTGAATGTGCGCGTTCCTTCTTTTTTTTACTAGTCACGTTATACATTTTTCTTTCGATCGTTTAATCGGGATGAAGATTAATTCAACGCGTTTTTAATAAATTATTATCTTGTACTATCATTTATTTAAAAAAAGGAAGGAATTTTGAGAATGTATATTTTCGGTAATTTCTTTTTATCCTTTTGCGGAACATATCAGAAAGTAGCGTATATTAGAAAATGAATAATGCGAAACTAGTTATTCGAAATAAAATCACCCATCGAAAAATATAAAATGAATTTCCTGTTTTGTCGCTTAGACAATTTTGCAAAGATTATTGTGCTTGATAAAAGTTATTATTATTATTTACATAATTCGTTCCTCGAGAAATTTAGCAAAAGTTCCATAAAGTTTGAACACTATTATATACGGTATGTGTTAATTGTTCCCAGTAAATTCAACGATGATAATGTACAATTATAGAGGCGATAATTATACGAAATCTTAGAAATGGTCAGGATCTACAAGGTTAAAAATTTTTTCATTTAAATTAATGTCAGTCTCGCGGATTGATTTACGATGCGGTAATTTACCGTATATTATAGAAAGAATAGAAATTTTCCTTTTTGTTAACAATAATTTAATTATTATATATATATACACATATACATACGCGAAGATCTTAATCATATTTCTTTTTATAATTTATTATAATTAAGAAGTTTTAGTAAATTTTTTTTCTTAAATTTATATAGGTAATTTGAATAATTAAAATAATTATTTTTGTAAGATTACTTATCGTAATTTGAAATATTTCGATATAATTATTTTTATTTTCATTATTAATATTATTATTATTAACTAGTATTAATAAATTTCTGTTTTATCAATCATTAGTATGATAAAAAATGTGTTTATTACATTGGTAAAACTTAAGATATTTCAATATAATTATTATATTTACCATCGATATTATTATCGTAATTTATTATAATTAACTAGTTATAATAAATTTCTGTTTTTTTTTCAATTTTAAAATTTGACATATTAAGCAATTTGTACAATAAAAAAAAGAATTTTGTTTTATTACATTATTTAACATAATTTAAGATATTTCGAACGATCATTGTGAGCCATTGCCAACAAATTGCTCAAACTTTGTTTACGACTTGCGAAAATAAAACGTGAGAGTACGTTACAAAAGTGTAAATAGTTCTTTGTAAGATTTTCGCAACTGCAGTATACAGAATTCTGTAAATTTCGGTTTCGCGTAAGTGTATGTATTAAAATAAAATACATACAAATATTAAAATTGCATTTTTAACAAATTAATATTAATTTCGTGGGTCAAGGCAATGTGAATTCGTGCGCTATAAAAGAAAATAGTGTAATTACACTAAAACGCGTAAATTATAAAATTAATATTAGTCACCGTTAGATTGCATATATATGTATATATATATTCACTACGAGATATATATATATACATTTATCTGGGTTTTCCAATAGATTTAACAAGTCTAACAGAGATATAACTATAGTTGTGAGTAGTACTAACCAAATCTATCGGTAGAGAACTCGAGGTGAAGTTTCAACCAGGATGCGCAATGTGCTTTATTAATTATTTCAAATGAACATAAAATTTGTACAAAGTTAAATGTAATTTTAGTACGGAAGTTTGACTTTTGAATGTGGGTTGTTTAACTTACATGTACGCAATGTGTCTTCAATAAAATACGTAACTTTTCTTAATTCTTTCTTTTTTTTTAGCTTCGAAGAAATTATGTTTATTTTTTTTTATTAGTTTAACAATACTAACGATTTATCGTTTTTGAAGTACTTAATCAGAACTGAAGATAACAACTGCTTCAAGATTTTATTGTGTTACAATGTGTGTCAATTTTGTTATCGATTAAACAATACTTATGTTGTTAAACAATTTTTTCAAACAATCGTGAGTATAATTTGTTTTCGAGGAAAGATTATTTTCGAAAAAATAAAAGAAGTTTAAAAAGCGTACCTTTAGGAAAAATGTTGTAAAACTATGAATATTGAAGGGAAATTGACTTAGTGGGCACGAGGGAACATTAAGAAATCATTCATCCTGTATCTACATAAATGTAAAACATAGATGCTGTAGGTCACACGTGAATTGCGTTTTCTTTCAATTTCGTATAAATACGTAGACTGACATTTTTGACAGTTAAAAATGTCATTATTATTGAAATGTTGACTGTTTAATAATTAATTTTTAGTTTATAAATATTTATGATTTTATTAAAAATTGTTCAAGATAAATAGCGTTACTTGTAAAGAGCACATCTTTTCCGTTGTATAAAATAAAATTAAATACGATTATCTTTTTAATTAGTTTGAGATCGCGTGTTTTGCATTATAATATTAAGATTTACGAATAAAAGTTTATTTATATTCAAGTACTTATTAAATAACTGAAATTGTCTTTAAAAGGATGTTACGAAAAAAAAGAATTGGTTCAGCTATTTTCGTTTTAATTAACAATGCGTTGACTTTTTATAAAAATAATCGTTCTGGAATGGTTTTGTATTTACTGCAGTTATTTGCAACGTTTTTCGAAATATTTTATCATTATATGCCTTAAATTTTCAAGTATCTCAAAATTTCCGATTTTATACCCAATCTACAGTATCAAAGATAATTTATTATTTAATTTTTAATTAATTTATTTAAACTACTAAAACTTACATTTTAATATGTGTAGAAATTGACCATTTTAAATTTAGTTAAGTAGAGGGCTTACTGGCTATTTTTTATTCAATGGCCAATTTTGGCTAAAACATATTTTACGAATTCTTTGATTTTTTTATATATATGCATTATATAAATATATTTTTTAAAATATTAATGTAAATACTTTTTCACTTATTTTTTCGTAATCATAGTAGGTTGCTAATAATTGTACATATATATATATATATCCATATATATATACTCACGAATTTTATTTTTAAGATACTTTTTTGGTGAGTTAAGCTCATTTAGAAGACCATTAAAATTGTATATTTACACATTGAGATAAATTTTGTATTAAAAATTACTATATTTTTTAATAATGAATGCGCAAACGATAAAAATGTAATCGATCTTTCCAACTGAAAATCAAAACGAACCAATTGCATCCCTGTATACATGTATAATGAATTAAAAATAGCAATAAGTACTATATATATATGGAATAAATGAACTAAAAATTCCAGGTGTTCGTGTACACACCCCAGGTGTATCTTCGAATCAAGGAGCGTCTAAAAACCCGAGGTGTCGGTGAATTATCAAGCCTCGAACTATCCAATTACTTTTCACCGTGGTATGCGGAACACATGGGTGCCATACAATCAGCTTCGGGTAACCGTTCGGTCGAATCATGGGCAGTCGAGAGATTGCGCGTACAATATTACATATTTACGTACGCCTCGTTATTAAAATTACACGGAGACGCGACACTCCTACGTCAGCTCGACTCGTTACTCGGTAACGAGGCGTTACTGCAACTCCAATTACGAACCCTCGCGCCGCTGTTCAAAGAACCGAAACGTCGCGAGTGGTTCCTCGAGGTAATCGACAATTACTTCAAACTGTGGGAGGTCAACATGTGATCGAAAGATTATTCGTAGTTATAATTAACTTTTTTTTTTTGCTCAATTATATTGATCATTATTTTTTTTTTATTCTTTGAGGACCAAAGGTGCACCCCCTGCAAGGGATGTGAACGTTCATTTATTTTTCCCGAATTACACACGCGGAAATATGAGAAACCGACTGAGGGTGTATTTTCTCGCTGTTATTGTTATGAATAAGTATTTATTGTATAATCGTTAGTAGAAGAAAAAAAAAGAAGAATCGAGTGAACAAATGAAAGGAGAAACATTTTATACAAACGTTTTTAATATTATCGCACGCATTGTATTATTGTATTACGTATACGATGTGTAATTTCTTCCTCCGTTGTAATAAGACACTTACCTTTTTTTGCATCGGTGTCTCTCTCTCTCTCTATCTCTCTCTCTCTCTCTCTCTCTCGCTCTATTCAAGAAAAAAGCGCGATTTATACGTATATAGTTAGCGAATTCGTGCAATTTTTTTGTAAGCTCATTATACGATTCGATGATATATATTTACAGGGTTTTTCAAAATGTCCCGAGAGAATTTATTGCCGTAACCTTTTTTTTTTCTCTGGAACAGTGCCAGTCAAATGTGTATATCGTTTTACGAAAATTCTCGTGTCATTATTTTTGTATAAGGGTGCAACGATAAAATTCACTATCGTCTGTATGTGTGTGTGCGTGTGTGAAGATTCTGTTTTACCGACGGTTGGGAATTTAATTCAATTATTTAGAATCATCATTTTCCTTCTTTTTTTTTTTCGACGAGATCGAAAAAGTTGTTTAACAAATTTTCACTTGGATATTACACGAATTTATTGTTGTTTGTAATATGAAAATTTGTGTAGTTGGGTTTTGCGCGAAATGATGATTTTAATTAATTTTAAAACGACGTGTTCGCATTCGTTGTGAACTCTCAATCGTCGATTTATATATGTAGATGGAAAATCTAAATTTACTAATCTTAAATAAATATTTATATTTATTAAGTAAAAATTCAAGCTAGAATATTTTTAACTTTAAGTTATATTATTTTACTTGATTACGATTCTAATTTATCTTTTAGATTTCTTCTTTTTTCATTTTATATATTTTCTTGTAATTATTGTACAAGTGTATTATGTTGAGGATAGTAAATTTAGATTTGACACAACTATTTAACATAGTGAATTTTATTTGTTCGCTTCTTAGGATCACAATGTAAATCTTTGCTAGTTTTATTGAATAACTTTGTAAAGTATGAATCAACCGTTAAATTGGAAATATTTGCAATATATTCGAATGAATGTAAAATTACCCCAAAAAAAAATTGTTGGTACATATTGAATCGAATTGTTGATAAAAAGTTTTTTACAATTGAATAATAAATCAAGATAAATGTATGACAAACTTTAAATTGTTTAAAGTAAAAGCGATGATCTTTGATATTTAGCCTGTTCAAATAATATTAGTGAACAAATTATTAAAAATGTTTTATTACGAATGAATCCTTGTTTTATAATACACCTATGAATGTTATTTTTATCCATGAATACAATGAATTTTTGTAGCCATTTGAAAAATTAACAAGTATTATAACTTGAATATTTAATATTATTTTAGTTATCATTGTAATTATAATTAATAAAAGAAAACCTGTAATACTTTCTTAGAGGATCAACGACCAATGATAAGTGCTTAAAGCTGTTATTGAGTATTTAAACTCAATTGGCGTAGCACAAATAGGAACATCTTTTTTATTGTTAAAAAGATGACTTTGTATTATTCCAAAAGATTTATTTACTTCTCAAATGCAGATGTAAAAAATCTTAATAATTGATATTTGTTTTATGTATGTTTATCAGTATAAGAACAGATTTTACACACAGTTACTTTTACCATTAAAGGCTATTAAGTAATCAAAACAAAAATCAAATATTAACATTTTCATTTTGATGTACAATATTGATTTGTATGTTGTTTTTATTACCCATAGGGTAGACGAGTATAATTTGCTTTTGGATACATTTATATAAATTGTATTTTTAGAAATTTATTTTTTTTTATATATATCAATGAATTTAATTGGTCCTTCTGCGTTTGTTCAACTAGTTACAAAATGCATTTGATAAGACTTTCTGCATAAAAGTTTTAATGTAATTCAAAACTTTTAGCAAATTTGATAAAATATTTTTTGCTATATAAAATATGCCTAGTAGCAAATTGATCATTATTATTTTTAATGAAAATTAATTTAGTAAGTTTCATTCAAGAGGATTTAGCAATATTATCCTGGTGAGGAAATAATAAACAAAATTTATAAGCAAAATATGAAAAGATTTATTTGTCTTAATTCGATTAATTGGTAATTTTTTTAGTATATTATTTAAATATGTGTAAGCATAACAGTTTAATAAAATAAAATTTGTTTTTTAATCAATATCCTCGCCAAAAATTATATTTGAACAGAATGTACATTTTAGAAATGAAATTGTAATCTGTTATATATGAACGCAGCAAACATGTGCGTTAAAAGTACAAAAATGTTTGCTAAGTCTAGTAATTTGAGAGCATGTTAAAGAACAGTGAACAATCGTATAATAGAGAGACGCATAATCACTCAAAACAATGGCCAAGGACTTTTATCATAAAGTGTCTTGTAAGACCAAAGTTCGATCAAAGCATCGACATTAAAATGCCTTATCTAGACTTTCAACATATGTACACATAAAGAACGTTTATGATGAAATTATAAGGTCTTTTCATTCAACTCAACTCCTTCCTGTCACTTTATCCTATGAATCCAATTCGATTATGTTTGTTAATGATTCTTCTTCTTTTACTGTCAATCACTCTTTTTAAATGTAGACATTTTTACACTGGCTTGCTGATCTCGTCCTAACTTTCGTCCATTCACAACCAAAACTACTGGTGTCTCAACTCTGATTGATTTAAAATCAAATTTCTAAAAATTTATTAAAATATACATTAGTATATAAATAAAAATTAATTTTCTTGTATATTTAAAATATGGTTACATTGTCTAAATATGAAAATTCATGACGAGTTAAAAAAGGTTCTGGTATCGCAACTGAGTCTCCAACTGTAACTCCTTTCCCTTTTGCTAAATTATATAAAGTCACAGCCATGCAAGTTTTTTCTTCGTCTATTATACAAAATGCACTGTAATTCAAACAAAAAAATAAATTAAAAAATAGCATTAATATCTTAAAAAGTATGTATCATGTTCTTTAACTTACAAAGGTACTGAATCAGAATCTTGAATCCAACATATAACTTTACCAAATACTACTTTTTCCAAATTAATACCAGGTACTAAGTCTTTTAAATGTATTAAATCCAATTTCACAGTCTTTTCTGCGGATGTGTAATGTCCACCTTTATAAGGTCCTAAATGTTTTTCATTCAGTGCCTAAAAAAATTTTGGTCAAAGAATATTTGAGTAAAAAAATAATAATTAAAAATTATATGCATACTTGGATCATTTGAAATAACTTTTTAGGTTTAATACTGCCTTTTGTAAGTATTGATTTTTGAACATTATTAAGATATTTTAATAATTCTGATTGTTTGTCACTGGGAGTTTCCCAAGTAGGGTCTAATAATTTTGCTCGATGGAATGATTCTAAAGCTAGTTTGTATTCTTCTTGATATTTTAAAGCCTAATAAAATTAAATGCAATATTAGGTGAATAATATAATTAATAAAGACTTAAAACTTAAATTATTTGTAGAACAATATCATATAACAATACCATGGCTTTATTATAATGTAAGTCAGGATTACTTTTAGCTATTAAATCCTTTTCCTGGAAATATAAATAAGAAAAAAATAAATAATAAATGATATTTTATAATTATAATTATTCATTACTTACTGCTTGCCCATATGCTGACATACAAAGACGCAATATAGCAGGATTTTGTGCTATTGTAAAAAAGGAAGACAAATACGCATTTCCTAAAATAGCCCAAGATGTACCGTCAGATGGATCTAGGCTCACTGCTTCTTTTGCATATTCTACACCTTCCTGGACATTTTTTATTTTTTGTTCTTGTGACAATGTAACCTCTTGTCTAAGTACCATAGATAAGTTTCTTAATGACACCTTATTTTTTCCCTTGAGAAAGAAAAGTATACATTTAATTTTTTTATTGATTATTATGCAGTATAACTATTTATTTAATAAGACTTACATGAGGTAGAGCTCCTACAAAACAATTTTTTGCTTGTTGAATGTCATCATTTTTCCAATAACATTCTCCAAGTTCGTTCCAAGCTTCAATTAATTTTGGTTCAAGCTTGACAGCTTTACTCAAAAGTTCTTCCGCCTGTGGTGTAAATTTATCAATAACATTCAAAGCTTTTCCTTTGAGATAATAATATTTTGCTCTAGCTCCATCAATCTCATAGCCATTACATTCGTCAAATTTAGCCAAAGTATTTTTCATTTCCTTTTCAACATCTGTACTCTTGTTAATAGCATTTTCTATCGAATGATTTTCAAAATAGTGATCACGAAAAAGATAAAGTGACTTCACTTTATCCTATAAATAAATATAAAATATAAATACTTAAAATGATATTGCAATTAAAGTAATATAACAAATATACTTTACTGTCAATAATAGTATTGGATCCTCTTTGATCACATTAGGATTCTGTGCTCCAGCAACGACCTTATCATCTATGATAGCCGACATCCTTTTACAAGGATTCTTCAATTATTACCATTAAATAAATATCATCTCAAAAGATATTTATATCCTAAAAATTAAAAAAACAAAATCAATGTAATTAATTATTATTTTTATAACAAATAACAATAATTTAATATTTATTAAAATACAATGTATTTACCAGCTTTACTATCTACCACGTTGATCATTTTTCTATTCATTAACCTTTTAACGCAGATTCCTTCTTCAATTTCATGAATTTTTTATAGTGGAAAAAGAAGTTTATGGATATACGAACCTGTCAAACAAAAATGTTAAAACAAAATTGGGGTATGGTTCTCATGAAAATTTTTCCACCTTCAAACCATTATTACAACAATAATGGCGCGTAAATTGAAAGTGTACAAAATATCTTTTTGATTAATGCTGTTTATTCTCATACAAAATCAAACTATTCGAAATATTTCAATTTTATAAAAATTATTATAGTTTGGAATACACTTTAAATATGGTAATATATAAACATTTTCGTATTGTTACAATTATATGACGTCACCGGCTGAATCGGCAAACTAATTTTGGTAAGTTGCATGTGCTGCCACCACGAGGATGCTCTCTCAGGCAATGGGTAACACGGCACTAGCCTTATATACAGCTAAAACAAACTTCCGGTTTTTACTTTTTACGATATATACCCATCCATATATATACCACAGTCATACAATGGATACAGGGCATATCCGAAGGCGAAAATCAATGAATCTCGAATGTTAAATAATAAAACATCAATTTGAGTTTCATCTCTCCGAGTATATTCGCATTTTAAACTTTGACTTCACCTTCTAACATCCTAGGTGCAAAAATGGAATCTGCTATTATGAATTTGGAGCAAAGCGTGAGTTAACCGTCAATAGTACATGTTATATTTTTTTCTCTTCTTTAAGAGTGTATTTTTATTTATATACACTTTCATGCTATTTTAGCGATATTTTATGAATAGCGAATATAGGAATATAATTAAGTAACAATTTTATGAATATGATTGTATGTGTAGGTGCAAAAGGCAGATGGGAAACTAGACTTAATAGCTTGGCAAATTGATGCATTTGAAAAAGAATTCACAGACACGGATACTGAGGTTAGAATTAAACTTGACTATTTATGTTAATTTAAACATGTTATATTGATAAGTAATGATTTATTAATTTAACAGCCAGTATCAGTTCTACGACTATTGCGTTCAGTTACACAAGTCAAAGAGGAATATCAAATATTACGTCAAGATATTCAGGAAGTTCAACAGTTGCAAAAGCAACTTACCGATTCTCTTAGAGCACAGCTGATGCAGGTCCATGGACATTTCAACATTTTACGCAATAGGATTGTTGGTTGTAGTAGGACTCCACAACTTAAGTAAAACTAGTTATTTAATGCCTTTAGAAACTACTGTTTCTTTTCATTATATTTTAATCTTGACAACTCACTTAGACTTTTCATTCATCATTTTAGTTTAATTCATCATAATATTATTTAACATTTAACAAAGTTTTGGCCCTTATAATGACATCAAAAATTTAATTAAAATTTCTTAATGATGAAAAATATTTTTTAAGCTAGTATGGGAACAAATAAAAACTAATGACAAATAAAAAAAACTGTGCATGTCGATTAAGTGCACGGGGGCCAACAACCAAAAATGAATACATCCGAATTGAAAATATGAACAATTGGCATTATTTAATGAACTGTACTTCATGGCCTTTTGAATGACATTTTGTTGCGCTTATGCGATTATCGCTTCATCGAGATAGCTCCCTATAAGACGGAGCCTCAATTGTTAAAAAGAAATGATTTGCATGCCATTATTACTAGAACTAATGTTATTCGAATTAGATCATGTTTTGCACAACTAAAGCTTTAACATTTTGACTGGCATAAATGTTCAATGCAATTTTAACTTTGACTATTTTTGACAAAATAATGATGTTTATCTCATTAAAAAAAACAATCATCTAATACAGTTTTAATGAGGAACATCTCTCGTTTATAATAAAGTATTAGATTTGTTACACAAATTTAATATTCAATTGCAGCATACATGTGCATTTTACAAGATCAAAATTTACAACATCAAATAATTTACAAATGAAAATTATTTGATGTTTAAAATTAGGATTGTTCTAACTAATTAATAAGTATTAATAAATGTTTGCCTTGAAAATTTAAGATGCTAATTGTAGTACATGTACTTTATTAAGTTAAACTCCGCCATATTTTACAATATATATCTATATTTGTTTAGCAATCATGACATCTATATATAATTTTTATAGAAAAGAAATATTCACAATTACATAAATAAATTAGTAAATATAAGCAAAAAAAAACTGTTTCTTCAAAATTAAACAATTTTATAACACCCAATTTTGTATGTAAAAACTTTATTGAAAAAACTCAATTGAGAAAAAATGTATTTATTTTTAGTTAATTTTATACACCAAGAAGTATTCAAATTTGTTATATCGAAACTTTCGAATGTTGACTAATTTTTATGACATATTGACTTGTCAAATTTGAGTTTTTCATTTGTATATAACGTAATTTTTATAATAATCCTACAAAAACAACGTTAAGTTAAGTACGACAAGCAAATTAATCAAAACAAAATTTTATATATCTATATATGTGCCACCTGTATTCAGGAACGAAATATATATATCTATATTGTATGGGATTCGAATAAGTAATATAATAATTAAGCTAAATATACCAATAATGAGGTACTTTATTAGTTTGAAATAACGTTACGTGAAATATTACGTGGACTTAAGTGTGAAAATTAACAAATTTAATTTCTATTGTTTCGTGAATTGTCAATTTTTTAATAGTTTTATGATACGAGAGTTCTATAGAACCATCCTCACTCCTTGATATTCCGTTTTACGACATTATTCCTTGGATTTCTTGTAGCAGAGAATACTGGTGTGATATCACCATTTTTTAAACAATTTATCCATTTTGGGAAAGTGAATTGTACGCCGCGAACTCCATGGATTTTATCGAGCATAGTACAATGTTTTGAACTGCAGTCACAAATTTATTTATTATTGTCGTTGTCGTATAGCCTTTTGTAACTGGATATATAGTTAGGGATGCTCAACTCTATTTCAAGCAAGCATCTAGCTCTAATAAGTATCGTTAATGAACCAATAGCTCGTCTGTAGGTTTTCTTTCTTTAACAGTACGAGTCATATATAATTGAACCAGAAGATCTGTTAATTTACCCACTTCAGAAAAATAAAACGCTTCCGAAAATAACTTTGTGAGGCGAGCCTCACTAGCCCATACACTTATTTATATCAGGGGGGGGGAGATTCATCGAGCGGGGCACACCTGTAATAAAAGTATAGATGTCAATAAAGAATAAATACGAAGAATTAAAAATTAAGAATAGAGATTAGAATAATAAACATGAAGAATTGTAATAAAGTATTAGCATATGTACTATAATTCTCACCTTGTTATGTGCTTGAATCCTGGGGTACAATAGTGATCCAACGATGACCACTCGTACTCTGGGGGACTGCTTAGGTAGCCCTCGCTGATGATCCTGGTGGTTCTCTGGAGTACGTAGTAGGTCCCTGGGCCTCCTGTAAATAATATAATAATAAGTAAAATAATATTAATAAATGTAGGGTATGTTAGGGTAAATTATGATAGGTATAAGGAATGTATTGAGCCTCCTGCATCATTGGGAGATTTAACAAGGATTATATATTATCTTATTTACTTCTTAATTGAATTCTTGAACAGTTTGCGTCTAATAGTTTCAAGGTGGATGTTTAGTGCGGTGCAGTATTTTGGCTAATTTCATTAAGGGGATGTCGCATCTTCATTTAAAATACACACTTACCGATATTAACTGATTTTTCGAATTTATCATTCAATTTGAATATTTGTTCAATTGTATGAATTAAGGCATATTCTACGATTTGTAACAACTGTGCGCGTACTAAAAAAATTTAGAAAAAAACACCTTTCAACATAAAAACTATGTTGGAAATATTGAATTAAAAATCTGAACAAAATTCATATGGGTAGTTTAAAACAAACAAGCGAGGGTGTGACGTTTTGATTTTTCAAGAAAAAGTAAATTTGTTAATAATAATTGAGTAAACAAATTTTAATAAATAAATTAAAATAAAAAAAGAAATTTCTTTTTTTGTTTATAAAAAAAATATTAAAAATTACCATTTTCTGAGTTCGACATCCCCTTAATTTCATTTATGATTTTATTTGATAATGTTACTGAATCTAAATTTCAGTTAGTTAGTTTCAGTTAGTTTCTTCCTTAGGCCATAATTGTACTAAGCCTCCTGCTTTATTGAAAGACTTGACTAGAAGGATTTATATGAGATAGAAATGAAATATTCCCTAATTTACTTCTTGATTAGTAAATATTTTATCGGAGGATCTTTGAACTCTTCAACTTTTTGCGTCTAATAGATTCTCTTGTTTATCTAATAATACAACGACCCTAAAAACGTAAAGTATATATTTTCTGGTCCTTGGGTTTTGACTTTAATTTTTTTTGTTTGCCATAATATATTTGTATAGTTTTCAAATGTAAAAGATAAAAAAACTTAGTTGTCGCCGGTTGATATCGCCTTTTGTAATATTTTTTTCAATAGTGATATAGAATGACGAAATAAAACCTAAAAAAGCTAAAAATGAAAAAATTTTGTATTTTAACGTTTTTTGGAAATTTTGAAAATTTCAACATTTGACCTTAACGCATCGTCTGGGATACGCCTCTAAGCGTAAAGGGTCTGACTCTCCAACATCCCAACTTAGTCTGGTTCTAACTCAGGAACCCTAGGCCACATTTTTTATAAAAAAAAATGCGATTTTCAAATTTTTTAAAACCCCTCCGTTTAAAGGTTAAAATTATTTATTCGAATCCCGTACATTACACCTTATACAATGCATGTACAATTCGAGAGAAAAATGGTCTGGAACACATTTATGCGTGCCAAAAAAAAGAGAAAAATATCGTTCAATTATAATTTATTTTTATATTTTATTCAATGTCTTTATTATTACACAGAGTAGAATTAAGCGAAATTTTACGTACATCGAATCGCGTATGAAATTTCTTCTATAATATAATACGGCGATAAATTTTTTGCACATTTATATATAAATATTCATTGCATTAACATATAAGTCAATAATCGAGCAAAAAATGTTGCTTTCTTTTATCAAATTTCTTTTATTTTTTGTACAAAATCCGGGCGCATGATATCTGAAATTCTAATTTTTATTATGCAATGTAAATTAGTAAATTTGACGATAACATTGTTATATACAACATTTTGTATTCCTATTCTATTGATATTTTAACAAACATTATAAGCTCGTATACATATTTACATAGTTTAGAAAACATTAATAAAAATCTTAACATATTGCAAAACGTTTATGTTGTGCACAATTTTACGAAAGCTTTACAAAACAAGCTTATTATAATATATGCATATATATGTATTACAACGAATAATGTATTAAATAATTTTTTGGTCAATCTAGAAATGTACGTTTAATATCTCTGCTACATATACGATATTAAGAGGATGTTGAATTCGAATTTTCTTCAATTAAAAAAATCATATATACACGTAAAATAAATAATAATTAACAAGATTACTTTAATAAAACTTAACGGGATGTCGGATCCAAGTTACAGGGATCTACACTTTTCAACATAAGAATTATCTTGGAAATATCGAATTAAAAATCTTAAAAAAATTCATACGGGTAGTTTAAAACAAAAGCGAGAGTTTGGCTTTTTGATTTTTTAAGAAAAAATAAATTTGATAATAGTAATTGAGTAAATAATTTTCGGTTGGTAATTATTGATCTAAAAAGGCATGAATTTTCAACGCAAAAGTCAGAATTTAATTACAAATTTAAAAATCTGAAAAAATTTGAGTATACTATTTAAAACATGCCTAAGGGCATGGCGTTCAGGATTTTTTCAAAAATTTATTCTTTTGTTTATAAAAAAATATTAAATATTACCATTTTCTGAGTCCGACATCCCCTTAAAGCAGGATCTAACTGCGGCATTAGAACAAAAAAAACATGTTTTATTATAAGAATAATATTTTATCGGTAATCTTAGGTTGTAAAAGTATTTATAAAACTGTTTAAATATTACATTCAAATCACTAATTTAAACCAATGAAAAAAAAATTCACGTTTAATACGTAAAACAAATACAAGGTCCTGATAGTCAGAATTAAAAAAAACTGTTCTCTTTACGTGCCAAAAAAATTATAAATAATAATGAATTTTAGTGCTCGACATCTGAATAATATATTATAACTCCTGTATTTTACATAAATATAACTTACTCATTGTAATTATGTTATTTTATAATGCTACATTGTTTAGTTATCTATATAGTAACAATGCAGGTATAAATACAATAAATAAACAATGGCTATAAATTGTAATTATTTTATGTACATTAGAAAATATAGTGCCAAAAATTTATTTAACTTTGTTATACATTATGTAAATGTTTATTTGTATAAAACATTCAATAGTACATTGTATATTTAAATTTTCAACACGTACAATTTTACATAAATCTCGTTAGCATATATGTGTATCTTTCGCATAATAGAATAAAATAAACTGTTACTGCAATAATTTTAGTTAATTACTTATCCTTTTCCCGAAAACAAAGAAACAAAACGAATATTATATGATATTCACGTAAGTTTTATAATTTTGGACTAGAAACTGAGTGTATGCTTAGTTAATGTATATGTATTGAAAAGAAAAATAATTTAAAAAAAATGTTATTCACCTCCTTGACACACTTCGTAATGTTATGTTTTATGATTACATTTGTACATATACATATACTCGCCTCTTCCTGTGTGACAGTAATTATGAGAATCTTTGTGAATTATAAGTACCATTTGCATTGTAGTTTTAAACAATTGTACCGACGATATATCCTTTTGAATACATCATATTACTTATATATAGTTCCTGAAAATTTATTTTATTGATACTGATGCGCTTCTTCTCCGGTAAAAGTCGTTATGAATTTTTAGGTAAATATTAGCTAATGTTGACTAAATGAGGAGTTTTCGAAAAAAAGGTCATGTTTCTTACCTGACAATCAGTTAATGTTTAATTAGTTCTACAAATACGAAAAATTTCATCTATATTATAAAATTTTAAAGTTTAATTATACAGTGTTATCAAGTATGAGTAATTTATAATAAATAAATATTTTTAACATGTTTATTTTGATGTATTTTGAGCTTAGATTAATATTCAAATGAAATAATTTGTAAACTCAATATTCATCATTTTATTAGTACCAAAAATAATTTTTTTTACGTTGACAATAATTTTTAACCTATTTAAGAGTAATTTTAGGTAGCTTAAATAAACCTTCAACTACTCAAATAAGATAATTTTTAACATCGTAATTGCCAAGCAGAGTTTTAAAATAATTTATACATTTCTAAGAACATTGGTTTTTAATTTAGCACCCGAGAATTGTAATAAAAAAGCTATTTTAAGTTCTATACGATGACATCGTTATTCTCACGATAACGATTTTTTGCCATAATCATTGAGAACTCCGACGAGGAATTATTTAATCTTTAGAATATAGATCGATCTCTTTGATTTCAATTTTCTTTTGTAAAAGGGGATGTGAAAGTCATTTGTTACCGACTGAGCAGATGTTATATAAAAATGTTATGCAGTTTTAGAATTCTCAAACTTTCAAATGTCATTTTTTTTATTACTTATTATCAACATAGAAGAAAAAAAATAAAGTGTATACCTATGTATATACACACACACCAAGAAAATAAGAATTATATCGAGATGACTCGTTAAACGTGTACGTAATAGTTGTTAAAACGAACTTTAATTAAACAATGAAATGATTCGTTAGTTTTATGCATCTAAAAAAATTGCACTTCCGTTGCAGATGATGTAATAATATTAAAATCTATGGCCAATTTATTAATTCGGTGTGAAATTTTAAAAAGATTCATGTCTACATATAGTGACTCACTTATTAAAAAAACCGGATATAACGCGTATATATCAAGGTATATATATATATATATTATATTAGTCATCGCGCATCTTATTTTTTAAATATTATTTCCGCTCACGAGTGTTTTCTTACATATATGTGTGTGTGTGTGTAACGCGTGATTTATATAAACAAAAGGATAAACTCACATGTATTATGGGAACGACATTATCATTGTACAAACGAAATATTATATATATATAGAGAAAATTTATTATTTTTTTGTTCGCCGTTTTCTTACATAATTAAGTATACAATATTTCCTCTTTTTACACAAATGAAAATTATTTCGTTAAAAAATCTTTTTTATATATACACGCGATGGGCAATTTTTTTGAAGTACTCGCGGGAGCAAGGTTATATAGCGTATAGACCGGTTGTGCCTTCTAGGGCTGGTTTCAAGGTAAGGACTTACCGCACAATAAACGCGTGAACTCGCTCGAGGTTGTAGACCTTCGCCTTCGCTATGTATGCACACATAGACATACCGCGTGTGTATATATATTTTGACTCTGACTTTCACAATGCGAATAATGCTAAGTTCGTAGACATATACGTATTTATCTATGTATATAGTAATAATTAAAATTTTGTATAAAAATTTATATTGTTAAAAAATAATATTTATACTGATGTATTATATACATTCTTCTATACAGTTTATTTCTCTCAACGTAACTATGTATATATATATGATGTACAGGTATATCTTCGTTCTTTGTATTTTATGAACTATTATTAAGATGTATTTTCTCCGCTGGGTGGTAGGCAAAGGTAATAAAGTTTTGTTTGGAAAAATAAAACGTTTTTTATGTAGATGAAAATTGTTTTCCTTTTTTATTTTTACATTTTTAGTTTCAGGATGATGTAATTATTATTCCGTGCAAGGAGAACATGATATTTATATTTATTTTGTTAACCCTTTCAGACCCAATGTACATTGTAATACATAGATAAAAAATTTTTAAATTAAAAAAAATTGTAACGTAAATTATTAAAAAAATAGTATGTTCAGATTATTATAAGAGGAAATTTAACCAATTCTACACTTTAATTAAAAAATCGTAGTGATGAAATTATAAATAAAAACTTGAAAAAAAATAATTCGGGTCCGAAAGGGTTAATTTTCCGAAAAAATTGATAAACAATGAACTGAATGAAGAAATCGCGCAAAGGAATATTCTTCAGTTAAAAATTATTATATTTTTTAATCTAACAAGTATGTACAATAAACGTATAATACATTAATAAGAAATATTAATACACTTATACTAACAAGGGGAGTGCCACATCTCCGGGAAAAGGATCTTTACCAAGGATATGTTTACTACTATAAAACATAAAGAAACCCAGAGTTTTTCACTCTAATGCTCTTTTTTACGATAGATGTAAGCAAATAATGAATATTTTGCCAAAAAGGTCCTTGACTTAGATCATTCATAACTCAAAAACAAATAGAGATAGATACTCACACTTAAGTTCAGAAGAAAGCTGAGAACGAGTAGATTGGATTTAAAAAAAAAGCTGAAATATCTTGATTTGGTCGAAAATTATGGAAAAAATAAGAAGACAATTTGGCCTAAAAAATTAAGTAAATCTTTTAATTCAAAATAGTCATCAAAATATTGTTAAACTCGTTTTTCGTTCATAACTTTCGACCAAATCTAGATATGTAAGCTTCTTTTCTTTTAATACAATCTACTCGATCTCAGCTTTCTTCTGAATTTAAGTTTGAGTATTTATCTATATTTGTTTTTGAGTTATGAGTGATCAAAGCCAAGAGTTTTTTGCGAAAATTTTCGTCTTTTGCTTATATCTATCGTAAAAAAGCGTTAGAATCTGTAGTTTCGGGTTTCTTTATTTTTTTATAGTAGTAAACATATCTTAGAGTTCGGTAAAGATTCATTTCCCGGAGATGTGACACTCCTGGTAAATATTTTGAAAGTCTTACATTAAATAAAAATTTTGAATCTATATTTTGAAAAATTTTTGCGCGAAATTAATAAATATTTCTTTAGGCCTATTAAATAAAATATTTTGTGTACTAAATTTTTTTTATAAATATGTATTATCTATTTGTATTTATATAAACTAGTACAAAATTAAAATCATATCGTAATTTCTACATAGTTATTTAATTAATTATCTGTTCACAAATCTGACAAAGTACAAATTTATTAGTTATTTGATATCATATTTATTTATTAATCTGTTTTATTAAATTTGTTTTATGACTATTCAATGAAACACATTATTGAATACATCAAATCTTCTTTCAGCACAGAATATTTAAAAAAAATTGTAATTTTTACTGTAAAATTCCGTGTACAAATAGTAGAATCGTGATTATCCTTTACTCGAAAGTAGAACACTCTTTTTTTTCTAAACTCGCTATTACTTATCTCATTATGTTTATTCAGTGAACCACTTATAATATCATCGACGTCTGTAAAGAAAATAAAAAGAAAAATCCCTTCACTTTTAACATCAAGGTGAGTAATATATATATTGCGAATGCATTTAAGTGCAACTGATCTATAAGTGAAATTGCTATTTTTTTGTTGGACGGAGGGTCGAAGAAGAATTACTCGAGTGACTCGATAATTTTTGCGGTCGTTCAAGATTGAAAGACGCGTCATCGGCTAACCGCAAAATTCTTTTCTTTTTAAACGTTTCGGACGTGCGCGTAAATTGCAAAAAGAGAGCGATCTATAACTAATAGACGGAAAATTAAATTGCAATTGATGATGTTGGATATGCTTTCCTTTATACAGTCTTGTTTCGGATATTATGTTTATAAGTAATTAATATATGGGTGTATAGGCGCAAAACCGAAGTTTATTTATATATATATATAGCGTATAATGCGATGTGATAGTCAAATTCTATCTTTTTCAAACCGGAAAATTGTAACTAATGTATGACACTAAAAATATGAAAAAACGTACGTGACGCGTAAATGCGTATATAAAGGATACTTACAGTACTAATTTATCGAAATAATTAATATTAAATTAATAAATATTATAATAACTTTTCATCAGTAATGATTGGGTATATTATATAAAATCAAACGTTGCTGCGGCTGCTCAAAGATCTCAATCACTTAGGCATAATAATTATTAAAAAAAATTTGTAGATGATTTTCAGAGGAAATTATTATATTTAAATATTTCATTCCATTTAATATCAAGTCATTGTTTTAAATAAAAAGATGATAAATAATGTTCTTTCAACAATTAAGTACGGAATTATTTAAAATTCACGATATACCGCCCGTTGAATAAAATATAATCAGATCGATTTTGTTTCGCGTATACACAAAATCTAATACAGTATTCAAAACCGATAATTTCTGAGTCAGTCGATTAATATTCTAAATCAGTCGCATTTTTGTTTCAATGAAAGAAATAAAGGAAAATTTACCATACTAATCAAGCAATACGACGATAGAATTAATGTTGAGATTTAAAAAGAATTCTTAAAAAATATATATATATCGAATCAGAATAGAAAGAGAAAGAACGCTCTGTAATTCGCTTCCTTCTTCGGTATTATTTCCCGTCATTCAAGAGTTCTCATTCACATCGCGACCGCCTTGCGAGAAAGTGTACGGCAACGCCAAAAATCGTGGCACCAGCATAAAAGAGAGTAAAATAAACCGTCAATCTACGTTGGTACACATCCGTGAAAGTATACCAGAGTGCGTAGTTTTTATTTTTCCATTTTACAAATTTCACGAAAGAGGAGGAAAGGAAAGAAAAAAGTGCAACCTTTTGGACGATTCGAAAAGGATCGAAGCGAATCCTTTTAGTTCGTAAGCAAGAATTGTTGGGAATCAACACCGCGATTCCGGTGAGTTTGTATTTGGGGTCAACATAGCATGTTTTTTTTTCTTTTTTTCGGGATGAAGAAAATCGCCGCGATTGTTTATTTCCTTATCTCGTAATTGCGTAGATTAACCTGACTCTAATTTATGGTATTTATATATCTATTTAGCTTTTTAAATTAATGGGTAAAATATATGTGTAATTATTTTTTTTTGTAACGTTTGTAAACTGAGTAAAAAATTTACTTAAATCAATAAAATATTTGCTTGAAACTAATGTCTATTTTGCTATTTAAAATATATCTTACTTATTTGAAATATCTTTTATTTGTCTTAAATGTGTGGGTTTTTATTTCAATAAATATGTATTTAATTTACATACATATGTAATAATTTAAACAATTATTTCATTATCCATATTCAATAAAATATATATTATTGATTTAAATAAATTTTTTTCTCAGTGTAGTATAAAAAAAGTGTTTTTCCTCTCTATCTCTCTCTTTGAAAAATCGCAGTGTTCATCGTGCGAATAACAATTAACGATTATTTATTTAATTCATTAATTCGAACCTTGCACGCACAGTGAATAATTAATAAAACGGCATTATATAAAAAAACATAGAAAGTAACACTTAATTTGGTCTTGAGTATATTTTACACATATTTGCATAAAAAAGTATGATAAATCGCACACAATGTATCTCAAATGGATTTTAATGAATATTAGCCAATTCTTTATTATAATATCGTACGTGTGTATATATATCCAGTCAAAAAATTTCAATGTGTTAATAAGGAAAAATGTTCATAATCTTTTTTTTTTTGCTAAACCGAATATCGAGAAAGGTTTTAACGGTCGACTGACATAATTTAAAGAACCGTAAGGTTTGTAATAAAAAAAAGAAGTTCTCAGGCGTTTCGTCCTTACTGGTGAGTATTGTATGGCGAAATCGTGTGTTATATACATATAAAAGATAAGATCCATCTGCTCGCTAATGTACAGTAACGAATTTTCAAATTTATGTATACATATACACGGTATAGTCATATTTCTATTTAAAAAATACGAGTTTTACAATAAATGAAGTGTCTACCGTTTATTTTTTTATATTTCTACTATATTAATCATTAAGATATTATTTGTTATATTTTTTTTAGTAAAATAAAAAATTGTAAGACGATGGCTGTCTTTAATAGTTACAAATAAAAATTTTAATAATTTCGGCGAAAAAAATGTATATTTTTATATTGCGTCTCCGTTTACCTATATCTATATCGTATACGAATAAAATTAATACAGTGTAAAACACTTTTACTTACATAAGAATGTTTAAAATAAAATTGTGTATGGTAATTTAAGTAAAACCGTAAAACTGACGCGAGGTACGTTAATTAGTTAATAATTAGAGTCTCAGTAACAAGTGTGAAAAGAAATTCGTTTCGAGAGTAACACTGCGAAATTTCTCTAATCATCTATGCAAAATTCGTGCAGCTATTTATCTAAAAAAAAAGTTTTTGTACTCACGTTAAAAATGTAAAAAATTTACAAATTTTGTATAAATGAATTATTATTGAAAATGTATTACATACGTGCCCTGGAACAGATCGAATAAAAATATGAGAATGTTTATATAAAATAGCAATACAAACCAATATAATAAAAAAAAAGAAGGATTTTCTAAAAAACGAACTTATCTTCGAATTAGGTGTATATATACAGAACCGAATATCGCGAACGCGTCGCGCATTCGTGCTCTAATGACCTACTCCTACGCCGAGGGCGCTGCTCGGTAAGATGTGAGCGGCAAGCGCGTTGTCGACACTCAGTTCTCGGCGACCGGTTCCGAGGTCCGGGTCCTTTCGGTTCTCGATGCCAACTACGACGCTTTGACTCAAGGGGACTCGAGGTGAGGAGCTATGGAACGCTCGTATCACTGCCAGGCGGTAAGTAACATATTACATTAATCTAATATTTATTTATAAGTACTTACCTGATCAACTTTGTAAATTTATCATTTAATTTACGAGGAGGTCGTTGACTCGATAGTATATATAGTGCACACGGTTGATACCGTATGGGTGTTGTATACGCCGAGGTCTTTACGTATACGCTCTCGATCGAGGCCAAGATTTTGATACCGTTTTTTTTTTTTTTTTCGGGCCTTTCGAATCATGACGTTCCGTGAACTCGGTGGTAACGAGTGCTTCGAACATATTAATTTACATTGTGTAGGCTTAGTTTTCGGAGTTGCTGAAAGGACGAGGGGAATATTATATATACGTTGGGAACAATTTGAGGTGTTTGAATAATCGATAAATTTAACAGAGGCGCGTGAGTCAAGGGTTATATACACTTATCAAGATTCGGGATAAAGAAAAATATAATTTGTTAATCCTTTTTATACTATAACGATTTTTTTACTTTATTATATATAGTTATATTATTTATTTAATACCATCTTGTATATATTAAACTAAAATTCTTTGTTCAGACAATAAACATTAAATATTCAAATTTAAACGTAATAAATTAGTTAATTAATTATTGTCAAATAAATTTTAGTCGTTTATTTACATTTCAAAATTTTAAATATCTCTCCCGCGTGGTAAATATATGTAAAATCAAACAAAAAACAATGTATAATTATTTACCGAGCGATATTAAAAAGTTAACAATTTACCTATTCCGAGAATAATTATGAATAAAATATGAGTTGAATAAACTTTTTATTAATTTGTACATAGTGAAAGTTCTACGACAACGCAAAAACAAACGTTTTGGTATCGTGCACTACATCACATCAACGGGTTGCATAAAAAACTTAAATAAATCGTATTAATTTTTCGCAGTTAACAATTACCTTAATTAAATAACAGTTCTTGTACGCACACTAGAGAAAAATACGGTTCGTAAAAAAAAAAAGAACAAGTGTCTACAATGCTCTAATAAAGAGGATCGTAAAAATTGATCATCGGAACGCTAAGGATCAAGCAAATTATTTTTGGTTCACAACAATTATCGTTCAACTGTAACCTTTTAAACAGGTTAAACAAGAAAAAAATAAATATATCATTACATCGAATTATTCTAATACACGTACACTTTTTTTTTCTCTCTAGAGAAAGCATCTCGGATATCGGATAAATTGTCACAGAAAAATTGTTTGCTTTTCTTTTTTTTACACGCGCGTATATCGGCATACGTATATAAAAGAAAATTGTAGCGAAAATTTATGTAAGGAAAGAAAGTTTTTTTTTTTTAATATTTTCTTTAATTATAAACTAATTCGTCGTTTGCTCGCGCATTTATTTTTATTTCCTGTACTATTAGATTTTCCTGTCTTAAATACATACATATATAGAGTCAGTGAGGATAAATTGTTTACACGATGTTATAGAAACCTACTTTAATTAACTTTTCGCGTATACAATTTTCTTTATTTATTACACGGACACTAATTATCCACGGAAGTTAAAATTTTATTACATAGTTAAATAATTCATTAATTATCTTTTCATTCTCTCTGTGTCTTCGAGTTGTAATTGCTTTATTGTACATTTTTTAATTAACTTAACACTTCGCGAGGAAGTATTTATAAAGATAATTTTTTAAAAATAAACATTTCATTCTTAATTGATTGTGTATATACACGTTCAAAAATTTACGGAATGATATAAATCAAGTATCGATTCTTATAGTACGTATATGTATATACGCGATAGCATTGTATTGTTACATTATTATACGTTAATTATATACGTACGATAATTCAATCAAAATAATCAACATCTCGGAGATATAATTGTAAAATAAAAATTATTATACCATTGAACGCTGTGTGTATTATATATATGTATAAACATAAAATATAATCAATCGATTTCATTTCATAGGATTTACTTTCTAATCGACTTCTTCCGGCGCTCGTTATACTTGGACACGAGAATCGCGAGACTCATCTTTCTCATCGATTTCGTCGGTTACGTTCATGCATCAGTTGGATTTGTTTCACAAGGATTTTTCCTTTGTAATTTCAATGGGCTCGTGACATTTTCATTCTCCCGTCTTGTCCGCGCGATAGGGGGAAAAAAATATATTATTTACCGGGCGACTTGCCATCGATAGGTTGCACAATGAAATTTATAATAATAACAATAATAACAATAACGTGACGGAACTGATAGTGTTAACGATGGAAGGTATTTTAATACTATACAATTTGTTTTTTTATTCCTCTCTCTCTCTCTCTGTTTATCTGTCTCTTCCTGTATTACAATTATTCTGATCGAAAGTATACTTTTTTTCCTACAGCGTTTCGTAATTACGCGGTCGTAATCGTAAGATATTTATTAATAATTTAATGAAAATTGATTTTCCTTTATTGTAACGGCTGATCGGCGCAGTTCCTTTTTTAATAGAGACGAATGATTTAATACGCGGATCGGCGTTATAAATATATATAACACTTCTATACCATCGTGGCGAACGGACAGAAATTTAAATGTAAATTGTTTACGACAAATTACATAATTAACGGTATTACATCCGAAAGTTTATTGACACTTTTTTTTTTTATAGACTAATCGTATAACGATCGTTTAAACGAAACATTTGATAACGTTTACTAGATATATACATAAAAAAAAAAAATTACACAATCATGCCGCTTTCATCCAAAAAAAAAATAGACAAATCTCTCGTATATGAAACATACGTTACGTAAAACAACGATATTTTTACATCTCAATCGTCAAAAGTAGTATATACGTGTATACGCGTAAAAAAAAACGTGGCATTTAAAAGGCGCGCAATACGCGCTTAATTGCAAGTGCAACGAATCTTCTCACGCGCAGTCATATATACATATATAAAAAGGAAAGGTGAAAATCTGGAATTGTATGTGAGAGATTCGAAAAAGAAAGAAAGAAAGAAAAAAAATAAATAAAACACACTATACGGAAGTAAAGAGAAGAGAAATGCGAGATATATACATATATACATACGTAACTGGTAATCTACTCGTGGTCCATTACAACAATAGTCCTTTTGCTACTGTGTGCGTATTTACTCGTATATATACACTTTATACAAATTCAAATGAGATTCTCGCAGACTATATACTCGTAGTGATTTATTCCCCGTGTGACATGAATTATTCAGTATGCGTTACTTATACACGAGGTACTTGAACATTTTTTTTAAACAGTCCCGTATATATTTATATCTTACTTCCACACTTCCTTTTCTGACCTATTTTTTTTAGTTGTCGTTAATGAGACAGGCCTTAAAGTATACATTTTAATAATTAATTAATGGTGCCTGTAATGGGATCATTCGATGTTTAACTTCGTGGGTGAGTTGTACGTTATTATTGTCGTCGAAATTTTCGCGCGGAATAAATATGTGATATACTTTGTTTTATAATAGAGAAGGTACAACAATATATGAAACTAGTTTACCTTCGGATATTACAGTTTTTTTTGTAAAGTATAGGCAGGTGCTTGTTGGTGCCAGTATTATCTATAAAAATAAATCATTCTAATCCAAACCTGTATTTTATCTTGTATCTTTTGTTTTTAAAAATCACAATCTCGTTTTGATTGTATGTATAAGTTATTTAACAAAAAGTTTGGAAATATATATGTTTGACACAGGAAACAGATTTGGGTTGATATTTAGAAAAAGAAATTATCGTGTATGTTTTTTAAATGTGTTCTTTTTTAGTTTTATCAACTTTATACGTAATTTAAGTAATATTAAGATTATTATTTAAATGTAATTTTTATCCTGGTGCACTTACCGTAGGATATTTTAGACACTACTTCGTCGAAGGAACGGAAATTTTAACACATGTTTCTAATTTATATTTAAATGAAACAAAATTACAAAAAAAATGTTTATCTAAAATATTATTTCTCCGCTTTTAACGTTATTTTGCAAATAATTTGTTCTTTACAACAAGAAGAATCATGTTTAATTATTAGTGTTAACATTTCAGCTTATTAGATGAAGTATTTCCTAAGGTATCATGCGATAAGCACTCAAAAATCTTAATGTACACGAAGTCTAATAATTAATTAAACAAAATTATTGAAAATTATAAATACAAACAAACTAAAAAATTTTAATTGCATAAGTTAATAATACAAATTGTATAAAAACTTAAAAAAAATACTTTTCGTCGTCATATATTAAATAGTTACTAATAATATTACTTTTTAAAAATTAAAAAAAAAATAAAATTATGACTGTTTTATATACGATTACAATAAAAAAACTAAACAACTAAGTATCTTAACCCATTCGAAAATTGATTAAATATTATTATTCGCAGAATATCGCCACTAGTTTAAGCATTCAAAAGATCGCTATTATCGCGATAGCGGTGATAGTGATCGGAAGTAGCGTCGTCGATGAAGTATCAGCACATGGAAGACTGATCGAACCACCATCTAGAGCTTCGATGTGGAGGTACGGTTTTGACACACCTCACGATTACAATGACCATGAATCGTATTGCGGTGGTTTTACAAGACAGTGGCAGCGCAATAATGGCAAATGCGGAATTTGCGGCGATCCATGGGATCTCAAACCTGTAAGAATTTTACATTTATTGTTTACATTTTACAATCTCTTCTTTTTTTTTTCTCGCTCGCTCACTCTCACGAAAGATGTTTCGAGTTTATTATTACACGGAAAAAAGAGGAGATAGAGAATCGTAGAAATTTCTTATCGCGTAGAAAAAAGTATGCGATATTTTATAATTCTTATGTATAGGAGTTGTGTAATTATATAATTTTTTTTTCTGTTGTCCATTCGCATGTACGTTTCTTTCGTAATGTTTCATTCGACCGTTTAATTAAAATAAATACAGGCATCCTCTATCTTATTTCAAACCGCGTTTAAAAAAAAAATAGATAAAACTTTATTTAAAATGACTGTATATTGTTGATGATTCATTTATCGTAATTGTTTGATGACACAATCGATTATTAACGGCGGAAGATCGTCAGAATCATTTAGAATTAGATTTATAAAGACTAGACTAATTTCCTAGGATTAACGAGCGTTTCAATTTTAAATCGTCGAAAATTTAACTCCGATGAAAATACAGCATTTGTCATTGATACGACGAATTATTAATATACATGAATCATCGGGGTTGATGGAACAGGTAAAAATTTCCGGGGTTATACACATTCCTTTTTGAATTCTTGAATATTAAACACTTATTTATACCTTCTTGTTTTTATACAGTATAAGATATACATATTTATATCGTGAGTAACGCGTTATGAAAAAAGAAATTAATAAAACAAAATATTTTTCTGTTCAATTGAAATAAAAAAAACAGCCACGAGCTCACGAGACAGGTGGGAAATACGGAAACAGCGTGATCGTGCGTAAATACCGAACAGGCTCGGTGATACCCGTGCGCGTTGAACTCACCGCGAATCATCATGGATACTTTGAATTTCGAACGTGTCCAATGGTCTACCGTGGTCAAGAGGTTACGCAAGATTGTTTAAATGAATATTTACTCAAAGGAGAAAATGGTACTGCACGTTTTTATCCTGGCGAAGGGAATCGAATTTTCGAAGGGTATTACAAACTTCCCGATGGACTTACTTGTAGTCAATGTGTTTTTCAATGGCGGTACGTCGCTGGAAATAATTGGGGCGAATGCGGTAATGGTACAGGTGAGGATTTATTTATCAATTATCAAACATTGATATTTATTGATTATTTTTTACTTTAAATGACTTTTTAATTGGCTTATTTTCTTTATGCGTTTATAACGGATTGGCTGCACAAAAGAAAATTTGTAAAGTAATTTTTTATTTATAAATTTAAATTAATATATTTTTAATATTTCTTTTTACATCGAATTATCGAATGTCGTTTCATTCAGTGACTATTTTAAGTCAATTTTTTAATTTTAAAAATGTATGAAAAACTTTACGACTTTAGATAAAGAAAACTTAAATTATCATAGTATTAATTACATAGTAAGTAACATATACGATAATTTTTGTGTCACCGGTAAAACGTTTTCCAATATTAAATTATTACATAACAGATTTTTATACATTTTTTTTCAATCTTTAATTTAATATTTAATAGTTACTTATATAAAATAGACGTTTATTCTCGTGAATGAAAATTGTTGTAATTCATCTAAAGAAATAATTGCCTTTAACTTCCGAAGTATACATAAAATTGTTCCCTTAAATCATCCTGGAAAAGTCACTTTATTTGACAGTAACATCAATTTAAATTTTTTTCTTTTAAATTATTCTTCTATTTAAACTATCCTACTTTTTAAACATTTTTTCGCCGTTACTCATACAATTTCAAATCTTAACTAAAAATGTGTTGGTTACTATTTTTATATTAACGGAATGTCGGATCCAAGTTACAGGGATCTACACCTTTCAACATAAGAATTATCTTGGAAATATCGAATTAAAAATCTGAAAAAATTCATATCGGTAGTTTCAAACAACGAAGAGGGCATGGCGTTTTGATTTTTAAGAAAAACAAATTTGATACTGATTGAATAAACAATTATCAGTCGGTAATTATTGATCGAAAAAGGTATAAATTTTCAACGCAAAAGTCAGAAATAATTACAAAGTTAAAAATCTGAAAAAAATTGAGTATACTGTTTAAAACATGCCTAAGGGCATAGTGTTCAGGATTTTTTTAAAAATTTATTCTTTTGTTTATAAAAAATATTAAAAAAGACCATTGTCTGAGTCCGACATCCCCTTAACAACAAAAGTATCAATTGTATTTGTTACTCGCGAGGTAATTAACTACAATTTTACTCGTCTCTTTTAAAGTGAATAAAGTGAACTTTTGAAGTGAAAATATAATAATTCATTATGAACTATAAAAAAAGTTTAATTTTAACTTATAATAATCAATGAGTAATATTTCATTTTTGAAACACGAATAAAACAGTGCAAAATGTTGTCAAATCGGTTTACTCTCTATTTTTTAATTTATTACCGGTTATATAGTTAATTCGTATAGAGTAAACGTTAGTTAAGATTGTAAATAAATAACAAACAAATGAAATACATCCGACATTGAGAAATGGTTTTGTAACAATGCATCAAACGCATTAAAATTCGTACAGAGTTTTAAACTCAAAGAGAAAGTGTTATTAATATCTTAAAAGTGTCCGCACGAGTGACATTGCGTCATTCCAAAAGGCAATAGAATAACAAGGTGTTAGCGGCTGTAACATTCGTTGACCCGTACTTAAGGTAGTCGCAGCTTGTGCAATCGAATTTCCTTCCAAAAGTTTTATGAAACACTTGCTCGTTAGGTTTTCCTCAACTAAAATTAAATCTTTCTTTCCCTTTTACTTTCTGAAAAGAAGAAAAAAAAATTATTCGTGTAATAAATAATAACAAAAGAAAAACATAAATTTTTGCAGGAGCTGTCGGTTGTGGTCCACAAGAAGAATTCCGAGCTTGTGCGGACATTACAATAGGCGACGACGTAGCGCCATTGCCACCAAGACCACCAAAGAGACCAACAACACCATCGATACCAACGTCAACGGAGACGAGCGATTACACACCCGAACCGAGTGGACCATATTGGTTGTTCAACTTCATTATCGCCGGTACGTGTCTATTGGTTGTACTGGCCGTCATGGCATTGCTTTACACGTACTACTATCACGCTGGCCGGGCAAAGAAATGGCTCATGGCAAGGAGGCTTCTTACTCCTGAACAACAGCCACCGATTGCTCCACCACGACACAAGAAACATTACACCTCAGCCGCCAATCAAATGCAGATCTGATCGAATACAAGACTTATTTTTTATATATATATATACATATATATATTGATATTTTTTTTTCATGCGTGATATACTCCTATATAGATTTACATATCAGCGGATGTAAAGGAAAACAAATAGGAGGGATGCGCATTGTACGAATGTAAACTTTTAGTTACTACACGTAATATTTTTTTATACTTAGTGTATATCGTTGTTGTATATATACGACTGAATGTAATTATTAAACGTATTTATTTTGTAGCAAAGGTCGCTTTATTTCATATGCTTTAATATTACTTATCATTGTTTTCTTTTCACGTAGGTAGTTTTGTAGAATTTCTTTCTTTTTTTACGTGATTATCTTGTAATGAGTAGAAATAATCATAAACTGCGCTAATAATATGTACATACATATACAAATCTTTTATAATATAGAATGGTATTGATTTTTCTTTTGTAATTCCATCTTTCTTTTTTTTATTTAAGTTACATTAAAATCCTAAAAAATCTATCGCATGCATTATTGTACTCTTTCGTTTTACTTTTTTTTTCTTTGTTAAAAACATTTTTTTTGAGTATTTTTTTAAATATATAAAAACAACTTTATATATATAAAAAACAAACTAATATATTTTATATAAATTAGTATTTTATATTTTCAATTATTATGTATAATTGTAGATTTTTTAAGATTTTAAGTACTTGTGTATTATAATATCGTGTAAAAAAAAACTTAATTTACTATTTTATTTTTTAAGAAGCATATTTCTAAAATCAGCATTACTCATTGACTTTGTGACACCGTTCCCAGAAACTTCATTGTTACTATTACTTGTTTTTACGGTTCTTGGTATCATTGATAAAACAGTTTTTGGATTTCCAAATGTCGTTCTACTTGTTGAAGAACCACCGAGAGATTTTACGAGATTTGATTCATCGATGCTTGGTACTTTTCGCTGAGGAGGTTGGCTTATTGCTACGCTAATTATTTTATCTTCGATGGTCATTCCATCTGTTGCTACTAAAGCTTTTGCTGCACTTTGTTCATCAACAAACTCTATGTACGCTAAACCTTTTGAATGACCATTACGGTAAGTAACTATTCGTACATCTTTTAAGTTTCCATGTACCTTAAAGATTTCTTCCAACTGCTCTTTTGTTGTAGTCACTGGGAGTCCTAAAATAGTAATTTAAATTTAAATAATTTATCATTAATTACTAAATAAAACTCAATGTTTATGAATTAGTATTTAAAAACATACCTTTAATAAAAAGCTTGTTCTTTTCTAATTCAGTCTTATATTTGAATATTGGGCCTCTAGCTGTTTTATTAGGATCGCATTTCGAGATAAACATTGGCCTACCATTTATACGCGTTCTGTCAAGTTTAAGTGCTTCTTCTACAGCTTCCTATTAAAAAAAAATAAATTAAGTAATAATAATAATAAGTAAACAATTGTCAATTAATTTTTTAGAAATAGTGAAACTTACGGGACTAGTCAATTGAACATAACAATATCCTTTGCTACGCCCTTTGTAATCTTTAATCATTCTAAATAATGTAATTGGTCCAACAGGTTTTAAAGCTTCTCGTATTTCTTCTTCTGTAGCTGTGTAATCCAAATTACTAAGAAATACAGTAATTTTATCATCTACTTCATGTAGATTGTGCGAAGGTTCTTCATCTTTTTGTTCCTCATTTGCTTCGATGTAACCAGGAGGAGGTGCTACCTTAGATTTCACATTATTATTTGCAACTACATCAGATTTATGTTTCTCAGGATTTAAGGAACTCTCTTGCAAGGTCGACTTTGAAGATTTATCGGGTTTCATTATTTTACTCGCAGAAACACCTAAATTCTTCCATTTTCCACCTTCATCAACTTTTCTTTTACTAGATTTTTTGTTTGTCAATGTGTCCTCTTGGGCTGCTGTATACTGTTGAGATTTTTTCCTTTCCTCTGCAACTTTTTCTAATCGTTCTTTTATTTTTGCTTCACAAATTTCCATTTGTTCTAATGTACCTTCATCACGTTCAAAACTAATCCAAGCATTTGCTATACTTTCTGGCCAATCTTTGGTCGATTGCAAAGCCTTAGGGAAAAGCTTCCGCAAATGTTTTGTATCTCCATAACATCTAAAAATTGAAATGCATAATATTATTAAGAAAATTTTTAATAATGAGTATTATACATAATTTATGATTATAGAGAATTTACCTTTCTAAATTAATGTATTCCAACCAGCTAGCAGCTGAATCCGAATGACCTTGTGACATAATGTCTGCCCATAACGATCGAGCTTTCTCCATATCATTAGCGTGAATGGCTTCACTTCTTGCCCAAAACTGTAAAATTTCACAACTTGGATCTCCTTCAAGACCAAAACTTGCCAAGTGATCGCAAGCTCTATTAAAGGCATTTCTAAGGATTTCTACATTTTTATCAATATCTTCTGTCTTCTCATCTATTCTTCGTCTAAGATATTCAAGATAAGTTATCCAAAGATTCCTATACTCTTCTGCAGTAGAAAATCCAATAGCAAGAGCAGTTTCAATTAATTTTTGTACATCAGCAAGTGTATTACCCTTCTTTTCATAAAATCGTATCCAATCCTGCCATATCTTAACTGACCAAGGAACGTTTCTTACTGCCCTTATATATACTTTTTCTGTCAAATCATCTATTTTTATGATAGTTTCTACATAATGTAAATAATCTATCCATAAAGATGCTTCAAGACTTAAATCAGCAATGGCACGTTCATAAAGCACTGTAACTCGTCCAGGATCACCAATTTGTTTTTCTTTAATTAAGTATGCTTTGTAAGCATCAAGCTGCTCACTTTTATTTTGAGAGGCTTCAAGTTTTTCTTCAAATGGTAAACGAAGATTTAATTGCGATAAAGCTCTTTCGTATCCACTTCTAATCATTTTTTCATCTTCAGTACAATCGCAACCTTCTGCACATCGCCATATTCCATACTCTTCGAAAGTTCTCTCCATACCGAATAATGGACAAGCAAGTTGACGTCTATACAGTTTTCCAATACGATTTATTTGATCTTTCTTTTCCGGATCATTTGTATCCATCTAAAAATACAATACAATGATGATGAAATATCAATACATAAGGTGTTAAATTAAATGATTATAAATTAGGATTAAATTGTTTACCATTAAACCTATGAAATTTTCAAATTCTCTAAAAGCATCCCAGACTAGAGCACCTTTCATTACATGCAGACCAGCTGCAGTCAAAGCTCTTTCAAATAGATTCCTAATCTTCTCCGTTGTTTCCTTCTCAGTTCCCAGTCCCGTACTGAATTGTAAATATTCTAACCAAATTTCAATAGCTAAAACAATAAAAAATCAGTTATCAATATACTCATAACTTATTGACCGTATATAATAATAACTTTGAGTCCACTTACAAAGATAATCTGTAACCGCACGCTCACAAAGTTCCATAACATTAATCTTTTGCTCAGGCGATACAGCAAGTTTCATCTCGTCCCTCAACCAAGACAACCATATTTCAGGTGTCAATGGATACTTTGAACTCATATTTTCCCTGGCGATTCTAAGTCGATCCAATTCTCCCATTTTATGAAACTTTTCAATGAGTAATTTATGTGCTTCGTAATCATATGGATTTTGTGCCAATGTGGCTTCGATAAGCCGAACCTCAGCTTCATCAGCATCATCGTCCTCATCCTCATCATCGTCGTCGCTATCCTCGCTACCCTTCTCACCTTCGAGATTTTCTACATCATCTCCCGAGTCACTACCCAAAACCTCGTTTTCATCCTCAATTTTTTCATCGACCTCGTTGTTTTCATCCTCGGATGTATCGGCGAGCAATTTCCTTTCGTTCTCCTCTTCGTCTGCCGGGTTACCAACGTCCATTTCTTCCTCCATTATACGTAAATTAGCCGAGATGGATTTAAATAAAAAATTTTGACTAAGAAACAAACGAAAACTTTATTATTTTGATTATATATAAAGTATAAAGAGAGAACAAAGACACCCTTGTCGCGCTTTAAGACGTTGTTACCCTCTATACGACTTTTGAAGGTTATGTCTGTTTGTTGTCCGGTTTTTCACACCTTATATATACATATACATACACATACACGCATATATACAGGCAAGGCAACACTAAAATTTGAATCTGGCTTATCCGTTTTATATATAATTTGAATCCATTCGTTTATATTTCTATTGTTACGACACAGTGGAGATAAATAAAAAATATTTACATCCCCTTCAAATATATATATTAATAAAAAAAACTAGAAAATGTACTTACATATAGATAAACAATAGAAAATCGAATAAGTTGCATACTTATATTTTTTCCTAAGCCAATCAAATGCAATAAAAAAGTATATATATATATAGGTATATCAAAATAAAAACTACTTACGTAACAATAAACAATCGAAAAACAACAATTTTGCTTTTCAAAAATTAAATAATATAAAACAATGATAACAATAATGTAAATAATAATGACGTTGATAATGATAATTATAAAATTCTTTGTGAGGATATAAAAGTAAAACGTAAAAATTCTATGATGTTTGCTGCAGTTAATTAGGTCGTTACCGTTTTGGTGTTTTTACTTGCGCTGATGATGCAAATTTATAAAGCACTGACGACGTTCGCGTATTTAAAACAAAAATTTTATCATCGTTCATTCATATTCAACCGTCAAGCTGCATTGAAACCTATAATTAATAAAGTGAATAATTATATCCTTTTTTTTTAATAATTATAACAATTGGCATATTTTTAATAATAGTGGCGGTGATGTGTGTGTATTGTGCAATGTAACGTGTGTTTACTTCGCTTCATTTTGATTGATTTTATATTATATATATATTGGTAAGCAAGGTTTTTTTTATTACAATAAAGTATTGTAATTGTTACGCAGTTGGTTCATGTAAATTTGTACATTTATGTATTATATTGTATAAAAAAATAATTAGATTATATTTCACGATCGATAACGCAGAATTTTTTTATAACGATCGTTATATTAAAATAGAATTTTTCTTTAACAATGATCGTTAACACAAAGAAATATTTTTTTTTATAATGATAATCGTTAAAATAAAATTTTTCTGTAATGATGGCGTTAACATAAAAGAATATTTTTTTATAACAATCATTGTTAAAAAGCAATTTTATTTTGTTAAAATAATCGTTAAAATAGAAAATTCTCGTTTTTTCGTTACGAAAGTCGTTAACATAGATATTTTTATGTAACGACGTAGGATGTTCTGTTAAAATAATCGTCAACATAGAATCTTTCTTGTTACGAAGTTTTTACTGACCCTTTGATTTTTTTTACGTATAACGATGTACAGGTGCATTCAAATAATTTATATTTATAACAATGTTAACAATTACATAAATTTTCGAATAATTCTTTTTTTGTTTATTGAATACAGGGGATAAGAAGAATCGTAAATATAGTAAGTGTACGAACGAATTCGGATGTGGTAAAAAGAAATATAAACGACAAAATGATAAAAAACACGTGCGTCGGGTAAGCATGTTATAATTCCTCTTTTGACGTTACTTTTTAATGGAGAACAAGTTTTTACGAAAAATCACAATAATCGTTCGATTTTTTTCTCCATTACATTTTTAACAGAGTAACGGTAGAACAAAAATGTATTTTTTTATAGAGCTTAATAACTTTTTTTTCAGTGGAGTTACAAACGATGTTACAAAGACTGTTCACCAAGATTTAAATTTTTAAGAAATATTAAACCAAGAATACCTTCGTATAGAACATACCCATTTAATTGGGGAGTTTAATAACAATAGTTAAATTTGTTTCGAATGTCGATTATTGGATCGTTTCAAATAACTAGGTATATATATTGTATCCCTTATTATTTTCGATTGTATATTGGAGATGTGAAACTTAAATATTAATATTTATTTCTTTAATTAATATAATGGATTAAATTTAAAAATATGTCTCTCGCAAAAGATCTTATTAGTTAAAACATGTTTCATTCAATTATATCGACAAATATTGATTTTATACCTATATATAATTATTAGAATCAATTAAAAATTAATTTTTTATATACTTTTTAGATAGCTTCAGATGTTTCAGGTATAAATAATGGATTTTTTCTATACGCGCCAGTTATTAATTTTAGTAATTACTATAATATTATAATATAAAAATTTTGGTTAGGTCATTGATATGCGAGGTTTATATGCTTAATTAGTCGGACTTTCTATTTTTGGTCTGTAAATAATTAAATAAATAGACGAAAAAATAAAAAACACAAAAAATAATTAACATAGCCAGGGTAAACAATAATCTATTATCGATAACCCATTGTAGAAATATTTTATATTTGGACAAAAAGTTTTAACTAACAAGGGGAGGGTCACATCTCCAGGAAACGGATCTTTACTAAACTCTAGGATATGTTCACTACTATAAAAATATTAAAAAGAACGGAATTTTAGACTCTAACGCTCTTTTTTACGATAGATATAAAGAAATAACGAAAAATTTCGTCAAAAAAACGTTTGAGTTTGATTACTTACAACTTGAAAACAAATAGAGATAAATACTCAAGCTTACGCTCGAAGGAAAGCCAAGATCGAGTAGATAGAATTTAAAAAAAAAGAAGCTCAAATACCTTGATTTGGTCGAAAGTTATGGAAAACAGAAAAATAAGACAATTTGGCCTAAAAATCAATAAAATTTTTAATTGTTAGAAAAATATCGATAAATTCGCTTTTCTTTCAAAATTTTTAAACACATTAAGATGCTTTTTTTTTTAATTCTATCTACTTGATCTCAGTCAAACTTTTGAATTTAAGCTTGAGTATTTATCTTTATTTGTTTTTCGGCGAAATTTTTTTCTATTTGCTTATAACTTTCGTAAAAAAAAAGTAATAGAGACTAGAACTCTGGGTTTCTACATATTTTTGTACATAGTAGTAAACATATATCCTACAGTTTATTAAAGATCCGTTGCCCGGTGATATGACATTCTCCTTGCAAGTAAACGAATTTTTTAGGTTTCTATTATCCTACATCAATATAATTATATCGACCTATTTACTTACAAAAATGATTGAAAGTGATACTTGAAAGTGATTTAAAGAAATACTTAAAATTTTAACAAAGTCACGAACAAAAAGGAAATAATTATTTAACAGAAACTAAGAAGAGTTCATTGATTTTTCTATTTCATTATCTGATATATGATATGAATTATTATACCACATAAAAATAAATTTAGTTTTTAAAAATCATGACAATGACGATTATAAATATTTATTATAAATAATTTAAAATAATTATTGTATTGTAAATAATTCTTACTTCATCATAAAATTAATAATATTTATATTATTATATACAAATATTAATATATAATCATTATATGTTGAAGTAATTCTTTAGTATTAAATGTATTATTTGCTAAACGTATTTCTTAATTTTTGTGGATGTATAAAAATATGCAGATAAAACTCACACCTCAAACATTTGAAATATCATTATAAATTATATTTTATATAATACCATTTACTAATTTTGTTTCTACGATGAACTGCTTTTTTAGACTTTATAGTTTTAAAATGACAATATTCAATATTTAAGTATAATGTTAATAGAAAATTAATTATGCTTTAGAATCAAACGTTTTTCATTAAATAAAATAATATAAACATTTTGTAATTAATTAAAATTTTTCCATTATCAAAATAATAATAAGATATAACGGTACATCATATGTTTCTGTTTAGTAATTATTAATTTTTTGTGCCTACTTTTATTAAAATTTTTATAACTTACTGATTTTCTTTTCGATTTAGATATACGTTTTTTTTTTAATTTCTTAGATACTTATGACTATATTGACGAATTCTTTGAGTGCTACGTCTTTATCTTTTCGTTTTTTTGTGACAAGTGCATCTTTTCACTTTGATCTTTCTGATTTTCATACTTTTCATTTTACAGGTCAATCTATCTTCCAATTTCAAAATTCGATTACAATTTTAAATGTTTAAATATAAATCCTCTCTATTTTAATTTTCACATCTCCTTCTCTATGTATGAAATTTAAAATATCATCACAAAATTAATTTACACATCACATTCCAGTACAAATTAAAACAAAAAAATGCAACATCTAATTTACGTATTCGGGATAATTATACAATTACTACGACTCCTCGTCATTATAAACGCCCAGTGTCCAGAATACTTTCGATATTTTCGTAACGAAACTAGTGGAGATATTATGGGTATGGTCGAAATTCCATCACCACCTAAAGGAGTTTCTTTACACCTACGTGTCATTTTGAGTGTAGCTACAGTTTTACCTACAGTGCGTAAAAATAATAATCAAATAATATATTTATAATTTATATTTGTATTATTACCATATTTAATTATGTATTATGTATTATTAATAATTTAATATAATCAAAAAAGTTGTCAACAAATGAAAAAAAAACGTATAATTTTATTTTTGTTACATTAAATTTCACGTTAGAAATACGTAGGACAATTAGAATTACTAAAAACGAGAGAAGAGTCAATTAGATCGGTATTGCAAGGTATGTCGTTGTACTACCAAATATATTTTCCTGTGCGAAATCCTATTCCAGTGGTTACGAGTATAACACTCAACGATCTCCAATATTGCACTGGACCACCAGGTAAATGAATATATTTCTTATACAATCAGCGTATCTACTTATATAATTATTAACGATTAAACAACAGTGATAGGTGTCATAGTAACGAAAATAATATTGGAGCACACGCTCTACCCGCCAAGAGTGATAATACCGTTAACCGAGCAGTTGCTTAATTTCCTTGCGAATCATACAAACGCATCAACAACGACGACAACATCGGATTTCCCAACGAACAGACGTACAACAATATTATCCGATGACAAAG
Organism: Theocolax elegans; assembly: GCA_026168455.1. Lineage (NCBI taxonomy): Eukaryota > Metazoa > Arthropoda > Insecta > Hymenoptera > Cerocephalidae > Theocolax > Theocolax elegans. The sequence goes on from CM047425.1 coordinate 105,622,546, forward strand.
AAGTAACAACGACTACGTTACCAACCAGTAGTATTCATTCGTTTGTCCACCCAACAAAACATAGACCTGTCGATTCGTCGTGTGGTTTGATAAGCGAAACAAATCCATTAATTACGAGGAGCGAAGCTACCACACCTATTACATGGCCATGGCTTGCCGCAATTTTCTTACTCAAAGACGAATTGGAGTACCAGTGCGCTGGCAATCTGATTTCGAGACAATACGTCTTGACAGGTGATCGAAGATGTAACAATTTCTTTTATACGCAATATTCGATGGATTGTAATTGTTATTTTTTTTTCGCTTACAGTTGCGCACTGTTTACGCCAAGACGACGAGAACGTACCACCAAATATGTTACTGGTATCGCTCGGGCGTATTAATTTACAAGACTGGTCCGAGCCAGGTATTATAAACGTCGATGTAGCCGATTACAAATTTCACCCAGATTATAGAAATCCTATAAGCGCCGATTCGGATTTGGCGATCGTTAAATTAATGGAACGTATTGATTATACGCCAACTGTAAGACCAATTTGCCTATGGATGGGTAAGCCTGAACTCGAAGTTGTTGTTGGTAAATCTGGTTTCGTCATTGGTTGGGGATTCGATGGTACGAGCAAACGCCATTTCTCGTTGCCTCGATTCTCGAAAGTCCCAATTGTCTCACAGGTAAGTAATCTCTGACTTTTCGATTGGTAATTTAACAATTAATCTATTATTACATTTTTAATATTCAGGAAGATTGTCTTCGGAGCAATCCTGGTTTTATAGATGTCACGTCCAATAGAACATTTTGCGCTGGAAAGAAAGATGGTAAAGGTCCTTGTAATGGCGATAGTGGCAGTGGACTTGTAATGTATCATGCGCGTTACAATCGATATCATCTGCGTGGCATTGTTTCTTTATCCTTATTAGATGTAAGAACTAGATCTTGCGATCTCAACGAGTATCTTGTTTATGTCGACATTGCTAAATATTTGCACTGGATTCGACAAGAAATGATATCTTGACGACAATAATTTCATTATTTTAATATTGGTATTGTTTTCTACTCGTGACAATTATTTTCTGCGAAAATTATGTCTAGCAGTAACACCGAGTGTTATTCTTAAAAAATAGATAAACATTTTAATATCACAACACATTATCACTTATTAAGCTAATATTATATTTATAATTGAAAATAAGAAATGGAACATAATGTGCTTGTTGAGTAATAAGGAATGCAAATTTAAAAATTAAAAATTTACAATAATGGTAACATGTACATAAGACTATTATAGGTTTCTGGAGTATTCGAATATAAACACGATTGATATTCTAAATATATATAATATATATTTATATATATATTTTTTTTATTATTTTCGAATTTAACAAAAATAAAGATATATTGTTTTTCATTTTTTTTGTGAAATGATAATTTAATTCAGCTTTTCTCAAAATGCAGTCAAATATAAGATAAATTTTCTTTCTTGAAATTTACAAGACATATATCTAAATATTCGCATGTATATATATGTATACATATAATGCAGAATTATTTTAAAGTCATAATTCACATTATATTAATATATAAATCAATGTAAATACTTCATAATTACAAAAAAAATCGACTTGAGATTATGTGTATATATCTATATATGTATACTGGAACACTGATTCTAAACATCAATTCAAAAGTAAATATGTAACATTCAAAATTATATACTTCAAATAAAGATCTCAAGTAACCATAAATTAAATTTGTTTATTGTCCCGTCGAAAAACTCGTATAGAAATTAAATCTTCAATGATTTTTCAAATACTCATTTAGCTGTAGATTTTCGTTTTTGATAAAATAATTGGATATAAAATTTATTATGTACACTTTATGTAGATTGAGGCATGTCAGGTTGGAAGCTTTGCTTTGCAATTGCTCCTAAAACGATTTCCGCGCTGAATACACCTAAAAAAAGTTTAAAATACTTATTAATAATAATTAATAAATTTTACGTATTTATAAGATTTATTGGAAAATTTATAACTGTTAAATTAACTGTTCTCAGACTTAAACTAATGAGTATGAGTAAGAATTGTTTTTTAATATCACGGTAGCGTAGTACCTTTTATTTAAATCAAGCATATAGATATCGTCACTGAACAGTCATTTCAATTAAAGAGTTTGACATTTTAAAGATAATAATTGTAGCACTTACTGATTTCTGCTCGAAGAACATCAGCAAGAAGGTGCAAATCATTTTCTACAGTGATAATTATGTAATCTAATTTTCCATTATTCATTTCTTGAATTTGTGCGAGTGATCGTCTCGTTTTTTCCATTGTACCGCCAGCACTTTCAATTATATCTGCCATAGCCGATGGAGAAGGAACTGTACTTGGCGTTACATAAAAAATTTTCCCCTACAATATTGAATAATTACAATGCAATATTTTTGAATGACTGAAGATATTTGATAATGAATGTATAATAAAAAATAAAATTTACCTTAAGTATACTTCCTCGGTTTGGACTAGCTAATGCTTTCTCAATATTGCAATGAAAATTCTTTTCGAATTCCGGATCGCTTAAGGTATATGAACTTTCATCAACGAAAGTATTTTTTGTCGAACAGTCGAGCAACCACTGCAAACTTACAATATATTTACAACGTGACAAACAACAAAGCAGTTTGACTGTTCGCAATGGAGAATGCATGATTAAATGTGTAGCATCCCTCCAATTTGCAGCAAGCGCACCACCTAATTCACGAATTCGCTATAAAAAGGAAAGTAATATTAAAATGATAAATACCGTACATAAATGTAATCTATAAATTATATAATGATAAATATTAATAAATTACCTTCGCATGTTTCTTTGGGTTTATCCCTGAAAATAATATTCTAGGTTGTTTGTCAGGTGGTGGAGGATTTGGATTACTAATGACAATTGGTTCATCGAGACCTAATAAATGTGGATCTTTATTTAACATTATACCATCTAGTTTTGGTTTCTTATATTTTCTCATTGCATTTGGACCTTGGCCAACTTGTTTAACTTTATCATAAGACTCTTGCGTTATATTTATCGGCATTTTCCAAGCAGCTATATTGCAGAATAGTTTCGTTAAAACATGATTGATTTATAATATAATATTATTTAATAAAAGTATAACTTACTCATGAGATGAGGCACAAGTGAATAATCTAATCTGAATGGATTTCCTAAACTAAATTGTTGATACTTCGGTGCATCTGATTGATGCAACGCGCTCATTTGTCCACAAAGCAAATCTGTCAGCCACTGTGCATTTACAACACCAGTTTGCCACTCCCGCGCTCTTTTATATTTTGGTCCATCGGGTCTTAAAATAATAAAAATATATTTTACTTAATTGCATCTTTGTTAAAAATTCGAATTTTGATTTATAAAAAAAATAGAAGATAATATTACCTCCTGCAAACGAGTAACGTATTGTGACGAGAGAAATACTTTGTAAATTTAGCTCCGACAGCTTCCAACATAAATTTGACTTTCACGCGTTCTTCACCTTCGAATCCAGATATAGATATAATTTGTTTGCCGCATGGCTGGTCCGCTATACTAAACGGTGTAGGAAAGTGCAATGCGTGCCACGGTGGAAGCACTTGTTGTTTGTTAACAACGTCAGATAGCCAATGCGCACTCACGCAACGTTTGCCTTCTCGTAGTGCCTGCACGACAATCGGATTTTTTTGCGTGATTGCTAAGACATGAGTTGCTCTTGGACAATACTGTGGTTCGATTTCTCCACCGTGTCTTTCGATAACTTGTTTCCATACGGATACTTCTTCCGAGCCTTGCACATCGTACTCGACAATTACAAATATACAACCGAGTAAGAATAAGTCCGGTGGAACTGTTAATGAACAATATTAATAATGTCAATAAGTATAGATATTTTATAAATTTGCACAATTTGATTCAAATAAAAGTTTTTTTAATATATTAATAATTAATAAGTTAATATTATATACTAAAATTTATTTTAGTATTAAAAGATTATGTATTATAATTTAAGTTTATTTTAAGTTGTTTGGGTTAAAAAAATATTAAATAAATAAAAAGAGTATTTCAAGTAATAATTAAATTTTTAACTAACGTTTTAAATTAGGATTATGTCCATAAAATTGAGCCTTTGGTTGCTGCACAACAGCCGGTGATCCCTGCATTTTGGCTGGCCCACCTGGTGGTGCCCCATTAGTAATATTTCCTAAAGTCCTCCTTTGGTAAGCTGCTAATAGTTGAGGATCTTGCGAAGGTGGTGGAGGTGGCCTATGTTGTGCTGTCATAAGCCTTAATTGGCCAGCTGCACTACCTTCCGCGGAACCACTCTGCAGCCTGTTAGTGAGCATATTTGCCAAAGCAGTTTTCGTTTTTGCGTTCACGACGAGTTGTTGGTCAGTTGGTATTTGCGCATTGCCTTGTATTGTTGTCAATGTTGGTTCTTGTTGGACGACTTGTTGTTGCTGTTGTTGCTGCTGTTGCTGTGGAGGTTGTTGCGTTTGCTGCTGTTGCTGTTGTTGTTGCTGCTGCTGCTGTTGTTGTTGGATTTGTTGAAGTTGTTGCATCCGAGCTATTTGTTGTTGTTGTTTTTGCATGTGCAATTGGGCGAGCTGTTGTTGCGTTAATGGCTGACCTTGCTGAAACTGTTGAGTTTGAGCGACTTGAGGACCCTGTGCAGTTTGTCCAGTTTGCACTATTACTTGATTACCAGAGTTTATAGGCGTCAACGCAGGAGGTTGGACAATCGGATGCATTTGGGCTGGTTTTTGTCCAGGTGCACCCGCAACCTTCAAAAATTTTTAATTCATTAAGTACATTTAAATGATTTAAAATAAAAAAAATATATGCAGATTTAAATCTTTATACATTTTATATTTAAACTTGTAACATAAATTAGGTAATACCTGAGGACCCATCATTTGAGGTCTAGGCTGCGAAACCCACTGAATACCACCAGGTTGTCCAGGTTTTCCAGGACTTCGAATAACAGCAATATGTGGTCCCTGTTGTTGCGTTTGGCGCTGTATATGACGTTGGAAGAGCAGTGTTTTTTGTTTCTGAATTTTTTGTATAAACTGTGCTCTCTGCTGTGGATCTAATTGTTGTAATTGTTGATGTGTTTGGGCATCAAGCTGTATCAGTTGCCTCGATGGTTGTGGTGGTTGTTGTGCCCATTGCGCTCCTGGTCTTTGCTGTCCAGCTATTTGTTGCTGCTGCTGCTGCCTCTGTAATTGCAACTGATACTGTTGTTGTTGCCACTGAGCATCCCTTTGAACCATAAAGCTTTGTTGATTTGGACCTATCAATTGAGTTGGCGACTGTTGCTGAATTGGACCTTCTCGAATAACAAATTGTTGAGAACTTTGAGGAGCTGACTGTTGAAGTTGTTGAGATATTTGTTGGATTTTTTGTTGCTGTTGTTGAAGTAACAGCATTTGTTGGCACTGTTCTGGAGTTAATGATTGCTGTTTCTGTACAGGACTTTGTTGTTGCTGTTGTTGTTGTTGTTGTTGCAAACTCATTTGTTGAGACTGTTGTTGATTTAATTGTACTTGCTGAGATAGTAATTGTTGTTTCTGTTGCAGCAATAATTGCTGTTGCGATGTTAATTGCTGTGTTGTCATTTGTTGTTGAGGTCCTAATTGTTGTTGAGCAGATATTTGCTGTTGGGTCATCATTGGTTGTTGAGTCAGTTGTTGTTGTACTATTTGCTGTTGAGGCACCATTTGTCCCTGCGGAGCTAAATGTTGCTGCGCCATTTGCTGTTGAGGGGGCATTTGTTGCTGCGGTGCCATTTGCTGTTGGGATGTAATCTGTTGTTGTGTTAAAATTTGTTGTTGAGTTTGCATTTGTTGTTGAGGAATCATTTGTTGCTGAGGTATCATTTGTTGTTGAGATAACATTTGCTGTTGCTGTACTGCTATTTGTTGTTGAGGTACCAACTGTTGTTGAGGTATTTGCTGCTGAGTGTTTAATTGTTGTTGAGGATTCATCTGTTGTTGTGTATTAATTTGTTGTTGTGGCGATATTTGATGTTGTATTAACTGAGAGTTCACTTGTTGTTGCTGTGAGACAATGGCTTGTGGACTAATAGCTGGGGGTTGATTCATTTGAATTAACTCTTGTTGTTGATTCATTATTTGTTGTTGCGATTGATGTAAATTTTGTGTATTCATCATTTGTGAGGTGGGTACTTCTTGTTGTCGTGTAGGAGATTTCATAGGTAGCATATTGCTGGTTTGTGCTCCAGGAGAATGCCACCCACTTTGCTGCATAGTGTTTTGTACTGACGAGACAGGAATGCTTGCTGTGGTATGTACAGATGTATTTGTCGGAGCTGATGTCCATTGAAAGTGTTGTTGTTGTTGTTGCTGCTGTTGTTGTTGCTGCTGCTGTTGCGGTTGTTGTGGCTGCTGTTGGGACTGTTGCAGCGATTGCTGCTGTTCTATAATGTCAGAGCCACTGACATTTTGTGTGTTTGCAGGATGATAAACGGGAGATGAAGTTGAGGTTATACTTTGGTTTTGAGTCATTATTTGAGATGTGACTGTTGTCTGCGATTTAGGTTGATTCCATGGCATTCTTTGTTTTAACTGTTCCAACATAGCCTTAGTGCGATCCTGCTCCTCTTGAATAGCATTATTTTGAACATCCTCGTCCATGAAACCAGTGATTAAAGCAGTTGAACTATTTGGAGATGGATACACTAAAAGTCTTGGGTGAAATTCCGTTTCACTAACAAGACTTCCTTTTCTGCTACACTCTGTAACCCAATCGGGAGTTACTATGTGTATTTGTTGTCTTAAAGCTGCTTCATATTTTGCTCCACTGGCCTTACTGACTATCAAATGTGTGCACAATCGATCTAATCTCAACTGGCATTTACCACCTTGAAGGGTTATCATAGCCCATAGCGCTTTGCTATCTGTTCGACTTACTTGAGATATACAAGCCCTTACATTGGAAAACAATTGATTTTCTTCTGGTGAAAAGTAGTGCGTTCTGATAAAATTGGTTAATAAGGAAATTATTCTTTTAACTGTATTTGTAATTATAAATTGCAACTACATTATATTAATTATAAAAAAAATATATAAAATTAAGACGAATAAAAAGGATACTGTAAAAGTTGCTTGCATTTTACTGAATATAAAATCCAATCTTGTGTGACAGCAGGAATTTCGTACAAATCTTTTGCTGCCGAAATGTCATTTTCTAAAGCTTCGTAACCAGCGATTAAGTGTGTAACATAATCGCTAAAGTATTTTGACCTTTCTGCTCCTCCTTCTTGTAAAAGATTTATAATCTGAAATAATGTAGTTTAATTACTTGCATAATAATAGTAAAACAATCAACAAATAATGTGCTATATAAACAACTTTACTAAACAACAAATATCCACACAGATTAAATCCTTTATATGTGTACACACACACACACACACACACACACACACACACACACACACACACACAAAACCACTGTAAATTTACTGAAAAGAAACAAAAAAAGTAAAATCAACCTTAATGTTTGTTAAACAAAACACTCGGTAAACACAGTACCACAACCCACAACAATCCCATTCATTGGGCAACTTCGCGAACCACTTTGCGCGCGTGTGTGTACAGACATTCCCAATCGAAATATACGAATGTAAGTAGCGTATAAATAAAATTCAATCACATTTCAATGGAATCGACGTGTATAAAAGCAATAAAACGATGGATGTTGTACCTTTGGATCGGTCTCACCGCTCACGTAGTACTTGACTTTCGCGAAAAGCGTACTGTCGAGCTTTAGATCCTCGAGACCGGCACGAATGTCGCCCATTTTGAGTAGCGAGAAGTCGCGGCCCTTCGGCGCACCATAAAAACCAGGAAAACGTCACAGGCGATTGGCTTCGTGATGTGTGTGTGCGCGCGCGATAACACGAGCAATTCGCACTGCGTCGGTTTTGTTATTATTATGATCGCGCGCGCGAGGCAGCAGCGGCAACTAACTTTTGAGGTTAGGTTGCGAGGACAAAACTTTTTCGGCGCGATACTTTTTTTTTCCCTTCCTTAAGATACACCACACGGGCGCTGCTGTGCGTGTGTGTGCGTATTACGAAGCGACTCCTCCGCACGCCCGTGTATATCTATATACATGTACATTGTACACACACATGCAACTTCTTTTCTCTGAAAATATTAAATTCTAGAGATATATCGATATGTATCGATATCGAATTTTCATTCGAGACTATTTTTGGTACGTGTACAGGGAGCTTCATTATCGACTGCGCGATGTATACTTTTTTAAAAGACAAAATTAATATTTATAATTTCCTCGAACGTTTTGAATACTTTATGAATATTTAAATTCGAAAATAGTTTTGAAGTCAACTTAATAAAGAAAATAATGAAACGAACAGAGTTCGGTGGTTTCGCTTTAACGGATAGAACGAAAGTATATAAACTTGCGCGTTGTTTTATTGCACTACTACACCGTTGTAAAGACAAATGAATCTTTGTCTAGTTTTCTTCCTATCTCTTTTTATTTGGACACTTTTATCACCCTTAGTTTCTGCGTTTATGCCTATCTCACCGGTTTTATTGCCACCTCTTTCTCCCCTCATTTTTTTTTCTTTAAATTACTCCACAAAAGTGACATTTATTGGGTTTGAATAGAAAGTTGAATAATTTACACGTCGTTGGAAATTTTTATAAAGACGCGAATGAGACGAAATTTAGCGTTTAGTTAGAAATGATAAATTTTCACGAAATGTCAAAAAATAATTATAATGGTATTTTTTTTTCTTTTTTTAAAAATCGATCGGTTCTATATATATAAATAATGATAGATTTCTTATAATTCGTCGGTTAAATTGAATATAATACCTTATATACTTCAGATAATTTGATTGTTTTTTTAACTATAAATTATTCAATTGATAAATTTTGTAGCGCGAAGCTCCGCGTTTGGCTTACCGCGAAATATAACGTTAATTTTATATATATAAACAGGCAGTTGGTTCATCGATAAAAACGAATGATTGTTTCATTTGATTCTTCAGTTTTACGTACATAATTTACAGATTTCTCAATGAAAAAGAAAATTATAAAATCATGTATATTTTAGTATAAATATGAAAAAATGAAGATCCTGTTCGTTGTATCAAAAATTAAAATATGGTCGTAAATAAGAAAACACGTATATATATATATATATATATATACGTACAGAACAATTTTGTATACATAAATAAGAACATCGAATACCTTGATCATCCTATATATCGAAAATTAAAAAGCTCAAAAAGCACAAAGAGGAACGTTTGTATAAGATATTCATGCATAAACAAAACAATTACAACAACCTGATGGTCATCTCAAGAATCAAAGTAAAAAACAACGCGTATATAAGACACTATCGTATGAATAAAATACAATGAACAACCTCATCGTCATTCCAAAACTTAAAAAGTTCACATAAATAAAAAAAGTGTATGTAACATATCCTATCATTACCATTTAAAAAATGAAAAAACTCGTGTAGTTAAAACAGAAAAACATACACATATATATATATAGAAAACAGTTATAGATAAATAAAAGAAAATTCGAAACATCCGCGAAAACCAAAGAATTAAAGAAAGCTCATGATATTGTGTATAAGAACATCATCCGAACGATCGTCGTCTATACTCCTCATCCATGCGTCAGGGCGTTTCTCTCTCTCTCCCTCGTACACACAGGATATAATACGGATCGATCGGTGTGGCGCGCTGACTCTTCGGGATGCTGGCTTTTGTGGGTGGGTACCACACGCGCGACATGCAAGGATTTACGATCGACTGCCGGCTCTGAGGCATCAATAAAACCGGCAGGGAGAGCGGGGGGGGGGGATGTACACACACACACACACACAGGCGTGCGCGCGCGCGCTCGACAGTCACTCCTCGTCCCTCGGCCTCTTTTTAGTCACGAAGAGCTTTTAAAGAGGAGTATGCTTACTTGCTAATTTTTCGATTCTCGCGAGATGATAAGATTTACTTCACCTATACGAAATATATCCGTATATACACATGTAGATACACACACACATATACGAACATATTGTTTATTTATATATATTGGGATTACGCGGCCTTGGCCGAAAACTCTATACACTTTGCAACGAGGTCAAGGATCTCGCGAATGTATATATATATATGTATCTATATACATATCGGTAAATCTTATTTTTACATTGATTATGTATCTTCGTCTGTTCATTCTTCTTCTTCTTCTTCTTTAAAGATATCAATTTAATTATTCGAAATTGTTAATTTAGTTTATATATATATATATATATATATATATATATATATATATACACATAGATGCACGTGGTTAATTTAACGCGTGAGAAAAACACGAGCTTGCGAAAAATTGGGCTCGTTAAAGCTGATGAATTATTCTTTGGAGTAAAACGCGTATATATATACGGCGTTTAATTTGACAATGCGATGAGGTGTACCCTTCTTGTTTTTTTTTCTCTTTGGTCAATTACTCGAGTAATTTTGTTTGACCAATTTTTGTTCCTAAAGAATAATAATCCTGTTACACGATAAATTAAAAATTATTAATTAACAACTAAATAATTTACTCTGTTTTTTTTTCCTTAAATAACAATCGCGTATATGTAGATTATTAATTACATTTATTAAACTAATGTAATTATTCAATTAAGTAAATCTAAAAATATTTAATTACTGGTTAAAAAAATACAAAAAGTTCGTATATATTTTTCGTTTAAGTGAAACAACAAAAGTTTTAATTAAATTTTAACAGAACGATCATTCTATACATTTTTAAAAAGTTTTTTTATACGAATAAATTTTTATATATTGCGTGTAAAACATAAATTATTGGTGGATTAAGAGTGAAATGTATGTAATATTAATGTTAGTATAAATAAACGTTCGAATAATCGTTTGAACAATAAATTTAAAAATCTGTATATAAAAATCGAATTTTTATCATACACGATGAACAATATTGTGTTAAAAATGACCAATGGTCTTTATAGTAATGAAATTAAATTCAAAAAATTACTGCAGAATGATAAATATTAAATAAATTCTAGTAAAAATTACCATGTAAATTTTACTACACTTTCTGGCAATTTTTTGAATTATCGCACCGTGTGATTTCATTACATAAAATTATGATAATTTTTAATTATATACATATTTTTTCTCTGTATTCTGAGGATACCATTCTGGTATAAAATTATAAATACACACGAAAAAAAAAGTTATAGTAAACGTTATAAAAGGCAAATTTGAGAATATGATTATTCATGTATAAAAATGCTACAGCTTTATTGATATTTACACCTGTCCAATTATAAGTACGTGATACGTGCTTTTCATTTATTATTCTTCAAAAAATAACGTAGACGTTGTTTGTTAAATTTTTAAAAAATTTGTGGTAAATTATCCTACACAAGGTAATAAAAACTTTTATGAATTATCTCTCATGTATGTCTCTCGATTACTCAATAACATTGTAATTTTTATTATAGAACCGTTCCCTCCGTGTAATCAACAATTTCAACATTTTAAACAAACGTTTACATCAGTTGATAATAAATTATCTTAACTTTCGCTTAGAAAAAAAAGAAGAGAGTAATACAAGTTAGAATAGTTATAGCTAAAATATAACCGTTAACTAAAACAGTTAAAATAGACATAAACACTCTCAAATAATTAAAATAATAGCATCGCCTAATTTTTTTACGCCTATATTACATGTATAATCAAGAAACTGAAAAAAAATCAGGCGAATCACAAAATTCCTATGAAATACGGCGGATGAATAAGGAACCTCGTCACGCGCGGGATAAATAAAGAATTACCACGTCTCTCTCGGTGATAAAAAGGAAAGGTGAACTTTTCATCGAATTTCCTGTTAAGAAAATCCGTCTAAACCCATTTAACACTTGCCGATAGGAGAGTAAAGAATGTCACAACAGAGGTAAATCAAGGAGGAGGTTTCCATAGCTATTGTTCCGAAGACGCTCGTCTAAATAGAATAATATAGCTTTGTGTAGCGAATGCAAATTCTATGGGCTATATACGAAGTGCCTCATTGCCTTAGACACTGTCTTTGTATACATATATATAGAGGAAGAGAGAGAGAGAGAGGGAAGAGGTGAAAGCCAAGCAGCCTAAGACTACTTGGACATTTCTCTGTCTTGGTAAATCCAATTCGACAGATGTCGTGGTTACCCTCAGACGAGCGTATTACTCGCATCCTTCGAGAGTTAAGTAACCTTTGAGAGTTCGGTCAACGAGAAAATCGTACGTGTTTAACGGACGGTTCATTAGTCACATCGTTCAAACTTTAACTTTATCATGTATATATATATATATATATATATATATATATATATATATATATTGGGGTATTTCACGTGAAGTGGTCTGATCAAAATTTTAAAATGCACCAAATTTTGGGTACACTTTGCAAATGTTTTTCAGAATACAGAAAACAATTTTAGGTACTGGAATCTATTTGCTCAAAAGTTATTCTAACCTCAAAAAGTGAATTTTTCCATATTTTTTTCAACACCAGCTGGGTTTACCGCTATATAACTCAAAATCTATCAACTTTACTATAGAACATTATATGTAACATTCGTTGCTAATTATATCTAGAATTTATTCTTCTGGGTTAGAATTTCTAATCTCAAGGTTAATGACAAATAAACTACATGTCAATATTCAACATGAAAAAAATGCAAGTGCGCCACCTTTGATTTTTTCATCCAAAAGTCTAAAAGAAAGCTTGGAGCAATACCTTTCAAATGGTCTGTAGCATTTTTATGGCCTCCAATTCTGTAAAAAGTTATGACAATTTAAAGAAACACGAAATTTTTTTAAAAATTTAAATGGGAATTACCATGTTAATTTTTGTGAATTTTTGTCTTTCTTTAAATTGTCATAACTTTTTACAGAATTGGAGGCCATAAAAATGCTACAGACCATTTGAAAGGTATTGCTCCAAGCTTTCTTTTAGACTTTTGGATGAAAAAATCAAAGGTGGCGCACTTGCATTTTTTTTCATGTTGAATATTGACATGTAGTTTATTTGTCATTAACCTTGAGATTAGAAATTCTAACCCAGAAGAATAAATTCTAGATATATTAGCAACGAATGTTACATATAATGTTCTATAGTAAAAGTTGATAGATTTGAGTTATATAGCGGTAAACCCATCTGGTGTTGAAAAAAATATGGAAAAATTCACTATTTGAGGTTAGAATAACTTTTGAGCAAATAGATTCCAGTACCTAAAAATTTTTTTCTATATTCTGAAAAACATTGCAAAGTATACCCAAAATTTGGTGGCATTTTAAAAATTTGATCGGACACTTCACGTGGAATAACCCATATATATATATTGGTTAAACGTTATATACAGTTTATATAACCATTTCAATTAATCGAACGATTTATCGATCGATCCAAGATCTATTACAGTTCGCCCGTCGATCGGTCTGACCGCACGCGGATCGTTTCCACTTGAAAATTTCAAACGACCAAGATATTACAATGCACAGTTCGTCTATTTTTTTTACGAGCGCGCGTTAAACGATCTTCATCACCGCATTTTCAACGTGTTTCGCATCCTATAAAATCAAATAATTAAAAAACACTTTATATTAGAAACTGCGAGGAGAAGGAAGAAAAAAACAAAAAATCCGTTCGCCTGCCGACCGAGAGCGGGAAAACGAATCGGCGACGCAATGAGGAAATATGGAAAGAAAAGAAAACTCGCGAAATATACGGAGGGTGCGAGGAAAAGAGGAAGAAGAAGAAGAAGAAGAAAAATAAAGGAAAGATAGGGGGATATATACGATGATGACGTTCGCGCATGTGCTTTTGAGAATGAAAGAGAGAGGAGAATCGAGAGATGGGTAACGCCCCAGAACACCCACACTGTACGCACACGCACACATATAATACCATCATACAGACGTATGAGACACACACGTGGCTTCGTTAAATGTATCATTAACTTCATATATAACACACGTTATATTTCACTAAACACTCTCAAATAATTAAAATAATAGCATCGCCTAATTTTTTTACGCCTATATTACATGTATAATCAAGAAACTGAAAAAAATCAGGCGAATCACAAAATTCCTATGAAATACGGCGGATGAATAAGGAACCTCGTCACGCGCGGGATAAATAAGAATTACCACGTCTCTCTCGGTGATAAAAGGAAAGGTGAACTTTTCATCGAATTTCCTGTTAAGAAAATCCGTCTAAACCCATTTAACACTTGCCGATAGGAGAGGTAAAGAATGTCACAACAGAGGTAAATCAAGGAGGAGGTTTCCATAGCTATTGTTCCGAAGACGCTCGTCTAAATAGAATAATATAGCTTTGTGTAGCGAATGCAAATTCTATGGGCTATATACGAAGTGCCTCATTGCCTTAGACACTGTCTTTGTATACATATATATATAGAGGAAGAGAGAGAGAGAGAGGGAAGAGGTGAAAGCCAAGCAGCCTAAGACTACTTGGACATTTCTCTGTCTTGGTAAATCCAATTCGACAGATGTCGTGGTTACCCTCAGACGAGCGTATTACTCGCATCCTTCGAGAGTTAAGTAACCTTTGAGAGTTCGGTCAACGAGAAAATCGTACGTGTTTAACGGACGGTTCATTAGTCACATCGTTCAAACTTTAACTTTATCATGTATACATATATATCATTCGTGGCTAATTATATCTAGAATTTATTCTTCTGGTTAGAATTTCTAATCTCAAGGTAATGACAAATAAACTACATGTCATATTCAACATGAAAAAAATGCAAGTGCGCCACCTTTGATTTTTCATCCAAAAGTCTAAAAGAAGCTTGGAGCAATACCTTTCAAATGGTCTGTAGCATTTTATATGGCCTCCAATTCTGTAAAAAGTTATGACAATTTAAAGAACACGAAATTTTTTTAAAATTTAAATGGGAATTTACCATGTGAATTTTTGTGAATTTTTGTCTTTCTTTAAATTGTCATAACTTTTTACAGAATTGGAGGCCATAAAAATGCTACAGACCATTTGAAAGGTATTGCTCCAAGCTTTCTTTTAGACTTTTGGATGAAAACATCAAAGGTGGCGCACTGCATTTTGTTCATGTTGAATATTGACATGTAGTTTATTTGTCATTAACCGTTGAGATTCGAAATTCTAACCCAGAGAGAATAAATTTATATATATTGGTTAAACGTTATATACAGTTTACATAACCATTTCAATTAATCGAACGATTTATCGATCGATCCAAGATCTATTTACAGTTCGCCCGTCGATCGGTCTGACCGCACGCGGATCGTTTCCACTTGAAAATTTCAAACGACCAAGATATTACAATGCACAGTTCGTCTTTTTTTTTACGAGCGCGCGTTAAACGATCTTCATCACCGCATTTTCAACGTGTTTCGCATCCTATAAAATCAAATAATTAAAAAACACTTTATATTAGAAACTGCGAGGAGAAGGAAGAAAAAACAAAAAATCCGTTCGCCTGCCGACCGAGAGCGGGAAAACGAATCGGCGACGCAATGAGGAAATATGGAAAGAAAAGAAAACTCGCGAAATATACGGAGGGTGCGAGGAAAAGAGGAAGAAGAAGAAGAAGAAGAAAAAAAAGGAAAGATAGGGGGATATATACGATGATGACGTTCGCGCATGTGCTTTTGAGAATGAAAGAGAGAGGAGAATCGAGAGATGGGTAACGCCCCAGAACACCCACACTGTACGCACACGCACACATATAATACCATCATACAGACGTATGAGACACACACGTGGCTTCGTTAAATGTATCATTAACTTCATATATAACACACGTTATATTTCACTTTTCCTCTTTGATATCATTTTATATAGACGCGGTCTCTGTGTATATGCGTTTAGAGCACTTAACTGTGTATAATACACTTACACGTCGAACCTTATAATCAAAGTTATAATAAAACGGAAATATTGTTGGAAACGAATGGATTTTTACTCTTTTTTTTTTTTAAAAAAAGAGAGGATATGATGTATACGTATTTATAAATCTTCCTTTTTTAGATGTACAATTCAGGTGTATGTATATACGAGAGGAATCGATTAATATTTAAACAAGAATCTTCGTCGAGATGGATTTTTATTTGTTATTCCTGATCGAATCGGCTCAATTGAAAATGATGCCGATTGTTATTCGTTTAATCTTGTGCATATATAAACGAGGAAAAAAAGGAATTTATAGTTATTATAAACTATTACTCGAAAAATTTTTTATTACCTTGACAATGAGATGTAATTATAGAAAATCCACGTAAAATCACTCGATTAGTATCCCATCGTTGAGAAACGGAATTTTAACGATTCTATAACAATGTTGTATAAAATTATCATCGTGTAAAATAACGTTAAAAATTATATGGAAATTACGCAATTTCTAAGTTGCACGATAAGACAGGGAATTTTAATTATGATAATAAGGGGAGTACATGAATTTGCAATTTTTTTTAATGCACACACAGTTACGTGTAAGGAACGAATTAATTGATTTTACATTCATAATATATCAATGATAATGTCAGAGGGGTTGCGTTAAAAAATTCATGAGTATTATATAAATGTCGAGATATCGTCATATCGATTGCACTTAATGTATTATTTATAGTATATTTTCGCGATTCTCTTTCTCACCCCTCGGATCGAAAGTACAGCAAATTTGTAGTTTTTTTTCTTCTTCGTATCGTATATATATATGTATATAAGATGAGTATTAATAGGGTTCATTGAATCAGGCGGAGTTTTCGCGGTCGAAGATCAAATTAACGAAGCTTACTTCTTTGTTATACATCGTTTTCGTTATATACACGTGTAGAAATGAAAAATATGAAACACCTTATATTTACTAATCGAGTGTGATCGTACGTTTATAAGTACTCTCTTTGAGAACGAGTGGTTTCGTTCCTTTCGTTTACGCAAAGATAAAAAAAAAATTCTAAACGAGGATCGCGATAAATGAAAAACCGCATGGTATGTAGGGAGATCGATAAGAAAAAAGTAAAACACGATCGTTTCCAAAAAATTCGCAAAAATAAACCGAGCGAAAGAACATCAAACGATCGGAGGGGGAGAAAAAAAAACGGGAAATCGTAAAAGCTATTTAAGGAAGGAGAATAAAAAGGGATAGATAGATAGATATAGACAAAGAGAGAGAGAGAGAGTGAGAGAGAGAGGGTGGAGGGAGGGAGAGGGTAGAAGTAAGAAAGAAAAGGAGTCGAGAAGGCGCCTCACCCTGTTAGATGAGTAAAACCGAGCCTTCGGAATCTAGTATAAGAGGGGCTATATACATTTTCCTTACGAAGGGCGATGAAGCAAGATAGTAGCCGCACGTTATATACCAAGGGAGAGAGCGAGAGAGAAAGAGGTGGGGAGAGGGAGGAGGGGGGAGGGGGGGGAGAGGAGGATCTCTTTTACTCTCCTGGCGACGAGGTCCAGGATGCCGCGATGCGCATGCGGGAGAGAAACTCGGGATTTCGGTTTTTAATCCGTGGGTGTGGTGGTGGGAGGGGGAAGAACGAGAGACACCGAGAGACCGCGCTACAGAGAACGCGGAACCCAGAGTCTGCGCGCGTTCTCCGCGTTCGGCGCCTCTTTACTTACGGGCGGACCTTGTGTGCTATGTGCGCGATTACGATACCGTGTGATATGTGCGCGATTCTATTTTTTATCATATATTTTTAATTACATTTTACCACTTTCTTTGTTATTTATTCGTTTCCGGCTATACATAATACATAATACGTATATACTACCTATATATGTCATCTTTATTTTAATTATTTAGTTAGTTATTCGATTGTTGGGCCAAAAAAAAAAGTAAGGAATCGGCTTGAGGTATACACGAGGAGAACTCGAAAGTGTTTTTTACTGCCAGTGAAGATTCCGAATGGTATATATTTATTTCTTTCTTTCTTTCTTCTTTTTTTTATAGTGTTACGTAACATTGTGAGATGAATACATCGAGTCTGTTTTAAGTTGGCTGTTGTTTGCTATTTCTACCTTTTTTTTTATGGACGCGCTTTTGTGGATGGAAGAAGAAACTTTGAAAGTACGCGCGATTCGCCAGGTGTTCGGCTCTTCCACCTGTGTTTGTATCGGATCACCTATTTTATCTAGTCGCTCCCGGTACGTTCGGTATTTCCTCAATTTATAAGCCGCGCTCGAAACTTTTGCGAAACGATTCGAGCCGATTTTCACCTGACGTTTCGTAAAATTTTCGGCGCGTTGCGTCCGGCTCTTTCCTTATGTTGATAATTCATCGTACGTTTTCTTTTGCATCTATTTCGTTTAATACCCCTATATAAATTACAAAAAACTCAATTAAAAAAATGGCGAGACCTGCTTTTTACAATTATTTATTGTGCTATGAAACATTTCGCAAAGAAAAAAAAAATACAAAGTTTATAACAGTGTGGCGTAGTAATTCGATTATGGAAATTGTAGTACGAAGTTTAACATTGTTACGGAAATATTGTATAATACTTTGTTCTTTTTTTTTATGAAAGAAATAGAAGTTCCGATCGGTGATATATATGTATAATTACTTGGTTTTTCTTTAATAGAATAGTTAATTTTCAACAACGCAGAGAAAGTTTTCTTTGAAGATTAGATTCTTCAATTGGAAGTGGAGTGAAGAGATAAATATATTTCCGATTGGAAATAAAAATATCGATCCTATTACGATTTACATTATTTAAAGTTTGACGACGATTGGTACAACGTTCCGTTATATTTATGAGAAATCCGAGTAGAAAATTAATAATTTTATGTTATATTAACGTGCGCCGACGCGACAACTTCATTTTCTCCGACGAATAAATTAAAAAAGGATATCAACTTTGGATCCGTAAATTTTTTACGATTCCCTTTTCGTCTTCTTATTATTATTTTTTATTTTAATTCTGCGAATGTATCATATTTTTAATGAAAAATGTTTAATCGCATAAATAAATAATTAAACGCGACACTTGTTAATATAATTTCTGAAAAAAATAATCACGTGACATCTCGTTATTTATTAAAACAATAAAAATTGAGTAGTATTGTATGGTTAAAATAAATAATTAATACCAACGTAATCAACAATTTGTAAAAGAAAAAAGTAAAATTAATCGGACGACAAATGGTTGCTTATAGTATATACGACGAGGCGCTCCTCGACTCAATTCTATCACTCTCGACTAAAACGTCGTCTTGTACTCCTTATACAAGTCCAAACGACAATTGTAAAATCAAGTAGGCGTGTTCCTTCTTTCCACGTCACCTCGAACTCTTCCCTTTTATATTCAAGAGTGCAAGGCCGTGAATTTTCCATTTTCTATGTCGCGCACCTCCCCCTCGTCCTCCTCCTCCTCCTCCTCCTCGAGAAATTCGTTTACGTTGAACACCAGAATGGTGGCGCCACGGAAATTCACAAAACCGCGATTGACATCGAGCATATACGTATATATATATATGATGTGTAAAATCATTTTTCGTGAATAAGATGTATGTTTGCTTCGTAAGACGTTTACATAACATCCGTTGAGGAAACGATCGAATTTACACGAAAATATATATATAATTAAAACATTGGTTCGTATCGTTAATCAGTGAACAAAAAAAAAATATTTTTATAATAGATTTAATATTGAAAGTAATTAAGTATAATTATAATCGTAAAAAAAGATTTCCTTAGTGTAATTGTCAACAAAATCGGGAGTACAAATAATTCGACGTCCAAACAACACAAACACGTACAATATGTAGATACTGAAAATAATAAACGTCAAAAACCAAATTCCTTAACGAAATGCAAATTTAAAAATATAAATGTAAAGCAGTAGATTATCATCGGTATATACACGGAGAAAAATGTTATAATAAAAATTACAATGTTTTTTTGTAAAAATTGTTATATTATTGAGGAATTTTTATGATTTGTCCACTCTGTTCCTAAATTCCTCAACAACATAACAATATTTATTATAACATTTTTCCATATGTAATAAATCTAAAAAATGTTATACAAATTTGCAATTCACCAATCAAGTACGCACCTGCGGTTTCTATACAATAATCTCACACAGTTCTTTTCTCTTTTAAAACACCACATCACCATATAAATTACACGCCACCCAAATAAACATAAAATTATATCACTTTCGATTTGATTGGAATTATCACCGATAAATACATATACACTTAAATTAAAACATTCAAGAAAAACGCAATACAAATAATAATAAATGTTAGTAATATATTTTCGATGTATATAGACATCCCCTCATGTATATACACAACGAGATATATAAACGAAAGGTTTTAGGTGAAAGTGAGAAAATACACGAAGGGTCGGAACTAATGTGAATGAGCTTAGGCCTTGTTTATACGGTATTAGTCTACACCTTTAATATAATAAAAACGTTCATTAATGTTATTATATAAACGTAAATTGTTCTGTAATTAAATTAATTAATTATATATAGGTGTATAGATAAATAGTTATTTCTTTTTATTATCGAATTTTAACGAATATATATACACACACACACACATATACACATAACTTGAGGTAAATCAATTTGTGGATATATATATAGAGAACACTCGATGTCATTTACTTCAGTTAGATATCATTGACTTCGTAATTGTTATGACTGTATAACCGTCAACCGCTAAAATTAATGAATATTATACGGTACGTATACATTCGATTTGTTCCGACCCTGGAAATAGATAATATTTCGCATGAATTCTAACAGTATTTTCAAACACTCTAATTGCTCGAATTGTAAGGTTAAACTGTTGTTTCCATTTATCCTCGAACACATACGAATGTTAAAATATAATTTTTAATTTACGTCAACGAGGTATATAAAGAGCGTGTGAAATAGCACATTTTTTACGAGGCGAAATAGTTGAAACACGTCATTTTTCTATGTAATTTTCATTTCCAACTATACCGTACGTGCCGCACTGTATATACACAACGATCGTCAATCGGAAAAATATCATCTTTCGCGTATTATTCGGTTCACACATATATATTAATACACAAAAAAATAGAATAAAGAAAAAAAAATACAAGTTTTTCGTAAACCTCTAATTACCTTTTTTTTCTGGCGCGTCAACAAGGACGTGTTAATTAGGTCGAGCTTTCTAAAAAGTTCGCCGTTGCAATTATTTTTAGACTCATTCGGTTAAATACGAGGACGAAAGGCTTTCTTTGTCTATTTCAATTTTTACGCGCGAACAAAAGTAAAAGACAAGAACACAACCAGCGCGCGCGTCTCGCGTATATATGCGTGAGTAAAGTGCTACTGATTCCATAATACGATTTCCTCTTCTTCGCTTCTATCTACTTTTTTTTTCTATTACGGACGCCCCTTCACTTTTAACGAAAACTCGTGCTTGTAATAAAACTATATTATATGAATAATTCAAAAATACATGTACATCGTCCCTTTTTTTAACGATAAAAATTTTTACGTAACGGACTTACGCAATACGTAGTTTTCGGTGAAATAGGTTTGTACGTATCGAAAATTTCTTCGCGAGTTTAGGCCCCGGTCGTTGAATTATTTGTAACTCGGATATTTTTTTTTTTTTTTTTGTAAAATGGTGGTAAAGGAAAAATATATTTTTTAAATGTAAATTTCATGCGGTTCGCGTATATTAATGACTGCGCGGTGACGAAAAAATAAAGTTACTGAATTCATATGCATAAATCATTTTTGAATGGGATTAATTCGTATAAGTCTATTCAATACGCGTACGTTTTTATTGTTCAATTTTTTCGAAACGTGACGTAAAGAACGATTGTTAAATCTACGCTGAAAATAAATAGAGTATAAAAATTATAAAGGGATATAGGGATTTAATTATTATATAATTTTTAGTACGTGTTAGCATGTGCATAGTGATTTATAATTAATGTTACTTGTATACATTTTATAATATTTACTGTGAAATGTATAATGAAAATCGCGATCATCATACCTAGTAGAAATTGAGTATTTTGTGATTAGTCGTAATAATTTTTTAGTTTTCAATTAAGAACTTCGAAAACAAATTTGTATTTTGTAAAATTATTGTACTTTGTAGAAACGTCAAGATCAGATGTTGGCACGACGAAAATTTATCTTGACATATAAAAATAATATCTTTAAAATTTTGATTAAGAAATGTTTGTATAATAACAGTTATATAATGCAGATTTTGGGGGTTATAGTTAAATTTTGTACATGAATTACGTACTTATTATCCATTTTCAGTCAGACATCTATAATTTTTCATCTAAAAAAATGTTTCATAAATACTTTAATTTATATGTCCTATAAAATGTAGTTATTTTTAATACGCCATTGTACTCAATGCATATATATATATATATTTTAACTACAAAAAGATACGATTCACTTCGCCATTCGTTACCTTAAAAGCAGCACAATGTTAACTCGCTAAATCGCTCCAACTTTTCGAATTGACAAAATATTAAGATAAAATAATGAACGTATAAATCTTTTCTCTCTTTTTTTTACAACCCCCCCTCCGAAAATTTGAGTAAAATAATAGGAGAGACGAAAACGCTAAAGACAGACCGGAAGAAAAAGAGTAAAAGCGAAGGTTTGCTTCGTGAGTATTTGGGTTGACCGGAAGAGTAGACAATCAACACGCGACTCGATTGTGTTCAATGTGCAAAACTGAATTGTAGCGCAGAACCGACGGGGTTGAGAACTTCGAAGTGAATTGTAATGTTACAAACCTGTCGATGTGATAGTATATACACGTGTATTCAGTGAAAAATCGTCCTCGTCGTATACTAATCTTTCTTTTTTTTCTTTCTTTCCTTAACAATGAGAAATTTATACGTTCAATATTAAAATTTGGTCATTTCGTCTATCGCAACTTTGAAAAGAGACATTTTTTTTCGTCCCTGCGCCGATGATTTACGGAGATTTTACATTTCCTCGAATGATAATTGTTAATAATATTTGCGCTCATATATGCATGTATATACTGACGTATTAAAGGATTTTAATTCGCGAAAAATTTATTACGTTGCTGCGTGAAAAATGTTGTTATACTGAGAAAATGAATTGTCGAGTGACCTACATACGATTATACGTATATGTACATCCGTGTCGTATGGGGAAAAAAAATTTTTTTTTTGGTCAAATTGTGAAAGGTTCACCTGAAATTTCAAACTTGTTGATTAATTCCGAAATGCTAATTTTCTTGTAAAAGATAAAAATTTCCAAAGTATTCAAATTTATTACGTTCATATAAAGTAAACTGTGTACGTACGTAAGATACGTTTAAAAATGTTTATTTCGAAGCACTTAATAATAGATATTTCAGGATTGTATTGAACGAGAATCAATAAAACATTTATCGCGTATGAATTTTCGTGCCAAAGAGGTGTCGAAATTATAAATGAGTGTACGATTTCAAACATTTCGGTTTTTTTTTCCTTTATTTTTATTTTTTGGCAAGTACACCAGCGTTACATTTAAATACGATATCGTATCAGTTTACGTTTCGTATGTACGCAATTAACAATCAATTTTGAAATGTTTTAGTAAAATTCACTTGGACGTGTAATATTGTGTATAAATTGTTTATCAAAATAAAAGGGAAGTTATCACGTTTTATTAATAATAAAATTGTAAAGTGAAAACGATCGTTCAGAGTTTTGATAAAATTTATGGTCAATTCAGCAGAAAAGAAAAATTAGTTGAATGAACTTGCATGGTGTTAAAATATGCTCAAGTGGTTCGAGCAAGCGACAAGATCGATGTCGATATATAAGTGCAAGCAAAAAAAAAAGGTGTAAAGTATGCGAAAGTGTGGTAAACGTCTTAAAATTTATCGCATACTATTTTTTGAAGTGCACACCCTTTCCCTTAATTTGAACCAAATAAGAAAGAATTAAATGTCACAGGGTAAATCCATAAAATTAAAAAAAAATCACAATGCTATACCGTTTCTTTATACAAAACGAGGAAAGAAACCTTTCAACTCCCATTATATTACACGGACGAAAAGAAGCGAAAAAAGTTGAACTCCAAGAGAATCGTGCGAATTGCGGGAATCCGCTTACGGTAGCTGCATAAGGGCTATTTCCGAAAATCCAATTTCCACGTCGGGGGCGCCACCGATCGTTTAAGGATCCGAATTAACCAAGAACGCCCCTATATATATGGATGACTCATTTGCAATTCCTTAGGCTTTCGGTGTGGTGTGTGTATATATATATATACACGCGACATCACGACGGCAATATAGATTGATTTTTACCATCGTTTTCCTCCTTTTCTTACTTTATTATCATCATCGTCGCGTACCTCTTTTTTTTTTTAAACAATTTTTAATTGACATCGGATAGATTAATTCGGGTGTATATCGAAAATCATTGCGCGTCCTCGAATATTCACTGAAAATATATTGTTGTATATTCGACACATATCTATCTATCGGAAATTGAAATTGCATATGCATTGTTTTTATTTTTCATGTAATCCTTTCGAATTACGAGAATAATGTACGGTTCGGTTGATTATGTGAAAGCTCTTTGTTACTGTAAACAAACGTTTCATATTGGTCGTCGTTACGTATACTATTTTTTTTTCTTTTTCCAATGTATATACGCGGTCTCGTACATTTTAATGTGCGTCTTTAGAACAATATTTTGCGCAAAAAGATAAAAATAAATGTGCGCTAGAACGGATTGTGAATAAAAGTAAACGTTTGTATACCTAGGATTCAAGTTCAATTACAATGTTTATATGCAGCTCATTTATTTACCTGGTTGTAAATAAATATATATTTTATACATATTAAGATTTGTCACTAAAGCATTTAAGCGATTTAATATTAATTTTAAAAATTAACTTTAAAAATCGATTAGAACCAGTATGTCATATTCAATGTTATACATTTAGTAAATTTGAATATTGCACACTTTTATTATAAATACGTAATTAAGAGTAATTAAGCAAATGGATGTAAGAGTAAAATACATATCTATCCGTATATTCGTATGTCTGACCAAACATGGACCAGTTTTACTTGTACATCTTTATACATCTTTTGTACGAACGATTCGCGCCTCACGTCATGTAATCATCTATAAAGATTTCTTAAAAAAACGCATCGTGCATTATCCAAAACTTATCCGCGTCAATCGATAATTTTTATCCAATAAAATGTTATCGATCGATCAATAAGTCCGAGCGCAGAAGAAAATAAATTAAAAATGCAAATAATGGTTACAAATTTTTCGTTAAATAAATTTGAATAAATTAACGCTCGGCGCCAATTTGCGTGATCGAAAGTAACTGGGAGCGCTATCTAAATTATTTTAAGTTAAAGTAGCTACCCGTAGTTCGATGTGAAAATGAAATTCTCGGTTGAGTGAAATGAATTTTTGGTCTTTTATTACACCGAATATCACTGAATAAGAACGAAAATTCCATTGGAATGGAAATTTTGCTTGGGGAATCGACGTAAATAGAATTTCCAACACTAAAATGTAGAAAGTTTGAACAAATACTCGCTTTTCAATACTGTGTGTATACGTAACGGCAATTTTCGAAAATTATAACTTATTGTTCTTGGCTCTGAGTTATTTGAATACAATGTAACCGTTAGGAATAATTACGTATCAAACTTTGTTTATACGTACACGGAGAAAATTATTAAAAATTAACGCATAGCCTTTAGAAATTAAATCACTGCAGTGTGTCGAAACAAAAAATATTAATGGCAAAATTTGCAAGAAAATTTGTATAATTTTTCCATAGTGATTTTTTGTATTATGTCAGTCTGTGATTTAATTACTAAAGACTATGTGTAATCATAGATTATTACAAATACTCTTAAGTTTGTCCAATTCTTTACGTACATATAGAAACAGTATATATGATCAAGTCGAAAAGAGATTCGCATTAAAAACGGTACTTCGCTAAATCTAGTTAAAGATTATGTAAATATATATATCTATACACGTATATATATATATAAATAAAAGAAAAGTCATAAAAACGAACGAGCATAAAATTTAATGTCTTCACCCGGAGAGAGCGAAATATTCCCTCCATTCTGACAGAGACTACCGTAGTAGGAACAATTAAAAGTGAGTGTTGGAAAATTAAACAAACGCGCCATAATGTGACTGGAGAATCTACTGTCCCCGACAGAAATTTGAAAGTTCCAATTTCGCAAAAAGCGGAATTTCGACTCTAGACTAATTTTAGCCTATATATATACATACATACGAATCACTTTCTCTTATAAGAGACAGGCTTTTAAACTCTCGTTACTTTACGTTTTTTTTCCTACTTTTTCTTTTGTATAATAGAATCGCATCGATTGACAACAAAAACAGGAAAGGATTAATTAAAAACTCGTTCGCGGGACTCTTTTAACCTATACCTCACGAGCTTAATCGTGGAAAAACACTTAAAGAATTTGTAATTAGAGCTAGGCGTATATATTGACCGATAGTTCGATTTGCTCTTCCTCTCTCTCTCTCTCTCTCTCTCTCTCAATTTATCTCCCTTTTTCTTTTTTTGTATACTGCTTGTTAAGTCAAAGTGCGTTCGCTATTCAACAGCGTTTAATAAAGTACGTGGACTAATTGAAAAGTTGAATCACTTAATACTCTGTATAATATATGTGGTAATGTCCTTTCAATTGAATAACAACTTCTCAAATCATTTTGATAATAAATGTATTATTCTTTTTCTAATATATTTGAATATTTTTTTCTATAATAAATATAATCTTCAAATAATTTAATTAGAAAATAATTTAATTGATTAAAATAAAATATATGTTAATACATTAAAAAAATATATGTGTTCGAAACTAAAAAATATTTTGCAGTTGTCCAATACGTTATCGTTCTTTAATTTTTCCGAACTTGATAAATATTTCGTAATGGGCAAACAAATATTTTTTCGAGCACATTCAACAAAATATTTTATTGGATTAACTATACATCTTTTTTCGGTATCTCAGTTAAATGTAAATTAAATAAGACTATTGCTTATCACGGACAGAAATTTTGTATTAAAAATTACTATAGTTTCTAGTAAAGAAGTCACAGACTGACAAACTGGGAAAAAAATTACTATAGTTTATATTAAAATATAGAAAAGTTATAGTAAATATTACAAGAATTATAGTAAATTTTATTATAATCTATAGTAATTTTTACTGTAAACCACAGTAATTTTTTTCAGTTTGTCAGTCTGTGACTTCTTTACTAGAAACTATAGTAATTTTTAATCTAAAATTTTTCTCTCGTTTCTTTCATATGTGTACCATTTTTTTATTAATTTATGTTAAATAAGATATATAGAATATTTAAAAATCATTTCAAAGTCAATGCAACATCAGTACAGCCCGGATCAGGATGCATAATCTTAGCGAAAAATATCCAAGACTAACTTTTACGGTTAGTTAAGACCTTACATTGCTTGAATATCAATGAAAATTAAACCAATGTAAATGGTTAAAAACCATAAGAAGAATCGTTTCAACATGCACATTTTATTTCATACACATTCAATGAAAACAACCTATTCCCACTACCTATTAAATATCATTGCGATTTCTACACCATAATATATCACAAATTAAGACGAAATCGCATCGAAAATATCGATGAACTCTTACATTTAAAAATGTTTGTATACTCTTTACACGTACATTCAGAAACATTCGTCTCGAAGCCCAAACACACACAGTCAATGTATAAATTATTATATTACAAACAATGATTTATGTAGAGCATAATATCGCGATTTATAAACCTATGGTGGATTTTATTATTTTCCTGGTATAAAAATATGTATATCTTTATGAAAGTGTATTCCACTTTTATGCAGGTAATAAAAAGTTAACGACCCACCGAGTATCTATATACGTACATATATATATACATGTTTTGTTTTTAAAAAAAGGAAAAACGAAATTATACCTAAATACCCATTTTTCCCCTCCCGTAAATCGCTTCAATATTTCACACGTTTATACATAATTCTTAAATAATCACCGACGAATTAAATCATTCTCGTATATATATATATATATATATTCACATCGTTTATCTCGAAATTGTCAAAAAAAAAAAAAAAAAATTCCCGCAAAGTTTACCGACTATCGCGATCGGTATGTATACCTATATATAACGTACACACATACCGCACGCCCAAAAGGGAATACACGTCGGAGTTCTAATCTTTCAAACGCGACTTTCGAACAAAGTTTGCACAAGCCGGCTCGCGTAAATATCATATATATATCTGTATTATACGAGGTGTATACAAAAAAAAATATAAAACGAGACACTGCATATATACATAAAAACAATTAAAAACCCATTATAAAAAATAAAATCGATATATATATATCGCATACGGAAAAGTAATAACTTAGATTCTGGTCGAGACGTGCGGTATTTAAACGAATATCTGACTTCCGGAAATGTATTGCTGTATATTTACGTGTCAGCGTCATCTGCTGTGGTTAGGGTGTAACTTTAAGTTCATACTTGTATATGTCTGCGTATTTGTGTGTGTGCGTGTGTACGTGTGTGTGATACAGGTACATATATGCATCGAATTATACGTTTGACAGTTTATATACGTGTAAACGCATTGCACACGCGCCGCTATTCGAATTATACGGCGAGTCTCGAGTGCACTATGTAATGTGTGTATCCTATATATATATACGACAAAAAAGTTGAAAATTTATCTCGTTGGTGTGCGTTACGATGATAATTACGTATATGTATATATATATATATACATACGTTTATAATTAATTATCGAGTTCTCATTATCGTTACATATTTTCCAAAAAATATTTGTCCCTTCTTTATACCGATAATATACATTTTTGTTGATTATTACACGCATATACGTTTCGTTCAAATATTTAACTCGCGTTATTTATACACGTTTGAAATATACATCACGTATATATAAAGAAATAATATTGAATACTAATTAATAATTTGTGTACGA
This sequence comes from Theocolax elegans, assembly GCA_026168455.1. Classification (NCBI taxonomy): domain Eukaryota; kingdom Metazoa; phylum Arthropoda; class Insecta; order Hymenoptera; family Cerocephalidae; genus Theocolax; species Theocolax elegans. Next base: position 105,651,711 of record CM047425.1, read on the forward strand.
CCTATATATATATATATATATATACACACACATATGTATTGTACAGTGTAGAACGATTTTTTTTTCTTACGCAAATATGTATTCCTTTTTTTTTAATATATTTCATTTTCTATGTAACAAATTTAATAGAGTTTTCTTTCTTTTGTATTTGATTTTCACTTCATGATTCACTTCCGTATTTCTTTAGTGCGATTCGCTTCTTTTTTTTCTTCTTTCTTTTTTTACACACACACACACACACACACACACACACACGTATATAACTCAATCCTATTTTGAAATTCATGTTTCAAATGCAATACCGAGTACATGAGATGCACGCGAAACCTTGGGTATACCAAATAGAAAAGGGAGAACGTATAAAAGAAAAGAAACAAAATAGTAAAAATGATAACGTTTCCCGAATCAAAGGAGGAAACGTTTTTTGGTTAAAACAAATAATTCGAAGGAACATCCACGTTATTATTATAAGGCGTACATAGGTTTTTTTTTATTAATGCAATTAAATCACTTACATAAAGTTATTTGCTTCTTATGTATAGTTTCTTTAAACAAAGTTTGGAATGTTAAAATAAAAAAAAACGAATACTTTTACTATCTTTATTTATTTTACGAATTAAATTTGTTAGTTCCTTTCTTTGAACCAAAGGAATAACAACGTTGTCGGATTTTCACATTTTATTTATAACATTATCCTTATTTATTTAAAATACAATACGTTTAATAATTTCTAATTTTAGTAGACACAATGTACAGGTAACGAGCTGTGAACAGATTTATCGTATAGAGGGAAAAATTGATTATGATAATTAAATTCACGTGTAACGTAATTACAATAAAGCGTATAACTATCCATTGACTTTAGATTTTCCCATAAAATTGGGTAATCGGATTTTATCAAATACTTTGATGGTATCGGGATATATATTCCCGTTTCCTCTTATATAAATGGATTTTATCAAGAATCCAATCGTATTTTAAGTGTGGAAAAAAAGAATCTCGAGTCCTTTAAATAAATCCACGCAAGAAAAAAACATTTTATTTAAACCCATATAGGCTTTTCTTCTTTTAATGACAATGATTCTTGTCTTTTACCCTCTATTATTGATTTAAATAATTAAAAGATATTATTTTCAAGATGGATGAATTATCATTCGGTGATGTGTATTATTTTAAGGAATTTTAAGAAAAGGAAAGACGATCGTAAATTACTTAAAATAAAAGAATTATTATTTAATTTCTTGAGAGCTATACGTATAGGTGTTTTTTAGTTTAAATAAAAACCCCAGTTATAGGGTTATATGCAACGTTTCGTTGGCAAAATTCGTCAGGCTTATTAATCTGATAATAATCTCATTGTACACATCGTTTTCTTTAACGATAATGATTTTTTACAACTCTTCCTGGTGACATAAAATTTGTTGAAAAAAATAATATTAAGTTAATTATAATATCGTGAAATTATATAGAAATTATTAGTGTACAATTAATTAACATAAATTAACCTAATACCTTTTAAAATTAATTAAATTTTCATATATATGTATATATATGTAGAGTTATAATAACATTCTACCACTCATTGTTAATTTCCTCAACTTTCGCATAAACGAGTTATATACTCCGGTTCCTTTTGTTTTTGATATATAAATGCAACATGTATAAATGAATTTTCGTGCTTTGAGCGGTGGTTCTCCCTTTTGTTTCAATTTTTGCATAATAAATTAAGAGAAAGTCTTAGAAAAATTACTATAATGCCGCATAATGAAAAAGAAAATGTTTCTACCTTCGTTAAGCTCTAACGTTTGACTCGAGCGTTATATCCGCAAATTGATCAACAACAACAACAACAACAACAACTTCTTCTAAACAGATCGACGTGCATACACATGTATCCCATTCGAAAATGCGGGAGATGCTTCGTTTGACCTCCTTTTTGGAAGCTTTACAATTCGTTGATACTTCGAAAGGAGAAAAATCAATATAAAGTAAAAGAGAGAGAGAGAGAGAAAGTGAGAGATACAAGCGCTAATAAGATGCAACCTTTTTTTCCCCTCTTACACGTGAAAATTCATTTCATTTAATTTTCATCAATTCTATATATAAAAATCCTAAATTTCTTTTCTTCGCGCACTCTCGTTTACGTACAACGAATATAAATTTATATACATTACAACGCGGGATATTTTTATAATCCATTCGAATAGACATATTTTCACCGTGTGACAATAGCCATGAAAAATGTAATTTTTTTCAACGTACATCGATCGGTGTTTTTTATCTTATTTAATTATAACGTACACCGACATGGCGATCGTACATTTTTTTATGAATAATACGACACACCTTTACTATTTATGGATATATGCAATATAGGACGCGGTTGTAATTTTTAAATATCTGTTAACTCGAAGTGTGAATGGGCATATACACTGTCTGTTGTAATGTTTAATATTTGCAATAGATTAGATTGATTATTTTTTATGGATATGATCTATATTTTATGTATTTATGGCGGATACGTTGTATATACGTATGAAAAGATCTTTAAATAAATTCAATGTAATTAAAAAAAAAAAGAAATTTTATAGTCAACCTTGCTTATTATCTTTAATTAGATACACTGAGAGAAAGGGATTAGCGCGTGTATTAACTAATGTTGAAATCGTGTTTCTTTACTATTCAATTTTAACTGTTAATCATTAAGATGTTGATAGATTGTAGATTTGAAAATTTAAACGACAGAATTTGATGAAATGTTGAGAATCATTAATTTTTAATTTAATATTTTTTTATATTTTACATTGTTAATTATAAAGTTATAATTACAATAAAAATACGCGCGGAAAAATGTAGTAAAACTTGATAAATCGTAAAAATCACTACATTTTCTAGGAAAATTTTAGGAAAATATTTAACATACATATACGAAATATTTCGTAGTAATTTTTATAATTTCTCAATTCTGCCTTTTGATTATTCAATATAATTGTAATATACGTTAAAGCTTTTAGTCTGTACAATGTAGATTTAATAAAGTGCAAATTAAAAAAATGAACGAAATTCAACTGCTAAAGGTTTATTGTTTTCGTAATCTATACATCAAAAAATTGCATGTTATTAATTGTAATTTTGAAGAAATTGATAATCACAGCGTCTTAATGAAAAAAAAATTTGACAATAGTAGGACATTATCTAAAAAAAAACTCGTTTAAAACTAAAAATCACTCAGTAGTCAAACATACACCGCCCCTATACATCAATTAAAATTTTTAACAAATATTATCTACAATTACTGTTGTATAATAAATATAATTAAATTTATTGCAGAGCGTATAACTTATCGTAAAAATACCAAAATATTTAACGAAACGTTCATCGATTCGTTTCGAATCTTCGTACATATATATATATATATATATATTTTTCAATTTTCTACATCTTCGAGTAAACCGGTCGTATAAAAAAAAATTCATCAATTTTTTACACACACACAGTACGAAAAACCTGACGATTTGCAAAACACGTCAGGTGTACGTGTGTGTATGTGTATGTATAAATGTATAATAACATAGTAGCATCAGTGATGTAAGCTCGAGAAAACGCATGCAGGGCATGCACAGGGCGCGAAGAGAACGCGTGAGTTTATGATAATATTTAATCCAGTTATACTGTATACGTTATACACCCTCACCTACCCACACACATGTATACTTGTATACATGCATACATACGTGTGTGTGTGTGTGTGTGTGTGTGTGTGTGTATAGATGTAGATGTAGATATAGACAGTAGAGAGTTCGCGGAATATAGAGCGAGCGAACGCCACCGACATTGGTCAGAGAGTCGATGTCTTTGCGGATGCGCTTCGACGTAGTATGTGAGAGTCGTTCCCTAATCCAGTTAGACCGTCGAACGCGGCAAGCTACGGACGTGTCGTGCGCGAATGTCGTTCCGATACTAAAGAAAAAACGTGCGCGATCTCTGTATATATCTAATATACGTATACACATACCACCGCATACGAGAAATGTAAAATGTGTATGATTGATTTATATATTTGATGATTGATGATATAAATTCGCGAGTTTTTCGTCGATTAAGGAAATCCCGCTTATTTAGTTTCCTTATCTTTTTTTTTTCATCCGCGGAATTTACGAGTGGTGCTTGAATATTATTCAACTGCATTTACACGAATGATATTTCAATTTCTTTTTAGTTAAGTATATACGTATTATACATATATACATTATACAGATTAGGGACGATTTGTAAAGAGAGGGATGTGTATATATCCATTAGGGTTGCATTAATTTTCTTATTTTTATTTAAATGGAGCATCTACGGTTGGTAATGACGCGTACGTAAGCGTGAAGAATATATATATATAAATATATATATATATATATCTTTTTTTTTGTATTTATTAATTGTGTGGATTCTTGATATACACTGAGTATCCGTTCTATCGAGCTATAACACTTAAATGCATAATACCGGGTCATTGATTTTATCGTGACGTTACGTAGGATCTATACTTTTTTTTTACGATTTAAAATTAAACGAAATAGTGTCGGTCTAATTGTTTTATTATTTACTATTCACAAATAATATATGTACTAACGTCCAAGCTCGCTCGTATACCGTTCAAATAGATTGGTTAATTAGAATTGCTATTAATCGTCGACTATCTACAGTCAACGTTAACAAAAATTCATCTGCATTGTACCAATCGGTTGTTACGTTCCTCAAGCTTAAAAATAATCGCCATGAAGTATTCACTACGTCAATTTACGTCACGTTTAAATAAAAAGTCACTCCTATAAATTGATCGTCCAAGATGAACGATTATTATTATTAATTTTAACGATGTAAAAATATATATAATTACGCGCGTTTGAGCGAACGGTAATAATAAAAAAATAAACGGGATATTTAACATGTATTTTACATTATACATCTCTCTCTCTCTCTCTCTCTCTCTCTCTCTCTCTCGTTTTTTTTTATTATAATGACGTCTATAATCTGGGTATTTTACGTTCAATCTACTTTTTTACTATGGTACGCTTTAAGGAAATTGAAAAAATATAAGTTTATTACTGCAGAAGAATTCACGTAGATTATATCTGTCGTTATAAGTTAAGATTTTTTTTTTCATTAAGTTTTATTGATTTAATCGAATTGTGTATATCTATATGCACAGAGAAAAAATAATTTATATATTAACTGGGGCGTATTACACAACTTTTATCCTCTCTACCTTATCGACGTAAACTATCACATTTAAATTCGAAATAATTAAAAGAGTGAATTTGTGAAATACTGTGAGTTGGTTGTCTTTTATTTATTACACGTGTCAAATTTTAGATAAAAATATTTATTAATTTTCAAAAAACCAAAATTTACAATTATTTTTTTAAACTACTACGTTACGTTTAATGACTGGTAATACATTATAATATTTTTGGTAAGAAGGGATTCTCAAAAAGTAAATAAAGAATATGTAATTAATTCTCATTGTATCATTAATTAATTACGTATTTTAATCAGTGATATTTTATGTCGATACAAGAAACAGATAAAGTAATAAATTGTACACGTCACATTCTCAACGAAAGAAAGAAAAGAAAAATTTTTTTAATATATCTCTACAACGTCGTAAGTCCAAAGTAAAAGCTCGTATCTTTGTACTTGGGATTTTGGCAAACCATTACGATTCTCGCCAACAGTTCATATTTATATTCCCTACGCCACTAATTCAAAGAGGATTTGGTGTAAGAATATATATATATATATAGGAAAAGTTTCCCATTAAAAAAAAGAACCTCAGGATAAGCTTCTTCTACCTCTTCTGTGGGAAAGCCCGAGAGTCCGGGAATCAAGTGCCGCTCTGCGGATTCCCATGTCATGTTACTGGAGTTTGCGTTTCACGAGACATTCGATCTACTCGACTCGATTTTATATATATATATATAAAGAGAGAGAGAGAGGGAGATCTAAAAGTGAACCCCCAAAATTTCAAGCTACTCGATATACTTGTACTATGTGTCTGTTTGTCCGTTCTATACTGATTATAGGATTTATGTAATAATACCCAAAGTGCATCCAGGTGAATGTTTAAAATAAATTTTCTATTATTATCGACGATTTGAAATAAGAAGAAAAAAGAAATAGTATAGTTTAAAAGTCGTCCCTTTATCGATGGGAATAAATATTTTAGTGTGCGATATCTTAAATGTAATAGAAAATAGAATTTCTGAAATATTCAGGTTAGGTCGTTCGATCACCGTGAAGTATACCACGGATATTCGAAAAAAAGTTCGTGTTTTATATATATATATATGTATAATACAAAATAGATGTATATATATATATTATTAAAATGACTACGTGCGCGTTTTATTTGAAAGGGAAATAACTATACATTTTTAATTCAATACGGCGATCGAACAATTATTCTTATATTTATTCATTGCGAAAAAACAATGCGGCGCCTTTTGAATTTAATTTTCCTTCCCTTTCAGGTTGAATTACATCGATGCGAAAGCTTTTCCGAGTTGTAACAAACGAGGTGAAGTAACTTTTGCGAATGAAAACATTTTTTCTTTAACGCGTGTACACTTTACATCTAAATTATATACGTATAACTCGGAATGTTAAAGTTTAATTAAAATTATATACACGATATTGGCTCGATCGTGCGGTAAACCAATAATATTTTATGTATACAATATCGTTTGAATTTTACTTTGACGGTATAAATTTAATAGACTCGTTCGGTTAAACTACCCGTACCTCGGTAATGCTTTTTCTTTCCTTCTTTCCCTTTTCCCTTTCCCCCTCCTATTCACCTTATATTATACCTGGTGATAATCAGAAGTCCTTACACGTGCCCCCATGATAATAATGTCCTCCAGGATTGAACGTCACCGTCCAAATGTGAATATAAATTCTGAAATGCTTGTACGTATTATACCATCGTGGGTATTATACGTCTATTTTATACGTCCTAAAATGTCGATCTTATTTATAAAAAAGTGATCGAGGATGAATATGTACAAATATAGATGTACGTTATTACTTTTTGTACATACTCTATGTATATGTATATATATACAAAAGTCGTAGAGAACTTTAACGTGCGACTTTTGTCCTCTATTCTCTCTCTATAGTTTCTCCACCCCTTCTTTCACTCTTTTTTTCGCTCGTTTTACCTTTTGCAGACGTGTGCGCGATTTCACCCGGTGTTTAATTACTCGCTCGGCTTGCTACAATGCCGTTCTATCTTTTTCCTTCTCTTTTCTATCTCTCTCTCTCTCGCTTAAAAGACGTAAATGTAAATTTTTCGTATTTCGCAGTTTAATTTGATAATTAATTAATTAATGTGTTTGTTTGCTAATTGATTCGTGTTTCGCTTTTTCTTCGGGGCTATTATTTTATTAATCGACGATGCTTAGTAAACACGGTAATGCACTAAAAATTTTTTTTATGGAAAGTTTTTAGATCTAATTATTTTTAATCACGTATTTTTCTTGCGATTAAGTTTATATATCAAATATGTCGTACACAAAAGTTTTTGAAAAAAATTTGTTAAACGTGACATATTGACTTTACTTAGTTTGTAATAAAATTTGGTCTAAAAGATGAAAAATCATCGACCTTTATCACAATTTCTTTATAAAATTCAATATCAAAGTATCTTTAACAAATAGTCCTTAAATACTTGCATTATAAGATACAGCATCTTGGATTATTATATCTGCAGGTGCACGTACAAGTGATTCATGATTCGATTAAAATTAATTACAAAGATTTTGCCGAAACGAATAACCAAGTTCACAATTATTACATTTTGCATCAAATTATCCATAGGAAAGGATCAAAGTGAAAATTCTCCTTTTGCAATAACTGTATAGGATCAATTTAAAATTATATAAATCCAATTAGTAACTCAAAACTCGTTCAATCTAATTATTTGTCACTGTATATAGGTATATATATATAATACATAGACATCAGAAAATTTCGAGGATTAAATCTAAGTGAATTCTGATATTAGAGACAGTTAAGTTTCTTTTCCTCTTGTTTGTCTCGTATTCCGCACCGTCACCGATAATATACGGAACTTTCAAGGATTTACTTTACAATATTTCGCGAAACTTTCGCAGATAAAAAAAAAGGTGAAATAAAAATAATATTAACAATACCGCGCGGGGAGAGTACAATGTACTCTCGAGACTTCCGAAAATTAAACTGAAAATCGTGTTCGCGATCTAATTAACTATTGCACACCGAGCAAATTTTCAACGCAATTTCAATGTTTATATTCTATTAGCGGCACCGACCGACTATCTGAAAGCTTAGAGATTTATTAAAAAAAAGGAGAGTAAAGAAAATAAAGTACAAAAGAAAACATTACCGAAAGAAAAAAAAAAAGAAAGAAAAGTAACATCCTATTCGTGTTCATCTAAAGAATTCGATTTCCCAGTACACACAGAGGCATACACACATATATATATATACAGGGTGGTATGCCATTTCCTTAATGCGAAGCATCACCAAGAAAGCCAAAATCAATTGAGCGATCTTTGAGGGCGCGAATCAACCCCCCGGCCCGTGAAAAACAATAAACTAGAGTCAACGTTCTGCGGGCGTCTTGGAATGGTCGACAATAGGTGTGTGTGTGTGTGTATGTGTATATGGAATACACACACACACACATACACATAAATATATATATACATCAGAGGGATAATATTTACCGTTAGTTTCCCTCGTAACCGGCGAGGCGCTCGTGAACAAGAAGATTTCGCCCTCCTTGACCTCGTTCACTCCCTCGCGCAGAATCCTGCAGTTCTATGCTACACTCCCTTGTCAGTCGGAGAAAACATATAGCGGCGCCTATCTCCCTCCCTCTCTCTCTCTCTCTCGCTCTCTCTCTCTCTCTCTCTCTCTCTTGGATGCGTTATACATTTTCCCCAAAAGGGAAAGCGGCCTTATTGCATGCGGAAACCTACTTAGTTCGAGACAAATAGAAAATAACTTTATATATATATATATACATGTACATGTGCGTTAGTGTGTAAGGGAGATCGGTATTGATATTTAGCTGCTGAGGAGATGGTTATGGATTGTTTTCAAGGTATAACGTTTGTCACGAAGTCGTATATATACGTGATTTATTACCGCGGTTTAAATGCCTCTTTCGGGGAATGTTAATGGACAAATCGTTCTTGATCGATTGCTTCTGCGGAGATCCGATGATATTTTTTATGCATAATTAAGGGATGTACACTGTTTCCCCACTTTGAGACAAATCGTTTTCTCTAAAAAGACATTTCGTTCGAAACGATTTTTTAGCTATTAATCAGACGTTTCACTCTTCTTGTTTTTCTCTTTCCTTTTAAATCGGCAATGAAGGTGTACCATAAAATGGATATTATCAACCTCGGAATATTACTTAAAATTACTTAATTCCTGTACAGTAGAAACTCTACACACGTATATACGTTATTATACAATACATGTTTATGGAAGTAAAATTTAGTTTTCGCGCGTAAATTCGTTACGCGCGGTCACTGATTCCCACGTACATCAGTGACACATAATTTTTGCTTTTTAAAATTGCACCGGCAAAGTTAGTTTTCGAAAGCGTAATAAAATCGTTATTAGAGATAATGTATACGTAAGGGAGAAAATAATAAAAGAATTGATTACCAAAGTTCAGGAGATACTGATATATCTAATAATCTCGTACAAGAATAATTAGAGTAATAGGGTGTACAGGCGATATAAAGTTTCTCAATGCAAAAAGTTAATATCGCGCGAGGAGATGCTCTCTCTCTCTCTCTTACTCTGTTCGCGAGTGAGTTGGGGAAACTGTTTCTAAATTATTTAGTCGTAAACTATTGAATAGCCAGCGCGTCAACTGTATTATACAATTTTGAATTAGAAGGGACGAGCGCACCGTGTCTGCGTAATTATTAGACCGTGTTGAATCGCTGATTGCATGTAATATTTTTCAAAAAAAAGTAAATAAATTACTAACTGTATACAATATTATTAATATATATACAAATCACTCGTTACGTAAAATATTATTCAAAAAGGTAAATAAGACACTATAGTTCTGTAAAATATTATTAAAAAAAAATTAATAATTAATTATTTGCGTGAAATATCATTAAAAGTGTAAATAAACAAATTACTCATTACATAAAATATTTTAAAAAATTACCGATTGCATTAAACATCGTAAAAAATTGCTGATTGTATATGAAATATTCAAAAAGACAAAAAAAAAGAAGAATAAAAATCTAACTGAATAAAGTATAAAGCCAGGTGAAGAAATAAAATACGAGACTTGAAATGTATAAACATTATACGGCGTTTCTTAGTGAACTTTGAAAAAAAGGTATTTCACTTAACCTCAAAAGTTAAATACATGAGTTTAATTGGATTACAGACACTATACCTCCTAAACATTTAATGCGATTAAATTTTCTTAACTAAGATATTCTTAAAGATTTATGCGGTTTAAACTATCCTGTAAAATTTATGTAAAATGTACCTTCGAAAGCGTGGCATAATTTTGTAAATCATATATACCTATACCATATTTTTGCAATACTACATATATATATACATTTGCGCAATGAAAATTTAATAAAATTAATTGCTATACGGATTTAAATTAGCTAATTTAATAACCCGAATATAATTAAATGGGAATTGATATAATTTCATTTTATTGATTTACGTTACACGGAGAGAAATATTTAGAAAATATTACAAAGGAGTTTGGTAAAAATTCCCAAGTAATGTGGTAACAGACCGAAAAAACCGAAAAAATTACCAAACTGCTAAGTAAAATTTACAGTAAATGTAGTAAAATTTACTCTAAATGTAGTAAAATTTGTGGAGTTAGCGTACTAAATTTTACAATTAAGCTTGTAAATTTTATTAACTCTGATTTTTTCCTATACTGTTTACGAAATTCTATAAACAACAGTACAGCACGAGATACCGAAAAGAAGCGATAAATAAAATTTTTATTGGAATCGCGTCGTTCGTTTGTTTACTTTAAAAGGACGATTCGATGAAACACATGCAAGTGACGCGGTGGCGCAATGGTAAGGACTTGGATTCTCAACCCAAACTTCGCAGGTTCGATCCCGATGACATCCAGAATTTTTTTCACTAATTAAATTTCATTTAAATATTTAAAATTTCCATAACACTCGAATAATATACATAAACTCAAAAATAAATAATATGCGGAGGAATAAAATTTTTTTTCTGATGTTAAAAAAAAAATTAAAATTACAATTTAGTTTGGTAAAAATTACGAGATTCGCAGTTTGTTACCACATTACTTGAGAGTTTAGGAATTTTTACCAAACTGCTTTGTAATATTTACAAATTATTTCTCTCCGTGTAATTTTACTAAGTGCACGATTAAACCCGTCTTTCACGTAATTACGTCGGTTTAGACATTTTTGTTAAAAATCAATCGATATACGGTTATTCTCATTATATGATTATACAATTTGCGGGAACAGTAAGGATATCTAAAAATTTTGAATTCACATTAGTGTATACAACGCAACAAGGAGTATAATCCTTTATATTCCTATACCCGTAAGTAGAAGAGATCCATATTAGGTCAGACGATATACAATTTTCAACCTCAATAATAATCGCCGTACATTTTAAAAATCGAATGAACTCGTTTAATTAAAGAATTAGCATATACAATTTTTAAATATCTTACCTATTTTCCATTATATAATCTTACTAATTCAAAGAAAAAGTAAACTTATACATACATATACTTTTGGTATAAAAAGTAACCTCATAAGGTATATATACGCCTAGAAAAGATCGAAAAGGCACTTGGAGTAGCCATTAAAGGGCATTTGTGTACTCGAGAAAGCGATTTTTTCCTTTCTTTCGCGGTCACATCTGCTTTTGAAGGGTCTCTTCTTTTGATCGTACCGCAAAGTTCTTTCTTTCTTTCTTCCTTTTTTTTTTCTTTAACGCGATTTAAACGCACCTAAAGACGTACGTGTGGATGCGAATAAAAATAAAAGGGATCGACATAGGAAAAAGGAAAAAAAAGGGAGGAGGGGATCGAAGAAGAAAAAATAATTTACCGCAGTGGTGTAAAAGTTCACCTTACCACTTGGCAAGAAAAAGGAAAAGGGTTTTATAACGTTATACGGTAATATCGCTATTTTGCCCTTGAAACTTTTTCATTTTCCTTGCTCCAGGTGGCTTTTATATATTAACCATTGAGATTTGTGTATTGGCATTGCGGGTTGGACTTTCCGGATATTATTTTTTGGACGTGTAGCCAAAGTAATTAGCAATTTAATTCTACATTTTCAGTATCATCGAATTTGCGATCTTTATACAGTTGATGCGTATAAAAAGCCTTATCTCTGAGCGGTAAAATTAACGAAAATAAATGATTCTTCATTTTAAGACGCCGCAGATACGGGTAATAAAATTTACTCTAAATGTAGTAAAATTTGTGGAGTTAGCGTACTAAATTTTACAATTAAGCTTGTAAATTTTATTAACTCTGATTTTTTCCTATACTGTTTACGAAATTCTATAAACAACAGTACAGCACGAGATACCGAAAAGAAGCGATAAATAAAATTTTTATTGGAATCGCGTCGTTCGTTTGTTTACTTTAAAAGGACGATTCGATGAAACACATGCAAGTGACGCGGTGGCGCAATGGTAAGGACTTGGATTCTCAACCCAAACTTCGCAGGTTCGATCCCGATGACATCCAGAATTTTTTTCACTAATTAAATTTCATTTAAATATTTAAAATTTCCATAACACTCGAATAATATACATAAACTCAAAAATAAATAATATGCGGAGGAATAAAATTTTTTTCTGATGTTAAAAAAAAAATTAAAATTACAATTTAGTTTGGTAAAAATTACGAGATTCGCAGTTTGTTACCACATTACTTGAGAGTTTAGGAATTTTTACCAAACTGCTTTGTAATATTTACAAATTATTTCTCTCCGTGTAATTTTACTAAGTGCACGATTAAACCCGTCTTTCACGTAATTACGTCGGTTTAGACATTTTTGTTAAAAATCAATCGATATACGGTTATTCTCATTATATGATTATACAATTTGCGGGAACAGTAAGGATATCTAAAAATTTTGAATTCACATTAGTGTATACAACGCAACAAGGAGTATAATCCTTTATATTCCTATACCCGTAAGTAGAAGAGATCCATATTAGGTCAGACGATATACAATTTTCAACCTCAATAATAATCGCCGTACATTTTAAAAATCGAATGAACTCGTTTAATTAAAGAATTAGCATATACAATTTTTAAATATCTTACCTATTTTCCATTATATAATCTTACTAATTCAAAGAAAAAGTAAACTTATACATACATATACTTTTGGTATAAAAAGTAACCTCATAAGGTATATATACGCCTAGAAAAGATCGAAAAGGCACTTGGAGTAGCCATTAAAGGGCATTTGTGTACTCGAGAAAGCGATTTTTTCCTTTCTTTCGCGGTCACATCTGCTTTTGAAGGGTCTCTTCTTTTGATCGTACCGCAAAGTTCTTTCTTTCTTTCTTCCTTTTTTTTTTCTTTAACGCGATTTAAACGCACCTAAAGACGTACGTGTGGATGCGAATAAAAATAAAAGGGATCGACATAGGAAAAAGGAAAAAAAAGGGAGGAGGGGATCGAAGAAGAAAAAATAATTTACCGCAGTGGTGTAAAAGTTCACCTTACCACTTGGCAAGAAAAAGGAAAAGGGTTTTATAACGTTATACGGTAATATCGCTATTTTGCCCTTGAAACTTTTTTCATTTTCCTTGCTCCAGGTGGCTTTTATATATTAACCATTGAGATTTGTGTATTGGCATTGCGGGTTGGACTTTCCGGATATTATTTTTTGGACGTGTAGCCAAAGTAATTAGCAATTTAATTCTACATTTTCAGTATCATCGAATTTGCGATCTTTATACAGTTGATGCGTATAAAAAGCCTTATCTCTGAGCGGTAAAATTAACGAAAATAAATGATTCTTCATTTTAAGACGCCGCAGATACGGGTAATAAAATTTTCCTATTAAGACATAAAATTATTATACGTATCATATACCAGTCCCTTTAACTGCTTAACTACTACGTTCTTTTTACGTTTACTCGTCTCTATTTTTTTTTCTTTAATACAGCGATGATGTTCAATGTACGTGAAATTTATGCCTGTTTGACTTTTTAGCTTGCAACTTTAAGACGCATTGCAGATTCGCTAATAACGCGAGTTTTACGAGTCTAATATCTTTTCGAAAATTGTCTCGCGCGAACTCGAAAAAAAAAACGAACGCGAAAGAAAGAGGTATCATCCTAAACGCGCGTGTATGTGTGTATATAAATCAAATATAATCTTTAGTACACCAAACGTTAAAGTAAAACTGTTCTCGCCGTTTCGCGCGTAGAAATTTTTACTACCTCGAACACAAAAAGCAAAGGAGATAATAATTCGAAGCTGCAGTAAAATTCGGTTGATGCAGCAAAAATTTTTACCGTCATCGTAGTCGTTGTTCAAACTTCCCCTCTTCCGCTATCCGCACACTAAAGTCAATCGCTCCAATATAGAGTTACATCAAACGAAAATAATTAGAGAGAGAGAGAGAAAGAGAGAACAAAAAAAATTTACTTTATTCTTCTTTCTAAACGTCACGACGATTAAAAAAAAAAGAGAAGCGATGACACACTTTTCCTTTAATTATCAGCGTTACGCTTGGCTGCGAGTTGTTTACTTTAAATATATCAATGTGTACTATACCGAAACTAGCGTATACTCTTCTCTCTCTCTCTCTCTCTCTCTCTTCTCATGATTATTGAACAAATGCAATAAATATTTAAATTGAAATTATCTTGCCCTCTCTCGGTATATTTATACTTTCGGGCGAATTGTTTTATCAAGTTAAACTTTTCCGATATTTAACTTGCACTTTTCCTTGTAAAGAAGTACGTTTCCAAAAGTTAAATTACAGTTAAAGTGACCATTAGATGTTTATTTAAATCCATTCCTGTATACATATATATATATATATACCATTTGTTAGGGAAAAGAAAACAAAATTTAAAATTGACTTATATGTATACCTTTACTACGTTATTACAATATATATATGTATCCCCATGTACTAATCATCATCATCCATATTAATAAAAAAAATCCTCTCTTTATTCCAGAATGCCGAGCAGCCAGGAATAGGTCGGTATAGAGGATCTCGAAGCGAAGCTGCCATAAAGAGGATTCCAAGTTCGATCGTTGAAGCGTGATTGATTCGACGTGCCCCCAGCACGTCTGGCTTCTCATTCTCCCTCTCTCACTCTCTCTCTCTCACTCTCTCTCTTTCTCTCTCACGCGTTTTTTTTCCGTTCCCTAAAGGGAAATGATTAACGCGCGTGTCCGACCGCGTGAATAATGAAATATAATAGAATCGTTGTCGCGTAACCCAATAACTATATAGTAAAAAAAAAAGAGGGAAAAAAAAATCCAACAAAATCTTTACGCGCTGTTTCGCGGTGGCGGTATGACGCGTGCCAGTAATTACGACAGTGTTTGAATTAAAGTATCGATAAATAATAGTGCGTGTATGTGTGTCGTAGATGTGGTAGAGGAGGAGAAGAAGAAGAAGAAAAGAAAACTAAGAAGGTGGAACCGCGACGTGATCCCTTGACGATATAACCAGTGGTGCGACCCCTTTCGTACGGGGGGGAGGGGGGGAGGAGGAAGTGGAGGCTGAGGAGGAGGAGGAGGAGGGAGGGAGGGTGGGTGGGAGGGGGGGGGAGGTTTAGGAAGTGGTCGAATAAAGCCGCTATGCAGGCACACAAGTTGGCAGAGCGGTCGGATAACTCCTCCAGGTCCGCGTCTGCTTTGTCGTACGAGTACGGCAGCAAAAGGACGGAGAAATGAAGTTGTCTGTGTCGGCATATAGAGCACAAGCGAGCGCTCACAAGAAGATCCTAAGTAATTATCAGCACCAATTGAGCTACGGTGCGACTAATCAGGCGTCCGCGGCCCGGAGCCTCTCAGACCCCGCGGCGGTCCTTCCTGGTCTCAAGGTATGTTGCACTTCCTCTTTATTGCTCGCTTTCTTCTTCTTTTTTTTTTCTCTTTATCCTAATAATTGATGTTGGATTTTTTAAATGTATTTAAGCGTGCCTCGATAACGAGAAGATACGAATATATTATTATAAAATTTCTGAAGGATGTGAAAATATTTGAATAGGAAGATTGATCGGTAAGGGGGTAGGCCTGAGTTAAAACGAAAAAATAAGCAAATTTTTGTTAAAATTTTATTTTTGTAACTATGTAAACAAGAAAATTTGAGGTTTAAGTACTAAATAAGATCTTCAATTTTTGGCCCGCTGGACCTCAAAATGTTGCATTTAGGCCTTGCAATTAATTCATACGCTTGATACTTCAATTTCCTGAAATTTATCGTATGGAACACTTTTGCTCGACTACGGTTCGACCAAATCGAACGTAATCAGGTTCAAAAGAAAGCTATTGACACATACTAAAACTCTAATGACTTGCATTTTTTAATTAATTCATCATATCTAATTTGTGTACCAAAATGTCTAATAATTTATTAAAAATTCTTAATAGCTACATATTTTGGTACACAAATTAGAAATGAACACCTACTTGGAAAATGTAATCCATCAAAGTTTTAGTATGTGTCAATAGCTTCTTTTTGAACCTGATTATGTTCGATTTGGTTCAATAGTCGTCGAGGAAAAATGTCTCATGCGATAAAATTCAGGATATTGAGGCAAGCAAGCAACATTTTGAGGTCCAGCGGGTATATATTAAATACTTTAACCTTAAATTTTTTTGTTTACATAGTTATAAAAATAAAATTTTGATAGCGTAACAAAAATTTGCTTACTTTTTTCATTTTAACTCAGGCCTACCCGCTTAAGAAAGGAAATATTGTATATAATATACAAGAATTGGGATAACTCTAGTTCTAATAAACTTCAATGTACCATTGATATGTTGAGAAATATATAATGGTGAGTATCGCTATTTTAATAGTAAATGGAAAACGGATATTCTATAAAAATTATTATCACCAATGGTAAAAATTTTACCCTAAAATCCTGGAAATTTTTACTGTCATTATAAGTAATTTTTATAGAAACACGTCTCTCCTCCCTTTACTATCAATTAGTAATATTTAAATATGACAATAATTACTATCGTATATTGTTGTATAAAAAAATTTTAAAATAAGAAGAATAAGTTTAATTTAATTTTTCATTTGTACAAAAAGGTCAAATTCAAAAATTTAATTTTATAAAAGTTATAAATATAATTGATTGTATATTAAGTATTATTTTATCAATCGGTGTGATATAAATTCCTCTCGATATTTATAACAGAGCTAATATTATCATAAATTTACCATTGTAATAATATTATTTATATTATAAATTAATTAAATGAATTGAAATAATTTAAATTAGGGTTAATTGAAGATTAAGCAGGAATTCAAATCCAATTAAAAATTCAAATTTTCCGTGATCAAAATTTTTTAATTTTCAATTTTAATAATAATTAGTTATTTATGCACTTAGGGAGTAAAATAGGCATTTATTCGCTTTAATCGCCTTTTACTCC
Source organism: Theocolax elegans (assembly GCA_026168455.1). Classification (NCBI taxonomy): domain Eukaryota; kingdom Metazoa; phylum Arthropoda; class Insecta; order Hymenoptera; family Cerocephalidae; genus Theocolax; species Theocolax elegans. The sequence goes on from CM047425.1 coordinate 105,669,424, forward strand.
CGATAAGTGCATATAAAATTTTTTACTCTGATCATTCATACTGAAAAGTCACTTTATGCGACAACAATTTATATTTAAATTTTTTAATTTTGTTCAATATTGTAAGATTTTTTCATATATTGAATGTAACATACGTAATTCTACGATGAAAAAAAATGAGTATACATAGAACAAAATGGGTTTACGGGGAGTAAAGTAAGTCTACGGGGAATAAAATGATCGAAGGAATAAAATGCAATTTTATTCCATTTATAGAGGTTAATAAAGTACACTTTTTAGATGGTCAGGGTGAAAAATATATTTATTGCTGAAAAATCATCTCATTCAATTGTCATAATCTGTCAGTCTATGAAAGTTAAATTAATATATATATCCAGAAAAATTCTTTCGAAATTATTTTAAAGATAGAATTTTATAGTAAATGATGAAATTAATAATCGTCTTATAATCAATTTGTATTTAGCGTGACATATATTCCAATAAAACGAAGGGCAATGCCCTTTAGGTTTTCAAATTTAAAAATTAAAAAATTTTGAAGTGGAACAAAAATATTATTTTTAACATATTTTTCAATCAAACATATCTTTTGAACGGTCTGAACTATTTGAACGAAATGATATTAAAGCTAGTTTGAACAGTTCAAACTAAAGCTATTTACTTGAGTTTTCTTACTACATTGGATGTTGATTAGACGTTCATTAGAACTGAACTGGAGTTATCTCAATTTCCGTAAATCCTTCTTTACCGCCACATTTTTTTATGGATCCGTCTTTAAATCTTTTTTGATAAAGCTCTGAGAATGTGGTTAATTTTTATCAAATAATCATATTTTCTACTGTACATATATCGTACATATATCGTGCTGTCTTGCGAGTTTATCGTTGTAATAAAATATATTTCACATTTTAATAGGTACTCCCTAACGTTTGAAACATCGTCCTCTAAAAATTACAAAAATGTAGCAAGCTACAGGGAGAAAAATTTATCGTAAAATTTACCCGCGAATCAGGGTAAACGTGGAACGTACGTACGAATTACGTGATAAAATTTACTACAAATTCATGATAAAAAGTCGTCAGTCGTCTAGTAATTTTTCTAATGAACGTATGGTAATTTTTACCGTGAAATTCGTGCGTCCCACATATCCCCTGATTTACCTTAAAAATTTTAGCGATAAATTTTCTTATACGCAAGAAATATTGCGTATCACTAAGTAAAAAAATTTAACTTAAATTTAAGTACAATTAATGTGAAATTGATACACAACACGTAAGAGTAGATTAAACCATCGAACTGAATATCGATTATAGATTATCATATAAGTGGATGAAAAATAATTATTAATAAATAAATAATTAATGTATCCACTAGAAAAATAATACGAATATTTACAAAAATTAGCAACGTTTATAAGATATTTTTTTTCAACAGCGCACGTTCTAAATTAAATAGAACATATGTATTTTAAAGAATGACTCGAAGAAACATAAAATTACGCCTTTTCGAAAAATGAAAGGACAACTTTTTCTCTCCATCACGACAAATTAAGTATCCAAAGTGTCCAATCACTTTAATTTTATAGATTCTGCGCGCGTAAAGAGTCATTATATATAGAACCTTTTTTCTTTCTCCTCCCCTTTTACATTCCGAGCCTGACGAAGCAGAGTAAAGGCATTGAACCATGAACGAGATCATCGTCGAAAAACTCGAAAGATCTCCCGATGTAACAACAAACAGGGATGAAATTGAGTTCGCGCAAAGAATTTACCGTCTATACACGTATATACTTAACTCCCTAAAGCAAATTCACCCTTCTTTTTTTTTTATTAATCTTCTTTCCAACCCCTTCTTTTAACTATATAATATATATACGATCGTTTTTACATATCCAGACCGATATCGATCGAAATTATCTCAGATATATAGTATATTGTCCACATCGAATGAAAATTACCGCATATATGTATATACGTATACCGCGTATTCCCAAATGAAAAATTATCTCTCGTTATACCTGAAATTGAAAGGTAAATAAACTCGAAATTTGATAAATATATAGATATATACGTATACATACATAGAAAATAGTGAAAATTGCGGTATTTACCAAGAAGTGTATAACGAGGAATATTAAATTTCAAAAGGGGGACAAACGCGTTATAACGAAGCTTAATGCGCCTTTTCTGGCCTCCTTCGTATATATATATATATATATATACCGTTTCTCGTTATATACACCGGGTTTTCTCTCTTTACCCAGATGTATATACAGCATCCTGAGTAATAGCAACAACTGACGCGTCTCCTTTTTCACGCAAATTGCAAGAAGGTTGCACCTTGTAATAATATATACATATACATACATATAAAGTCAAATCGGTTTCCTTTGATCCTCATTTTTCGTTGACCACGCTATATGTATATATATATAAAGGACTATGGTATACTTCAACTCGATTATTATTTTTTAATTCTCAGTTCCATTCGAAATAATGGGATTAGTTTTGTAGATATAGGTATGTATATATATATATAGTTTTTTTTCTTCTTCATACTCGAGTGCACAAGGCAATCTTGATATTCCATTATAAAAGATAAAATGTTCTGCGAAATTTACGTAAAGTTATGTTAATTGTATATATAACATTTCTCTTTCTCCGTATATAACATTTTATATATATATATATATACCTTTTCTACCTAAAGTCGTTTCGTTATTTTTATGAGTTGAATTTTACGTGTAAGATCCACGTGTATATGTATATATATATACTTTAACGAAACATTTTATTTTAAACGTCTAGCGTTATAAAGTAAGAAAAAAAAAATTTTTTACTTGATCGTTCTCGCGTATATATAAACCCGCGAGTAGTTTTGAAGATAAATATAAATATGTAATTGAGGCGTAAGAAATAGAGAATAAGCGTTGTGTACCTAGACAACCCGTTTCATTTATAAAACAGTTGATTTTATTCGAGCTTTTTAAGAATTTGACGTGACGTAAACGCTTGGAGCTCTTAAACATGAAAGAAGTCCAAATGTTCCTTTTGAATTTCCAGACGTTGCGTTTTATGTACATAGCAATGGTTATGTACTTTACATTCGTACGAAATTTATAAATAGTAACTCGCGTGGTTATACTCCTTTCAACTTAATCTCGTATATTTTCTATAACGGTATTTTTTTTTAGTATATAAACTACGTACGAACTGGACGAAAATAGATATTTCAAATGTATTGCGTTGATCGATCGAAGGAGAAACGTTTTATTCTTATGTAATTAATGGTTTTTAAGTATATACGAGGACGAGAAAGAATTTTTAATTAAAATTTGATCCTCTTAGAGGAGATGGACAACAATGTGATTCAAGTTGAATGATACACGAGATATATATCGTGGTATAAAATAATCAGATTATTGTACCCGCATAAATAATCAAGAATTTTCTTTCTTTTTTTTTCAAAGAAAAACAAAACATTGTTTTTTAATTATAAAGTAGGTGCAGTAATCCGACGTAATACCGACGCGGTATTTTGACCACTCGACGAACTACTCTCTCAATAGTGAATCTATCGAAAAAAAATAATAATGTATACTCTCAAATTTAATATACACACATCTGTGCACGTACGAAAACGAAGAAAAAAACGATGTGGAAGCCATTTAATAAATTGAGGAAAAAAATGTACTTGAGGGATGATCGGTGGGAAAGCTACATTAACGAATGAAAGTTGCGCAATATAACGAAAGAGAGAGAGAGAGAGAGATAGATAGAGAGAGAAAGGAAAAAAGTGCACCGGAGGCAATTAAATTTCATCCAAGCTAGAGGAAGGGAGTGATGGTGGAACGCCGAAATCCAATTTCTCTAATCACCGCAAGCATAATCGCCCAAGCGATCCATCCATCAATCTGCCCTGTACGAAGCGACGACACCGCGCGCAATCACCGAGAGGAAAAGAAAAGTAAGAGAGAAACTCTGTATATATATATGGGCAAAAAAAGGTGAAGGAAACGAAAGCTATACGCTTATATATATACTCGGTTGAAATTTATGGTGTAGCAGCGTGAAAATTCGTTCGTTCCTATCAATTCTCTGTATACATATAAGTATCGACGCTCGATTATGCAGTTGGATCTTACACTTATACCTTTGATTCGTTACTGTTTTTCTTTTAGCGTTATCAAATTATTGCATGATGTCTAATATGTATCATTTTAATTTTGTAGGAAATGACAACAAGCGAAATAAAAAAATTCTCTTTGAATTATTCATTTGTATATATATATTTTTTGTAGGAGAATTACTTAGCAAAACGGTAAATCAAAATTGTACAGCACCGACAAAATAATAAATTATTCTTAATTCGTATAATTTTCATAAAATTAAAGATAATGTATAGTTTACAAAATTTGTGAGGAATAATTTTATATTTCTCAAGTTTATATAAATGTCCATTTAATTAGTATATTCCGTTTGAATGCATTCGCTCGAAATGTCTTCTGCGTTTGCATCGAAAGCGAAATTAAGCTTTTTATTCGTGTACGATTTTTCACGTAGCTAAAAAAAGGAAAACAAACAAACGAAAATTTAAAAATAGACGTCCTCATTATTTCTCGATCATTACGTTATGAATTGATTAAATATTCCTTAATTGATCGTAATTTAATTAGTCTCATCAAGCTAATATCACCTAACTTCAATTCAATTCGATTATTCTTTATTCATCGACAAACAATTATGAATAACTAAGTTTTTTTAAATATAGTTTTCTTATCACATCTTAAAAAATTATGATGAAATTTCTATACACTACTGAGAAAAATATTTCGTCAAGAATTAATATGCGTCATTTATTGATCAAAGCACAGTCTGTAAGAATTAAAAAAATATGTTATATTCTGCAATAAATTACAATAATTTTTGTAAAATTAATATATTTGTATTAAATATTACTAATTTTTGTATATTTTTGGTAATTCTGGGACATATACTCAAATTATAATATAATTAACTAAATTTTATCGAAAAAAGTTAATAAAAATAAATTAATATCCTTGCTGGAAACAGTAAATATAATCGAACTATTAAATAGTTTATTCCGTTTGTTTAAGCGATTTAATAGCTACGTAAAACACTTCTATTTTACTCATTGCCTAGTTCTTAGATTCATAACAGCTGATGTACACGTTGTGTCAATTTTGCGCAAGATTGTTTCGAGAGATCAAAAAATGTTCCGGCTAGTTAAATGGCGTATAAAGTGATTTCGGAAATTTAATTCGAAAGTTAAAAATTTGGATGATCCTTTGAAGTGAGGTCGTTTAAAAGCAGTAACAATCATAATTTTGTATTAACATTCGTATAAACGATGCAATTTAAAAAATATTTTGAAGCTTTGAGTACATGCTCGATAGAACTTTTTTTTTAATTTTTTAAAGTTATCGTTTTCACATCTACTTATTATACATAGTTTCCTACCTCGAATTACTTGTAAATCTTTTAAATTATTGTAAATTTCGTCATATATTTCAAGTATGTCTCTATATTACTAAAAGAAATATAATAATATTTACATTCAAATTTATTTTTTCGATAAGTTAAACTATTGAAACTTTTTATTATATAAAAAAAAATAATCCCTCACCTAGAAGAAGAGAAATATGAGATTGTAGTTATATTATCCACGTATACATATTATCTTCTCCAATGCGGTGAGTCTGATGTCTGGTTAAATTAAAGTTCGAGTAGGAAAACTTCTAGGTAGAGCCTAAATTCCCCAAGCCCCTAACGCCTTTAATTTAGAGTTTCTGAACTCACTGTGCGCGCGAGAGAGCCTTTACTCATTTTCGTCGAGGTTTGTTTTAATGACTTTCAGATGTTGAAAATTTAATTTTATTGCCGTCAGATGCGACACCGTATATAACAACCAAACAGGAAAAAAAAATGAAATACACGTGTTATATAACCTACAGCTTTGAACACCAATATTCCTATTTTTTTTCGTTATGGCTGATATCACAAGAACACGTTACTCCCCCCATAATGTAAACCACACGAATGGAAAACCCTTTATTTTCGATCCTTTTTCTTTTAAATACTCATCATTCGTATGTATCGATACAATTGCGCATATACCATCTTTCATTCGTATGTACATATATATATAATTTTTTATTTATTTTTATTTTCTTCCCAATATAATTTATTCATATATAAGTGCGCGCGAACGATCGTTATAAAAGTATATATAAAATATACCTAATGGTATGAGGAATATATATGTAACGATTTATTTTCTCTTTATGGCTGCAGCTTCGAGTCTGGATGTCACAACTTACCCCGAGAGCACGCGATCGTAGAAAATGCCAAAAAAACGGCCAGCGGTTCGTATCACGTTTATAAATATCGCTTTCTTTTCTTTTTTTTCCTCTCCTCTTTAAACAGTATATATATATACTCATCTTCTCTATTTCTTCCTATATTTATATATACATATATATATATTATAATAACGTTACGTTATATTAGATTCATCTATTTTTTTTTTCCTCATATTTAATCTACTCATCTTTAAAAAAAATTATTATCTTTTATTTCCTACTACAATAGAAAACACAATATAGAACATACTTCAATCCTATACTAATACATATATACTCGATATATATATATTCATTCTATAGTCCTATACTGCTTGTTCACTAGCACCTGCACGCGTAGCCTTTTTTTTTGACATATACCCATTGTAATTTTCCCACGTTGAATATTCTTACGTAACGTATGTATTCGAACCTTTTTCAAATTCTTTATTATACAACTTATGCAATACAATATTCTTTTTTTTCATTTTTATTATATACTCTAATGCAATAGAAATTAGTTTGATCGCTTAATATCGCTTACAAATATATGATACTTTTATTATACATATATAGGTTTGTTTTATTTTTTTAATGCAACAATTTACTTTTTCGTTTTACAACGATATTTTGTACATAGACAACATGTATATATATACACGCAGTGAGAATTTTTTAGAGTGAAAATTATCGTGACACTACAGTAAATTTGGGATGTATATATTGAGAATACCGAAGATTGAGGTATTTGTTGAAAAGTGGGATGTTCGCTCGGAAATTAAAGAAATCGTAGCGATTCTTTTTACTATACTTTTCTTTTTTTAAAGTGAAGAGAATAATTTGTTACTTCAAGCGGAATTCTTGTTAAATATGACCTAAAAAGAAATCTGGTTGATATTAAATGAATCTTCTAGAATTTTAAAGAATATTGTAGATCCTGTACATTGATCCACTTAAGACAACCTTCCTAGTTTGTACATAAAGAGATATATAGTTTGTTTGTAGAGGATTCATTTAATATCAACCAGATTTCTATACTTGAGTCGCACTTAAGAATAATTCTGTTTGAAGTAAGAAATTATTTTTGTTAGTGTAGTGTGAAAAATCACCTGTCACTTGTATCTCTGCATATTTAATGAAAATATATTACTCGAAAAATGTTACGTTTCGATCATAATTTTTGACTGTGCAACTTTGATATTTAACATCCTTTAAATCACTTAGTTTCGTCTCCAAAAAAAAAAAAACTCAAACATATTGTGATATGACTTTTTAGGTAAACTTCCGTCGAACGGCTGATACATCCGAAATTCGCCGTGCGGTCACTGTAATTTTTACAAGAAAATTCTCACCGCGCAACGATAAGACGAAATTTCGTTTATGAAACTCACTAAACTCACCGAACACTGTAAATACATTGAAACCAAACACTCGATGGTAAATGTTATCTGTTTAAATTTAATGTAAATTTACTCAAGAACGATAATCGTTAATTTTACGATTTTCTATATGTACATACACATACATTTAGGTCACAATTATCCCGAAGGGTTAAATATACATATATATTTAATCAAATAATACAGCATGAAAATGGGTTTGTTCCCAAAGAAGATTATGTATACCAATACATAAATTCATCGGTTAATTACCTTGGACAGTTTCTCCATTCTTAACCATCGCGTTCGGTTAAACGATCACCTTTCCACAGGAGGCGATTACTTCCTTATGCTAATTTGTACAAGCGCTTTTCTATATATATACACGCAGGGACTGATTACGTCCTAACATCGATTTCGTTAGACGTTATTCGATTTCGAATGCGGGTAATCTTTAGATATATATTCATGTAGATTTTATGTGAATCATTAAATTTATGTATGTACGATTGTTAAGTGCAGGACTTTTATATTTAATATTATACATTTCGATATTATATGTATATTAACCGTGTATCAATTATAATTTATGATAATTTAGCATTATTTTTTTCTTAGTATAGAATTTTCGAGTACATAAATGTCCGAGATGTAGGAAGAAAAAAAAAGATTCTATGACAAATTAACTCTACTTAATAAGTCTGGAAAGCTTTGGAAGTTGCACTTCTTGAGCAAAACTTTTCCTCGAAATGAATTCTGACGAATAGTGTCTTCAACTTTATTACATAGATTATCCGAGTCATTTGCCGTTTATATACATTTTTCGTTGGAGTTTTATTATTACATCGTCTGTGTAGGAAATTTTGAAATTTGGGTCATTAAGTTGTACAGTATAATTTACTTAAATAGTAATCTTAATTAAAAAAACAGTTGAGTTGCATATTTCTCTATGCAATCGATTAGAATTTTTTATTTTTAAATTCTTGCCTTTGTATAACGAGTAAAATAAAAAAAACCCTCAATTAAATATACGCAACCTTTTGGAATTTTTCTGGGATGAAAAAAAAGAAAGTGCGGTGTATTTTCGACCGGCGGCGGGGTAAACGTTACAAAGTTCCACGTCGAAAAGCGAACAAGAGAAAAAAAAACGACGAAAACAAGATAATTTTATAAATCAACAGATTTTACTGGACGTAACTCGAATGGAGTAAACGAAAAACTTGTGATACGTAGTGTTTTACGTTAATAGAATTTTTGTGCATAAAGAAGAAAACCAAAAAAAAGACCCCGAGCTTTATTAATTCATTATATTTACGACGATAACCGAGTGTATTTTCATCGATGTTAGAGACAAGAAAAAAGCCAGTATAATTTGATAATTTTGTTATCTCGATTCGTAAGCGAATTATATTTCTTATTAAACGAAAAAATCCATGGATATTTACGTTAAAACTCTTTATTACACGAGGATAATTAATAAATCTCGGGGTATACAGGTGACATATGTATACCACTAAAAAAAAAGAAGAAAAAAAAAAGTGGGAAGAAAAGCACACGACATGAATCGTAAAATAAGCTTTCCCCTCGACTCGAGAATCTGAACAATTTTCATAAGTCTGGAAGGCAACAATTCCACTCTCCATTTTAATATGACATCTATAAAATATCTCTTCTCCTCTCCTCCTCCTCGTAGCCTCGTATCTTCGTTTCGTTTTAGAGTCAAGTCTTTCTCTTGCATTGAAACATCTGATATTAAACAGAGGTGGCAGGGCGGAGCTCGACATCCGGAATCTCGGTGGAGAAACCACTCGGCATTGCTCGGTCGAAACTCGGTAGGAGAATCCAGGGAACCGCAAAATCCGCAATGTTGAGCTCGCTCGCGTCTCTCTGCCAAGTAAAGAGGAATCCAATTCTCGGACGGTATAATGTATACGAGTATCAATTCGATTCGAGTACTCAAACTGATCACCTTTTGTACTGAATCAACGCGCGACGAACCCCCTTTTTACTTCTTCTATCCTCCACATCCTATACTTACGAGATAATTTTACGACACGCGATTTCGACAGAGGATTTATGCCTAATACAAATTTTCACCAGTTTTTAGATATAGTGCATGTATAACTTTAAGGAGAAAAACGTTGAATCGCAATGAGAAAAATGGTGTATTAAAAATTATTATATTTTATACACTCACAAAAATAAAATCTTATCTTAAACGAAAATCTTGTACGTTTAAAAAAGAAATCTGCTTGCTTTTACATGATTCTTCCATAATTGAGAAGTATTTTTTAAAAGTCAGTGCAAAATGGTTATATAGTTACAAGTTACAAAATATACCTATTTTTCAACCTATAAAAAAAATTAAAAACTTCCAACTTCCTACCGCAGAGTATAAACTACAAAAATAGCTATATTTTTAACCTCGAAATATTATAAACATAAAAAAGTATTGTATAATATTTATTTATAAATTTATTTCCATAAACTATGTATGACATAAAATTTCGAAAAAAAATCGTCTTCATCTGACTGTTACTAAGTGTATATTAAAGCAATATTATCTTACGTTTACAGCAAAGATGCTTCGTGCGATATTAACCGTTCGTCGGTTTACTGACGCGAAGTTTATATATTGGAAATACGGCGATAGAGAAAAAGAAGTCGCGGTATATAGATAAATAATTATTTATTTCACGTGAATTCGAATAAAAAAAGAGAATTCGTAAAACCCGGTGGAAAAGGAAAAAAAAGGAGAAACGAGGAAGTGGGTGTCGGATAAGAGGACGAAAAAAAAAGAATGTAGGAAGAGATAGATTAGAAAGTAAGACGGGAGATCTAGATAGGATACTTTATTTATGTCAAGGGACACATGCAAGTGTATTGTCATGGGGGATATGCTCCTCGAAAAAGTGGACGACTTATAAAATAGGTTTTTAAATAGCCAGAAATCACTTTCGTATATGTATATATATATATCTTGTTTATTACCAAAACTTTTCCGATAATTTCACACGACACGACTTGTACGCACTAATAACTCGCGCGATTTATTAAAAAAGAACGTATATATATATTTTTTCTTATATAATTAAGACTGCATAGCGGATAATTAAAAAAAAATCTTAATTATTCGTTAAAAAAATGTTATATTTACCCGTAAAATTCTGAATGATACATTTTTCAAATGCATATAAGAAACAGGAGATAGAAACCAGAGCAAGAGGGTGAAGAAGCTGACATGATAATAAAAAAGATAAATAAGAAACATGATATAGAGACGAAGAGCAAAAAAAAATTATGTGAGAGACAGAGATAAAGAGAGTCAGATGCTGTGGTAGAAAAGGTATATATATATATATAGAGCCGAGTTAGTTACTTATACCGAGGAGTCGGCCAATTATGCTTGAGTGCACCGGAAGCCGGTTGGTCTCTTCTACAACTATATACGTCGTCTTCGTCGATTTTACGCGCCGATGCCGGGTTGTTTGCTTTCTTGGTCTTGAGAACTAATGTTCGCACAGCTATCTTAAAGTGCTCCTTGATTTGCCGTCTCTCTTTTTTTGTTGTTACAGGCGTGTTCTTTAATTATAGAACTATAAACATTCGTGCGGTTACGGTGTTGTGTTAATCAGATTTTTAACGCAGGTACTTTCTTTCTTCTTTAATTATTCAATTAAATCAATTTAATTATTTTTTTCTTTAAATAATTATTATTTAATTACTTTTTTTAAAATTAATAATTGATTCTGAAGGTACACCGGGACAAAAGTATTATTAGTATACAAACGTTGAAATGTATACAATAGTAATTTTTAAGATAATTACAACAGAAAAATCATCATAAAATATAACGAAAATTACGGTAATCTAAGATCTATTGCAAGTTTTACAAATTTTCGGGTTAAAAACGAAAAATACAGTATCATTTTGTTACTTTACACATAAACTGAACACATTATATCGTATAAAAAATGATATCTCATTTATACCGTAATTTTTAACAAGAAAGCGTATCCTTATACCTTATACTACAAAACATAGTAATTTTTATTACATCATTTCTTTTCTCGTTGTGCCCTTTCGCGTGTGCGTTATATTTTTCAATTTTATTTGAAAATTATAAAGTTCTCTTCTATTAGACAATTATCGCGAGAGTTTCATTAGTAATACTAATTAACTTAGTCCTCGAAGAGGAAGTTACCTATTGAATTTTAATTAATCAATAACTCGGCTATTCGACGCGCATACTTATAATACTCGACACCACATTTTATTGCTACATTATAAGATATTAGTGATTATTAATAATAATATCGATTATCCATTAGCCTCGTCGAAACAATGCAAATTGCTATATATATATGTGTGTATGTATTCGTTGATAAAAGGCGCATATGATACGGAATCTTATTTTTAAAACCCATTCGTAATTAACTTCATTATATATACTTGTTATGGCAGAGTATTGAAAACAATTTTAAAATTATTTTTGTACGTCTGCGTTATTTTTGAGGGAATAATGAATGAAGAGAACGTCGTGTATGATACGTAAATATAAATATTTATATATACTTATGATTTAACAGATATGGATATTCATAAAACTGTAGGAAATTTTTATATAAATAGAGAATATTCCATAATTTGTCAAGTCTGTAATTCTTATACGAGACACACAAAAATTTTAAAAAATCTTGATTAAAAACAAAATCGCAGGAGAAACAAGCAGTTGATGAAATCTTTACCAAAAAATCAAATAAAGCAGATGTCGGATTCAAATATGGTCATTTTTTTATAAACGAAAGAATTAATTTTTTTTAAAATCCTGTTCAGCAGGCCCTCAGGCATGTGTTCAACAATAAACCCAAATTTTTTACTAATAATTACCGAGCCAAAATTGTTTATTTAATTAATATAAAAAAATTTATATTTCTTAAGAATTCGATCCTTCAGACCCTTCCTTATATTTTAAGCTATCCTTATGAAATTTTCAAATTTTTAATTATTTTAGATACAATTGGTGGGTTGAAAGGTGTAGATACCTGCAATTTGGGTCCGACATCCCCTTAAAAAATTTTCGTCAGATTTCATTAACTGCTTGTTCTTTCTATAACTCTATTTCAATTTAACATTTTTGAGCTTATTTTTTTTAACCTAAGTAATTAATTTCAGCTTTTTTATGGTTTTGGGTTTGAGTGCATAACTCTATGTGTTTCCGATGTATAATCAATTTAATTTGGTACAATATTTTTTTAATTTGCTATATAGTAACCTACAATTTAAATAAATTTGAATATAGGGTCTAAAAATCTGGATTACTCTGTATTTTTATATTATAAAATATAACGTAAAGTTTAGTTAAGATCTGTCACCCGAGTGTCTCGTACTCTGCTTTTTAAGATCCAAAAGTTTACGAGCATTTCACTAGGGAACGTTTATCATAAACTATAGTCATTTTTTGAATTTTAATTGCTATTGCCTAATTACTGAATGGTCATTTCGGACACAATATCAATCGCCCTAAATGTGTCCAAATAGATTTGGCTAAACTTTTACAGTATAATTGAACCAAACAGAAAACAGTCTGAAATTCAACACTCAGTTAGATTATAGATAACGAAGGTGCCTCTTCTCTTATTTTTTCACATATTATATTATTTTTTTATCAATAAGTCAACAAAATCCAGGAATCTGCACCTTTAACCCAAAAATTCAATCTAAAATATTGAATTAACAATCTGAGCAAAATAAATACGGACAGCTTATAACATAAGGAATGGCGTTATGATTTTTTAAAGAAAAAATAATTTTTTAAATAATATTTGAGTAAACAATTTTTAGTCGGTAAATATCAGTCAAATAGGCATAAACTTACAATCTAAATATTATGTACAAATTATGGATTTAAAAATCTGTAAAAATTTGGGCATATTATTTAAAACATGCCTAAGAACTTGACGTTCACACATTTTAAAAAAAATTATTAATTTGTTTATACAAAAAAGTAAAAAAATCACCATTTTCTGAGTCCGACACCCCCTATAAATGTGCGCGCTCATATACCTATACCGCAATCTCTCGTCCAGTACGTGTATATCAAAATACTGTATTATCGTATAGTTGCACCTTTAATTCTCCTGTGTAATCTGACACGTACATCTTCCAATAATCAAGAGGGCGAGAGTACATATATATATACACGGCTATAATACATATAAAACGGCAAGGGAAAGTCGAAAGAAAGAAAGGGTCATATATACCATATATAGAGAGTAAAGAAGCAAAACTCAATTTCATCAAGATATACCCACCATTCTTTCGCTTCTTTCTTCATTCCTTTTCCCCTTAACTTTATTTTTTTTTATCGTCATCTCTCTTCTTCTTTTCTCAATAGGGATGTTCCATCATCGGTGTGCGATGAGAGACCTCGTTAAAAAGTACGGAGGGAAGGGAAAAAGTCGCGTCAGTCACCGGGAAATGTCAAAGGTTAAAAATAAAAAAGGCGAAAATAAAAGTGTATCGACGTATATACATATATATATATATATATGGAATAGTGACGGAGATAGATTCATTCGGTACTTTTATTTTTTTTGTTGTCATCTTGTTCTACTCGACAAAGAAGTTAACAACACGAATGACAAAAGTGCGTGGATAGATGGCTTTGCATTTCAATTCTTGTAATGTATATAACTATGTAGATTGTACTTCGACATATATATGTATATATGTATATATGTATATATACCCGAGTGAACGTGAGAAATTATTAGAGCGTGCATTTAAAGGGTAGGTCGATAATTAATAATGTAATTAGTCGCTTCTCTCTCCCTATCTGGCTCTCTTCCTCATTTCTCTGTATTTGTGTATACGAATGCGCTCATACATTTTCATAATATTTGTTTGCTTTTATTATACAATCGAGTATAATTTTGCATTTTACGAATTATTTCATAAGATTCATCGTTGCGTTATTCGTTTTAAGGGATATGTTTGCGTGTTATGTAGATGATATTGCGTGTAAATTATTCTATACGAATTTTTTTATGATAAATTGAACGTTTGTGCGTACAGATCGTCAATGCAGAGTCTCGGGAGAAAAATATTAAAATACAACTGGTATTTGGTACAAGGTTGTAAAAATATGAATGATCAATTTTAGAAAAATCTATTGTATGTATAGTAAGTGATAAAATAAATTTTGTTCGTTCTATGCTCCCAAATGGATATTTACTATTTATATTTACCATAACACAGCTAGTTGAATTTAAACATTTTAAGGTTAGAGATGAAACCATTTTTTGACCATTAATTACGAAGTTATTGGTTAGTCTTTAGCCCAGAACGATTCATAAATCTCTTTGACTATGTTTTTTACTATAGGGGAGAATAATACAATTTTTCAATTGATTTATCGTAATTTTTAAACGAATCTCTCTTAATTTATATTTGGAATAAAGTAAAAAACATCCTTTATGAAAATTGAGCGTTTTGAGAATAGAATAAACAATTTTTCAAACGTATCAATTACGTAGAATAATTAGTGTTTTTTTTTAATTATTTTAACGTCGCTCTTTTTATGCTCTCCAAATAATTAGTGTTGTCTGGTCAAACAGCTAGTATTTAATCGCAAAAAACGTTTCGCAAATCTTTCATTTCTCTTGCAAAATTCAACAAATTATGATGAATAAAAAATATTATAATGACGCATACTAATTTTAGTTAAATTGTGTTTATTTACTCTTGCGATGTGTCCATTTTTTAAAATAAGCTTACAATTGACGATTCTACATTGTAAATATCATATTATTTAACCTTCGATGCGTAAAAAAATCCCGCATAATATAATTCATTTTCCGAATGCCCAGAAGTGTATTTTTGTAAAAAAGAAATATGTTATCTCCATCTATTCCTCGATCTACCAAGAGTGGCCTAGTTCACGGATTGGTGCACCCTTGATTGTTCTCGCATATATGCTTTTAATTAGCCGTTCCGAGGAGGAACGCGTCCGAAATTGTACCCAAAGCATCAATAGTAAGTACTTCCTATCCGACACGTATTGCGTGATATTACACTATTTTAATAAATATATATATATATATATATATATAAAGCACACAATGACAATTCGTACATAGATATTACTGCGTGTATATCTATAGAGTATACGTGTGGGAGCGCGTCGTCTATTTCTTCGATGTAATTGCCTACCCTCGAGGGATCGTTATTTTCACGAATTATATTATACACCGAGGGTTTTACGCCGTGGTGAGCGGGAGACCTGGTTTTCCGTGTGTATTAAAGTTTTGCGAGCCGTACGTGATAAGCGGTGGATGAAGACGCGCGAGATGTTATTGCGTTTACGTTTACCGCTCACCTCGCACATCACAGATATCTATATATATATATATATATCTCGTGTATTCCTGGCTTTGGCAACTCGCTTCTTGTTTTTATTAGTCAAACTGATCGAAAAGTAGATTTCATTATATATGTACACCTCTCTAAGTAAATCTCGTTTTTTTTTATTTACATTGGTGGTAACGACAGTTCAGATAATTTGAATTGTATATACATAAACAACTTGGATATTTCAACTTTTATCATTATTATCAAATTTCTTGTAAAATTATAACGTTGATTTAACATAATTTTATTAATTAATAATAAAAATTCAATAATTTCTCTTTTTTTATATTATGTGCCCTGTAAGAAATTTGATTTACTTGTATATGTAATATACAATTTATAAAATAGACATATCAAAATTATACTTACCAATTACCTGTAAATTCAGATCAATAATTTTTCTATTATTATCAATATCTAAAAATATATACTCTTTCAACCAAAATAATAAAACTGAAGGAAAATATTTTTAAACATTTAAAAAAATGTATATATTTATCACTTGATTTAATCTATACATGAAAATTAAATAACTGAGGGTTGGCGAGCGTAGGGAGCAGCCTCTAGTAATAAATTAAAATAAAAATAATTTTTTATTAATTAGGCAATTACTCTTAATTTTACCAGACTAACTGGATTATTAACTTTTATCCAAAATTTTTTAACCAATTCAATCAATTATACGAACCTCCATGGCTATGATTTTTTTAGTATAATGCACTTATCTCAGGAACCACTTCGTGGAATAGGCTGAACTTCAGTAGTAACAATAAACCACGATTCTAATCCACTTGAGTGAAATTGAATTACAGAAAAAATACTTAAAGTCAGTTTATAATATTATTTTTCTCTTTTCTACATAAATTTATAACTTTTTACAATAATTTTGCATATTAATTTTTTTTTTTAAATTATGTTCTCGTTAAGTGGATTGAAATCATGTTTTATTATTACTGTTAAAGTTACATTATTATCGACGAAGTTGTTCTTAAAGTGTATCCTACGACATGTGCATTATATACTTAAAAAAATTGAAAGTACCATTAGTATCAAAATTGGTTAAATATTGAAATCTTACAAATAAATTATTAACACGAAAATTCGAATAAAAGTTAATAATAATATAGTATTTAAATATTGACTCTAAATCGACCATCCAATTTCTTTGTTTTGTGTAATATTTGAAAAAATATTGAATAACGCAATTTAGCTCGGGATACCGATTAAATTCATATACATAATAATAATACAGTATTTTTAAAAAATTAAAAAATTTTCTAAGTGACTTCATAATTAAATATTTATTGCTTATACCAAATTATTTTATTTATTTTATAATGCAGACTTATCCTTATGAATGCATAAATATTATTTAAAACTTGACAGTTTACAACTTTGTAAGGAAAATAAGTACAACAAATTTAAAGACAGTAAATAAAGGTGATTTTCATTACTGCGATTAATCAGAGCTATGCAGAATTTTGTGCCTTGGCTTGCAGAAATTTGTTCAGTTTATAACAAAACTCATATTGATTTAAATCAGTTTATTTTCTCAATTATAATCATCTTTATCAGACAGTAAATACACGAAATTACGTATGGTGATGCAGCTTGTTTCCTTTGAACTTGTACACAATTTTCGCTTTTAAAATTATGGACTGTCGAACATCAAATAAAATTCACGAACTTAAATGTAAAATTTCAATATGTTTTCGAACGCGTGAACGGTACACTGTACGTAATATTACTATAGTATATTTTTTTATGCGCATATTTCATTTATAGAGCTGTAATCCTATATTCAAATTTGTGCACAAAGATTTTCGTTTCGCAGAGTAAATGAGATATTTAGAAAATGGAATTACCAAATTCAACGAAATTTATATCAGAAATAATAAATATTGAAAATAATGTTATTTAAAATAAATAAAATTTATTTAAATTTCACTGTGTATTATATTTTACTTAAATGAAAGTTAAAACCAACACGTAAATTAATCTATATGTAATAAAAATAATCTATGTAAGATTCAATTTGCTTAAATAAAAAAAAAAAACACGTACACTTTTCCAAATAAATAATTATTATTCAAAGGAAAATGTTATTTACCGATTTATGGGGAACAAACCAAGTAATTATTTAATTACTAAAATAATTATTACATCGTAATAATTATTTATTATAATTTTTACAGCAATACAATTTCATAGCTTGGCTAACCTAATTTAACGTGAAAAAATGAAGTAAATCGGTGTACACATACGTATCCAATTTGATGGTTAAACAAGTACATATATATATGTATATATATATATGCATGTACATATACTCATAGAGATAAAGCGTCATTCATTTTTTGATTGACCGTAATAGGATTTACTGCGCGTGTAATTTACTTAGGAATATATAATAACCTTTATGAGATTTAAAATACATTTCTTTGTATCCATTGCATATAGTTGCGCGCGTCGTGAATGCAAAATGTCTCGTGTATATACGTCTGGCGAAAGTATAAAAATGTCAGACGGACATAAATCACGGTACACGTACATGTATATATATATATATACATACATATACATACATACATACATACGTGGTATTTAATAAAATCAAACGCGTTAATAATTAATTACGGTATATATACTCCGCATATATGTTTTAATAATCAAGATATATTAAGTGGCGATTATAATTGTATATTTTATATATCAAATTGTTTGGTTAACGTGTATAGTGAAATTGAAAAGAAAAAAAGGGGAATGGTTCTATTTTTGTGTAGTGTACTCTGGTGCAATCATTGAAGAACGAGAATTGGCAATTAAGCTATATACGATGATCTGATTTCTTCATTATGTTACACATTTCGATTGTTTAAATTTCAATTGGTGAGTCAAGTGTCCCATACGTTTATATTTAAACTTTATATTAGATGTATGTACGTATGTGTATGATATAAATATTATAATTTTTATTACGTACACATTATATTATCACTGATATTACACGATTTCGTTTCATTATATATCTTACGATTACATTTCGAAATTTACGTTTAATATTCATATATATATATATATATATTGTAAAAATTTCTCTATATAAAAGTATGTGTATTAAAACGCGTACATATTATAATAATACTAAAAATATGTATACGCTGGCAGAAATCTTCGATGTATAAAAATCATTCGATAAATCTTCGATCTTTTACTCTTTTTCCCTATACACATATACCTTACCTATATACGTATTATACGGATTATCGTGCAGGATAAACATTTAGGTAGCTATTCGAAAGAAAATAAGAGGCAAAAAAAAACATCATGCGCGCGTGAAACTTTAAAGCTGAAGCTTAATCGTGCGTATGTGTGGGCGCGTGTGTATGTATACATGGTAAATTTTAATACTCGAAAAATTCGTATGTACACGGTATAAAATAGTGTGTATATACGCAACTTGTCGAAATAATACAGCGTATTCATATATATATATATATATATACTCAACATTTATATATACGTATACACGAATGGCAACGAATTTTTCGCGTATATGTATATGTAAATCAATCAGAAGCTTAAACTGTTTGGTATATGTGTATATCTATATATACGATAGAATAAAATTTTTATAAAAAATAGTTATTTATGTACCTTGGGTGAGCCTCGCGTCATTACTGTTCGAGGCGGAAAATTTCGTGGATGGTTAGTACGTCCGCGGTCGCGAGCGCAGCGAGCGGCCAAGGATGTTACTACCATCCACGAAATTTGAGCCGAGAACTGTAATGACGCGGTGCTTACCCATGGTACGTAAACAATTTTTCAGCCTTATAATTCGTACATACGACTCTTTCGTTGCTCACAAAGTAATTTATTATACATTTAAAAGTAATGTAATAAACACTTTTTTAAACAATATAAATAATTATATATTATGTCAATAATTTTTAAACATTTGTATACTGACGCTTATAAAACATTTTAACTTTTTAAATTCTGCATTTAGTATCAGAGAATATTAAATATTTAGTAATTACTTATTATATTAATCGTAGCATTGCAGTTATTAAAGATATAGGACTCATTTTGCGTTATTATATATATATATATGCGGAGACAGACTGACACAATCCAAAAATTTACTATAGTGTATAATAAATTTAACTGAAGTTGTAGTAAATATTACCAGAATTGTAGTAAAAATTAATAACTTTCTAGTAAATTTTATTATACACTATAGTACATTTTTGGATTGCGTCAGTCTGTCTCCGCATTACTAGACAACATTGTAATTTTTACATCAATTTTTTTTCTCCGTGTATATATATACACTATATTATTTCTAAAATATAATATTCTAATATATATGTATAATATATAGTACTTCCGTATCTGAGCAATATTAAGATAACTATGATTAAAGTAACGCAAACGTTACGTTTAAACTAGTTGTGTTTACGTTTGAAAAGCCATAGATATATCTCCGATACATGTACTACACGTTTCAAACACGTTGACTCTATACCGTTCGCGCGGCAAAGGTTATATTGCTCGCCGCATATATCCTACGGAGCGCTTTGCATACAGCCTCCTAGGATGTATAGACACCTTATACGTCCTAGGAGGATGTATAGAGGGCTCTCATACAAGCAAGGAGCCACTTGTATGTACGCAACGTATTTACAAGCGGAGCGCGCTCTGCACGTAAGAGTCGTTGTACGAATTAGTAGGCTGAAAAAGTACATTTCGTCGGGCAGTCGATTAATTTATATATATTTAAAATAAATCTTAAAAAATAATTTGGGTATATATATATGTATATTTATATATAGGAACCGAGAGAGACTTTTTTTAAATGTTTAAATCGTAGGATAGTAGGTCACAGATCGAACACCTGAATGTATTTTCGATTGATTGGAATTACTGGTTGTTAATTATCTATCTGTGGCACACACGCACGGCATTCCGATAATCAAGCGAAATCAACGAACCTACCCACTTGAGGTTATGACTTTTGCTTCAGAGTAATTATATAATTATTCTCCACGTATATTATATATATTAATATAATCTCTTCACGAGGTTGACGCGACTGAATGAATAACAATTTGCATATCTATACACCTTTATTACAAGTACATTTCTTTCGTTTTTAAGAAAACCATGATTTTCAAAAAAAAAATATCTTTTTTCCCTTTGTTCTTGCAGTATATATATACCAAAACGTAATACCAATTTTCCAATTTCTCAACTGATTGTTATTTTTTCCGGTTTCCGCGATTGCCTTTGAACGTTTTATATATTTTTCTCGTTTTCGAGAAGAAAAAAAAGAGTAGGAGGAAGATAAAGAATAAGCGGAAAGAGGTTCGTTTCCCCTTCCCGATTTATTATTTGAAGATATAGGTATATGTATAATACCGTTCGAGATCGATAAAAAGGATTATATTTATGAAAAGTAGTCGGGTAAGGTAAAGAAATTTAAAACTACAGTTCTTCTTTTCTCTTTCAAGGCATAAAACAAGGATAAGACGTATACGTATATATATATATATATATATATATATAATAGGCTCAAACCCGAAAGAAAGATATCGTTTATATATTTTTATCGCTTCTATATAGTTTGGTTGGTATATATGAGAAAATTTGACACTTGGAGTAAGGGCAGCTTATATATATATAGAGAGAGAGAGACACGATTCTTATCGATCGTTCAATTGAAAATATAGGGAATCGATGAGGGGGCTATAAACCGCCTATTTCGCGAGAGATGGCCATAAGCGTATACCTAGGTTCGATGAATCGGTCTGCAGATGACACGATTAGGGATGTACGTTCGATTACGAACGCGAACGAGGTATAGGGCTCGTATCGGTTCGAGTCTCTATTATCCAGAATGTTCCCCAGGATGCTCCGTCTGTGTCAAGTATCCCGAATAATGAGTATGCACAATGCGATCCTCGAATTTCCACGCCGTCGGCTATTATCTATTATCCGTACCTTGTGTCGTTATACAACCAAACTGATCCCTCTAACCCTCCTTCTTGATCCTTCGTTTACCCTCTTTTAGTGCGATCATCATCCTTACCTTACCCAATACATCTATTTCAACCTTAATCTCCAATTCCTCGAGTTTCCTAATTATTTCTTTTTTTCTTTTTCTTTTTCTTTTTTTATTTATTATTATTATTATTATTATTATTATTTGATCCGTTTAATTTGGAGTAAATTTTGGTATCACGAAAAATTCTGATAAGCATTTTTTTTAAATTGATTGAATGTGGCTATAGTTGTAACCTATGAAATAGATAATTTTAATTTCGAAACGTTGATAAATAACCAAATTCATTTTTTAATAGCTATTTATTAGCTAATTTTGATATTTAAAACGATACTCTCATTTTATTATTTCGTTACATAAAAAGACACATTGTAATATTGATTATTAAATACATGATCATAATTATAAAGATATTTTTAATAAGATTTTAATATTGATATTCACCAAAAAGGCTTCCATTTTCATTAACACGGTAACCGTAAGCAGTGGTTCAATCTCTACCAAGGTATATCAAGTTATTACTTTAAACAAAGTTTAGGATCTTGCATGGTAATTTGCCATCCAAAAAATATTAATTTATATAAATATAAACACGGTCTATGTTTTTCTTCTTTTTAGTTTTTACTGTATATAACAAAATAAATTATTACTAAAGAAGTAACGTAATAATAGCAAATAATTATCAATTTTTTATTTTTATTCATTTCTTAATTATAAGTTGTCATAATAATAAAATTGATACTCTTATATCCTTAGCAGCAATAAAAATTAGCCATATTTTTTAAATATTGTAATAAATTTTCTAATATTACTATATTTATAAAGTAGCTGAATACATTTGAAAATATATGGGCAAAGTCTATACATCTATACATAGGATAAGAAGAATCTAAAAGTTTGGATTAAAATTAATATTTAATCGTTGTATTAAATATACAGAATTTTTGTTGAAGCCATTTATATGTTAATTCGAAGATTCAATTAGTTTTATGTAGTTTTAAGTTTATATTAATACACTATATATCTAATTTACTTCTGCAAATATACTTCTGTTTTAAATAAATTAAAAGAAAAAACAAGTAATGTATATTTAAAACATAATTGTCGGTATAATTTATAATTAAATATAATTTTTAAAAAATTACTAAAAACGTGTTTATCCCCGAAAATAAATAGTAATACTCAAGTATATTTTTTTTACCGATTGACTGAGGAAAAACTTTTTCATGCGTAAGGAAAGCGTACGTATAACGAAGAATTAAACTTGACCTAGCTTAACTTTCTTTTCTGTACCCTATTGTCAAATTCAAGATATTTCGAGTCAATGGTTAATGAGCTCGTTCGATCAAAAATATATGAATGAAAGAGTGTATGTTCTCAGTTTCATTCAACTATTGCGAGTATACGTATTTCTATATAACATTAGAATTATTAAATCTGCATTTTTATCGAAAACTTTTTTTTCCATTCACAATGAAATATCCCCTTTCATCCGCGTCAGATAAGAAACTATATATTCGTTCATTCCGAATTTAGATAGTAAATACTTGGAATACCTTACCGTATGAAATTTAAAAAGAAAAAATCGAGAGAGAAAGGGAATGTACAATATTTGATAATAAAAGTATAACTTATTTAATCGATGAGCTATTATCGAGGATTTTATTCCGAAAGAAAAAATGAAAACTAAGGATATATATTTATGTATTTGTATAAGAAAAAAATATTTTAATACAATTTTGAATTGAAAAGTTTCTTCAAAGAAATAACAAAATTTTCGAACACTCCATTATTTCCAGTTTCATCGAAAAAGATATTATAAAAAATAATAATAATAAATCGTGAATAATGATAAACTCGAGATATATTATACGTCGCGCGAAATTAATGCATAATATTTTATACTCATTTATATAAAAATCCATCACTTATATCACCTCAAATTAATCGCGATCTATTATACATACTATACACAGCCACATTTAACAAATGGACCTCGATAATTTTTTCGTACACATATATATATATATATATATATAATAAACATCCGTCTTTCTTCTTTTTTCGGTTGGCTCGCAAGCTAAACGAAATCGGACGCAAAACGGATTCACTCGCGCGGATACTGAACAATGCTGACGTCACGCCTTGTTGAGTTTCACAGTACAGCCAATACACCCGTACATACTATAGGATTGGCTCGTTGCCTATATACGTGTCTGTATAGTTTATTCCCTTTTCTTTTTTTTTTAAACTACGCTTCATTGCTTTCCACCGACACTTAAATGCAATTAGTGCGATTTACACAGCGGAATGATAGGATATATACGTATAAATCACACTTTTTTTTTCTTCTGCACGTGTATATATATACGTATATATCTTTAATAATTCAAACAGTTATAATGAAATAATATCTGTTTGTGAAAAATTATATACGTGCCTTGTGCTTTCGCATCGGAGATGTGTTTTCCAGTTCGATATTAGTTTTATAGAGCGTGTATATATATATGTGTATCTCTTATATAATGCGAAATAAAAGTTTACTCCTAACAAAGAATAAACTTTTGTTTCACTTTCCATCACGTTTCCAAAGTATTTTCTCGAAATAACTTTCTTATAAGCAAAAATTGTGTCTTTTATATATATACAATTTAATTTTCGTCGGATATTTATATATATATATATATACGTCTCGTACAATATCTCGTTCGACTTGGTTATTATATATATTTTTTTATTTGTTTCGGTAAACGATTACGAGTTTATTTTTTGTAAAATAAATATATTTATATTTTCGTTTAAATGGTTATCGTTGTGCTTCGTAAAAGGCAATAAAAAAATATGTATTTATAAGTGTATGTGATCAATATACGTGGATACACAATACGAAGTTGTCGAAAATAATTTTAAAATTGAGCTCGACGATTTGAAACTACTCGTTAAAAACCTGTCATTTACATTGAAGGTATAGGAACACTTGAAATTCCATTAAAGCGTGTACCAAATCGGCCTCGTTATACTTTTGATTGGTATGATTCTCTGGTCGTTTCGGTTCTATACATGTGTACCTATGTGTGTTAGTCCGTTTTTTTTCCGCGGGCGATGATACTCTAGAGGTTAATACTTCAATATATCCTCGATCACCTTTCTTTTCTCTCTTCTTCTTCTTTTTCTTCTTCTTCTTCTTCTCGGTTATCGTCGATGTCGCCAACGTCTTTTCGCTCCAGGCTTAGCTCCTTACCTCTGCTCGATTTTTGCGGCTTAGCCTCGTCTCGTTTTATCGAGTTACAACAAATTAGATTTCCGTTAGCAGACGACTCAATTCGAGAAGGTAAGAAAAAAAAAGAAGAAAATAAAGTATAAGGGAATGCATAATCGTAAATTTATCATTTTTTTACTTTTTTTGGGGGGGAATTCCGAGGAAATGTTGGAATGGTATAAGGGTGCATTAGGTGGAACGTATTTTGTAGGATGCGATTTTATGGATATGTTAAAGCGACCTGTTTTACCGGTATTTTGGTAAAATCGTATAGGTGAATAATACGATAGATTTGTATGTAATTTTTGAGAATTAATTTTATGAATAAATACATTTTTTTATGTCTATATGAAGATTTTAAATGTATACCATCATGTTAGGTAATGTAAAATCGTATTTCGTTATAATTATGAATTCTTTTAGTTTAGCGTCATCCTGTTTATGTTTATTCTAAATTCTTCATAAAAATGTTCATAATAATAATAAAAACTTTTTAATAAAAATAAATTAATTTTTTTGTTGAATAATTAATCAATTGTTTACTTTCTTTTCTAAGTATTCATTTATTAATAAAAAAATCATTTATTCGTAAAAATATGACAAATTTTACTATATTTTCCGGTAAAAATTAGAAAAGAAATATGCACAGATAAAAAAAGTGTTTCTAAAACGTATACAAATTTTTGTATTAAAAATTGGAAGTGCCAGAAACACGAAAATTCGTAAACAAAACACACTTGCTCAATTATACGATAAATTACTATTTTACACAAAATTTTGAAGAAAAATTACATAACATCGTATACGTTAGCTTTTTACCCTGAATATTTGGTTAATGTTTATTAATTCTTTTCTCTCGGTGTCTTCTTTCACGAATCTATAAAATGTTGGATTAGTTTGTTAAAAATTTCGTTACAATTTAAGTACGTCCCGAGATAACTAAATTGTCATTTTTATATTCTATGATTTGTTTTACAAATATCGGCAAAGCACTTTATTTTCTCCATCCCCTTAATTATAAAAAAAATCTTAATTACGTAGGCAAGTTAATACATTCGGATATACAGTGAGATTGATGAACAAGTTAAATCTAGCGTGTTAATAGTATAAAAGAAAAGTTACGCTCCGGGTGTGTATGAAAAATCTGTAAAGATTTCGTGAAGTATATGTACACTTAAGAAAGTTAACCGATTACACTTTTATTAAATCAATGCAGTACAATTAATATATAAGGTACTACGAGGGTTACGTGTATCGAGAAGTTTGACCCTATTCTATATGTTTGAACGCTTAATGTATATATCGTCGAAAAGAAAAAAAACTGTTTACACGTATATATATCATATTTTTCCCCTATATGAAATTCGGGTCACTATTTGCACAATATTAATCTTGTTAAAAAAAAGGTTACTAATATTTATCAAGAATTTAACAGTGGTAAATGAAAATGCTTTAATTGAAAGTATAATACAATTTACAGTTTCAACTATAGGTGTGAATTAACCAAAAAGGACTGCTCGTTCCTACACCTCTCGAGGCAGGAGAAAAAAAAAGTAGGGTGGGTGAAGATTTACTGCTGGTTGAAAAATTCACTCGATCCAAATGGAACTACAACGCCCCTCTATACTTCATTAATTATATTCTTAATCAACGTGGATTATACAAGTGCATTTTCATTTTCGTATTGAGCGAAAATCGATCAAACCTTTCGACCGGTACCGTCGAGCTTTTCCAATAAATAGCGAAAATGAAGAATGCAATTAAAAAAAAAAGAAGTTGACGTGAAAGAGAAAAAAATATATAGACGAGAAAATTGAGGGCACGAGAGGGTAAAAAAAAGTGAGAGAGCTTCGGAGAGGAAAGTACGTCGTCCGAATACGAAGACTATACGGATGCATTTTGACTTGATATCAAACAAAAGTTGTGTATATATATATATATATATATACAAACTTGTACATGGAAGTTTGTATCGAACGACAAACATGAGTATGGTGTTTCCATATATGTACAAATGTTTAATAAAATTTTCTTTCAACGTGGAAAGTAAAATTTTATAGTAAAAAATATACAAATTTGTACGTCGATAAATGGAAAAAATCTATTGCTTTGAGAAATTTTGTTTAGAAAAAAAATAATTTAATACTTATTCAATTATTAATATATTTTTCTGTCGAAGCTGTAAAATATTAATTAGTATGCACTAAAATCTATATACACTGATTGAAATAACTTTGGTATTGGATTTTAAGTACAGTATTGAAAATGCAAAATACGTATAATAAAAAGTAAATTCATGAATTGCAGAAAAGTTTATAAGTTAAAGAATTGCTATCTTACTTTGTATTCTGCACGTTTCTTTTCTTTTTTCGCCTTTTCTTCGATACCAATAATTTTCCTTTGCATTACAGTTATAAAATTATAATTTAAATCATGAGTAAAATTCATAACTTAATAATGTATAATATTTTTTATGACATATTTACATCTGGAATTGCGCTGGAGAGTGTGATGGAATTTTGATTAAATCAATTAATTTTTAACTAACGAATTAGATACATTGGATAAAAATTTTGTTTATTCTATAAAAATTAGTAATTTCTTTTACTTATATTTAATAATAATAAAAATAATAAAATTTTGATACATGTTTATTCTAATGTATTATAGGTTAGACTCAGTATTATTAACCCATTATTAACTCATATTATATAATAAGTTGTAATATTCGTTATTAACGATTTTAAACCGATTTTAAAAAAATTAAGTTGAAAATAATTTAATCATTATCTATTCAAATTAGTCAATTTTAAATGAACTTTCAAAAAAATAAGCTAATTACTAGTTAATCATATATAAGACCATGTTTTTAGCCAGTTTTAGATGAAATTTATTTTATTAACTCTTTAAATAACCTAAATTTTACCATCTTAACTAAAAAGGTTAGGTAAGCTAGTTAACCTTCTAACCAAGAAACGTATTAAAAAAACTTTCTTCCACTCCTCACATGCAACCGTGGAATCCCTTCACCTGCGAAACTTTCGTAACTTTAGCAAATATACCCACCTCGAAAATAAGTTAAATACATATAAGACAAAAAAAGCGTAACTAAAGTGGCTTCTCTCTTTTAGCATGGGGTGCGAACGAAAAAGAGAGAGAGGGGGGGGGGGGGATAGGGAATAACCGGGTGGGGCTAAAAATGAGCGCGTGGAACAATAAAAAGGGATGGCCGAAGAATAAGAAGCAGCAGCAGCAGCAGCATAAGAAGAAGAAGAAGAAGGAAGAGAATAAGAGCGCCTTAACATCCAACCCTCGAAAGATCAATATCCTCGGCAATCTTATATCTCTCGGTCTTTATTTTTATCCTGTCACTCCCTCGGTATTCTCGTAGACACGCGCACGCACATAACTTCGATATAGGAGTTACATTTTTCATCAGTAACCCTCTAGCGTTGATATTCCGCGTTCGTATTCACCGAATAAATCGTTCTACAGTCACCTCGGTAGATTTCACCGCATTATATAGACGCACACGCGTCTGTATGTGCGTAGGAAAATGGAAAAGCTCGGGTCAGTATATATAGATAGACCGGTAATTTTGTGCGCCGGGTGAAAAGGGCCCTCTTGGTTCATTCGTCATCCGTGGTTCAACTGGCCCGACATAAACAAGACTAACGTTATACGCTGAGATGGGACTGGCTTAATTGAGCTTAAACGATCGCTTTCCACACGGGTTAATCCGCTTGGGACGAGCGGAGTCATGATTGCGACATGGATGTACTGCGCTCGCTTCCTACTTCCTATCCCCTTCCCCCCACCCCTAACTAACTACCCAACTAACTTTCGCGATTTTATTGATCGATTAATTAATTTATATGTATATGTATATATATACATATATATATACCTACACACGTTTCTATATATTTACCTTTACTTTTTTGAATTCTATATAAATATATATCTCACTTATACATTTTATACGGGTTTCAAAATATTGGTTGTATATATAAATAAAAAATTTCGTGTAGAAAAAGGATTTACTTACTAATTTATATACACTTACGTGTTTATAATATATTTACTCGTTCGAATTATCTGTTGATATACGTTTTTAATTAATTATGCATTTTATGGGTGCGAATTTTGCATGATAAAGTTTGGTGTATACAACGGTGTTTACTTTACGGTAATGAATTTCTTTTGAACTTTCGAGTCTATATCGGTCTTTCGTGTTTTTGAGTTTTACGAGACATCGCGGTATGGTGACGGTCGTAATTTTTCAGATAAGGATTTAATATAATGAAATTAAAAATATAATTACCCTACTAGTATAGAAATTAAAGCATTAATCAAATGTTTTTTTAGACAAAAGTAGCAGATTAACCAAAATAATTGCAGATAAGTTTAAGTGAAAAATTATTTAAATAAGGAGGGGACATACACTGTTTTACCTATAAAATTTTAAATATCAATTATTTAATTAAATTCGTGTAATTATAATTACGTTCCACTTACTTTCTAACAAATAATTAAAAAAAGATTTCCTCAAATTTCAAGTCCAATACAATAAAAACTTAAAAATAAACAATATGATAAGTTAGTACGAACACTGATTTTGGATTTTTTCCTGAACCAAGACCATTTTAACCAAAATTTCAAAATGTTTCTAAACCAATATCTTAATTTATGTATAACAACGTATATTTCGTATTAGAGGATGCACAAAAGTAATTTTGCGCCCCGAAATAAAAATTATTTAAATTATAAATTTACAGTTTTAAATACAAAATTTGGACAAAAATAGAGCATCAAACTTTACTACAGATTTAGCAATAGACTAATTGACTGCTATTCATGACTATTTTGTAAATAGTGTATAAATTTTTATTAAATGCAAAATAATGTAGAAATGTTTGTCAAATGTAAAAAAAGTATAAAATTTTTTTGTATACATATATGTATATCTTTGTATGCTAAACAAAAATAAAAATTTTGTTATTAAATTCGATTACGTAATTTTATTATTATCAATTATTTCATTTTTCTTTTAGCATATATTAAGTATTTTAAATAATATTTTAATTTCCTTTATGATATTGTGAGTTTTTCTTATTTTAGTGTTTTTTTAAAGGTTTTAAAAAGATTTTTCATAATTGTTTAGTACAGGGGGGGGGCTTCGCCCCCCCAACCCCCCACGGGGGCTTCGCCCCTCGACCCCATTAATTGATATTTTTTAAATTTTAATAAATTTTACACAGGTACATCAGTGCCTGATGATTACAAATTTACATGTTCTATTGCAACAGTAATAATAAAATAATATATGATATCGAGTGTAAGAATAATTCGAGGAGCGTAATGGATTATTTATATTATAATTTAATTTTATATCCTACACACCTTCGTTTTTTTATTACACCAAACGATTCAAATATTACATGATTTCAACGAGATTTTGAAATAATTTCTAAATCATTTAAAGTGTATACATTTTTTAACAGAGTTTTAACCTGATATTTATACTCTCAATTTTACTGATTTATAACATGAAAAATATTTAAGGATTATTAAAAAGAACATTGATTTTTACGATTTTATGAGTTAAGTAGTCTAAGATCATTGATAATCTTGTCCAAATACTAAATATTAAGTAGAAACATTCATTATCTTTTATGATAAATCTAACCAGAATTTACGATAATTATCGTATAATTTGAGGTTTATGTTCAATTAATTAATTACAACAAGGGATTTCTTAAAAATTAATGATCGTTTCTGTCTAAAATTTATATTATTATAATCAATTAATAAACAAGATGTCTAACAATAAACATTTACATTTTTTATTATGACTTTTTTAATTATTTCGAATTCAAGTCGGTAATGTAGGATTTGGAAGCTTATTAATTAACAGCATAAAAATTAATCGTAGGTGTGATAAATTTATCTGGACTTACAAATTTATTAGCACTGAAAATTAAATTAAAAATCATGAATTTATTATATATGTGTATATATATACTTATATCCATAAACTTGACTGTTTATGAGCCACTTTTACGAGGACTCTTTCGTTTATAGATGCCGCTGACTTTGTTAACTTATTATTACGCTCAACTTAAGTAAAAACTTTTCATTTTATTGAACAATCAAGTGCACTACAAGTTGGAGTTTTAAGAATAATAAAAATTTAAAGGTTATCGTTCTTTTCGTATATATACACCAATATGCTTTAATTTCATACACTCGACTGTAATTAGCGCATAAATTTTTATTAAATGCAAATAATGTAGAAATGTTTGTCAAATGTAAAAAAGTATAAAATTTTTTTGTATACATATATGTATATCTTTGTATGCTAAACAAAAATAAAAATTTTGTTATTAATTCGATTACGTAATTTTATTATTATCAATTTATTTCATTTTCTTTTAGCATATATTAGTATTTTAAATAATATTTTAATTTCCTTTATGATATTGTGAGTTTTTCTTATTTTTAGTGTTTTTTAAAGGTTTTAAAAAGATTTTTCATAATTGTTTAGTACAGGGGGGGGCTTCGCCCCCCCAACCCCCCACGGGGGCTTCGCCCCTCGACCCCACCAGGGCCTGCGGCCCTGGACCCGCTCCCCGCCCTCTTCCCCTCGTGCAATTTCTACATCTTTATGATCATTTCATGTAAATTTTGTTTAATTACATTTATATAGAGTGTGGCATTTTGCACCTACTGCATCAAAAATATTGTTTGGATCTCGAGCGCAAATTTCGCGATTTCGTGGTGATAGTTCACACTCGGGCCGGCTTCGCCGCCCTCGTGCACTGCTATCACCACTCAAGGCGCGAAATTTCATTTTGCGCCCTTGATGCAAAAAGTACTATTTTAATTGATATTTTTTAAATTTTAATGAAATTTACGCAGGTACATCAGTGCCTGGTCCCCTTAAGTACACCCAAACGATTCAAATATTACATGATTCAACGAGATTTTGAAATAATTTCTAAATCATTTAAAGTGTATACATTTTTTAACAGAGTTTTAACCTGATATTTATACTCTCAATTTTACTGATTTATAACATGAAAAATATTTAAGGATTATTAAAAAGAACATTGATTTTTACGATTTTATGAGTTAAGTAGTCTAAGATCATTGATAATCTTGTCCAAATACTAAATATTAAGTAGAAACATTCATTATCTTTTATGATAAATCTAACCAGAATTTACGATATTATCGTATAATTTGAGGTTTATGTTCAATTAATTAATTACAACAAGGGATTTCTTAAAAATTAATGATCGTTTCTGTCTAAAATTTATATTATTATAATCAATTAATAAACAAGATGTCTAACAATAAACATTTACATTTTTTATTATGACTTTTTTTAATTATTTCGAATTCAAGTCGGTAATGTAGGATTTGGAAGCTTATTAATTAACAGCATAAAAATTAATCGTAGGTGTGATAAATTTATCTGGACTTACAAATTTATTAGCACTGAAAATTAAATTAAAAATCATGAATTTATTATATATGTGTATATATATACTTATATCCATAAACTTGACTGTTTATGAGCCACTTTTACGAGGACTCTTTCGTTTATAGATGCCGCTGACTTTGTTAACTTATTATTACGCTCAACTTAAGTAAAAACTTTTCATTTTATTGAACAATCAAGTGCACTACAAGTTGGAGTTTTAAGAATAATAAAAATTTAAAGGTTATCGTTCTTTTCGTATATATACACCAATATGCTTTAATTTCATACACTCGACTGTAATTAGCGCATATTTAACTTTTTGCAATAATCAACAGCGTGGTTAATTGCATCGACGAAAAAAAAAAAACCTTTTTTTTTCGAATACAGTTATACGTTCGATAAGAAATCATCGCTAGTATTATTCACGTAATCACAAAGTATATACGTTGACGTCTTTGTTAAATACCGACACAACTCAGTTCCATTTTTTTCCTCCTCTTCGTTCTTCTGCTTTTTTTTCGATCGAGGGGAACGATAAAAGCTCCGAAATTCGTAACTTAAGCTTCGTTTTGCGTTATATCAACGTCTCTACATCCCCATCGCAAATGATCCCAATTTATACGATGACGAAAGTCTTTCTATTTGGTCCTGACCCTTTTACTTTTTTCCTATACTCCCTTTCTCTCTTTCTCTTCCTTTCCCTTTTCCTTCTTTCACCCCAACTTTATCTCCTTGTATACGTTTACTTTTAAGGAATGATGAAATTATTTTGATGCCATTATATACGACGGCAGAATGTTTTTCGTACAATTTCAGTCGCGTGCGTCCGTTCTCTCTCTCTCTCTTTTTTTATCTCTTTTTATGCAATCGTCGACAGTTTTATCGGACCTCTATATCGATATGGATTTTTCTTTTATTTTCGTTAAACGCGTATTTATTCGAGCTTCTTTTTTTGTCCTTATCGAATTGTTTTCCTAACGTTGATTTACACGGGTTCGTTTTAAAATGTTTTTTTTTTAATTACGTTTTAATAATTACAGTTATTCGAATAATCAATTAATTTCAGAGTATGCTAATTACGCGTATAAAAATATAGATAAAGATTTTAATAAAGCTTTTGAATTACGCGTCTAAATTTACTCTATTCGTATCAGTTGACAGATCCAATCTCTCGAGCTATTAACTATCATTTCATAATTTTTGTTTTCCCAGTAGTTAACGATGATTAAGCTTGCAAACAGAAAGTTTCTGCCAAGAGAGAGGAGAGGTACGATAAAATCTAGAGATACAGAGGAAGGAAGGTGCATATATATATAGGTATGTATATATATATATAACTAAGTATCAACGAATGAGAAAAAGGATCGTTCTGTAATATTTCTCTGCAAATACGTAGAATTATACGTAGATATATATATATATATATATATATTTATTAAAAATAAAATTAATTCGAAAGAAGTAAATATTTTTCTTCGAGAGCGAAACGATTTCTCGGAGCTCGTTAAGTGCATCTCGGTGTGGAGAAGCAAAAATATAATGCATTTACGTGATAAAAATATTGATAAAATTAATTGATTAACTTACAAAAAAAAATCAGGGAGTACGAGCATTTTTCGAATAGCTAACAAGATTCATCGTAAGAACCAGCTAGTTACATCTTGGAGTAATGACTTTTTTTTTTTTAAAAATGTACTCGTTTAGTAGACGGAGGGGGAGTAAAAAAAATGCGAAGTAGTATAACCATATAGAGAGGAGTATAAGAACGAGATGATAAAAGTAGGAAGATGAAGGGGGATGGGGATGGCGGAGAAAAGTAGTGAAAAAGGAGAGAATGAAAGAAGAAAATCGAGGTAGAATAACCAGCACGAACTCTGCGTGTGCCCTTGTGTAATGGAAGGGCCCTTGTTAGCCCCCCCTGAGTACGTGAGTTAAAGGATAACGTTATCTACTTCGTCGCAGTGCAGTGGTGCCCAAACCTACACGAATGTTCGGGAGATTATATATATATATATAAGCATAGATATATACACACACGTCGCATTAGGTCAACGTTAAGTAAACCTCCTTGACTTTAAATGGGATACAGTTAACGGCAAATTGCAAGTTTGTTTATGCCTTTATTGGAGTTGATGAAATGAACGCCAAGTTTTCTCTCTCTCTCGCTCTCTCGCTCTTTCTTTTTTTCTTTCTTCAAATTGAGTAACCTGGGAATACGTATTTTGTAGTTAATTTTTTTTCGTCGAGATGTTTTTTTAAATTCATTTTTATAGTTTTGTAATTATTCAGAGAAGGAAATTGTTTAGCATTGTGAGCAGTATTTTAACGAAACTTTTTTTTTTACGAAATAATTTTTAAACTTGTCTAGGTAACGTCGAATTGACATATTACGTGCTTTGGAAGAGATCGGTATTAAATTAAAATTTTAATAATAGTACCGATCTTTTAAGTGATGAGCACGTGTTGAAATTACTTAAAATGTTTCGCTGTTTCTTAAACAATAGGTATTATTATCTTTATCCAAAATATTTTAGTTTATTAATGTGTGATATAAATTTTTTTAATCAATTATGACAAAAACTTATATTAATTATATTAAAAAAAACTTGTATTAAACTATAAACTTATATTAATGCACTTACCATACCTCAACAATCACTTCATTAAATATTAGGCTAAAATTTTAATAGTGACAATGAAACATGTTTCTAATTGACTTAAATAAAATATAATTAAAAGAAATATTTAACAAGTTTATTTAAAAAATTATTTATGTGTTCATTACATTGTTTTAATGTTAAAATTTTATTAATGTTAAAATTTCAATCTATTCGAACACGTGATTCTTAAATTAAATAAATTATACTAAAGAAATCATGTCACAGAGTGACACAATCGATTAAAGATTAAGTTAAACGAAATTCTAATCCACTTGATTAGAGCGTAACTGAAAAATATTTAAATAAAACAAATTCATTTACAAAGTATACGCGTAATTTTATTCCAGTCAAGTGAATCAGAAACAATTTTAATCGTCACTGTTAAATAAAATGTCAGTCTATTCGATGAAGTGGTTCCTCAGGCATATTTTATGGTTAGGACGTTATGTTAAAAAATCATAATATGGCGTGACACGGAGTTCAGCAACTATTCATCCGCAAAATTAGTCGAATATTTTGTCTAATAATAGTTGTCCAAGTATTTAAGATACATTGATAATGTGTACAGAAACTCTTTTAAAAACTATTCGACAAATAGTTCTTTTCAAATATTTTTTCAAGTTTCCATATGCATTATTAATACGACTCAGAAACTACGACAGCGAATACTTTTGATCAACATATTGGACAAAATATGAAAAAGCATTCGAAAAAATTTTACGGTCGTGTGTTATTAAATGTTAAAAATACAAAAATTTGAAAAATTAATAAATATTTCGTATGTCACAGTTTGCAACAATACATTTTTAAATATTTAACCTCGAACCTCTTCCCTTTAAATAATAGGATGTAGCGTAGGAAACGAGAAATGTCTTTTTTCAAATTAAATGTGACATTTCGCGGAGAGACCGAGAGAAAGAGAGATTTTTTTGTCGTTGATTTTAATGCATGCACGACAAGTTCCGTAGTAACTTTTAGTAACTTGGTAAAGCGATTCAATTATTTTAGTGGTGAACTTTGGTGGTTGCCATGTAAATGTAATTTATTTTGGCTCCATGATGCATTACATGGATCCTAAATCTGTTTAAAACTACTCCTAACGGTATATACATATACATATACATGTACATGTAACCCATTCTCTTAACCTCGTGTCTATATCTATATATGATGTACATTTTTAATTTTTATTTTACAAGAGCTACTCAAACTTTTTAATGCGTGCACCGAGCATTTACATTTTAAAAACTACGGTTTATACGGTAACAAAAGTTGTTGATACAAACTCATTGCACGTAATTATCAGATACTACACACAATGTGTATATTTATTTACATATACACATCAAATTTTGAGATAACTAGGTGAAACTATAATTTAGAGTAAATACACTCTATACACCGCAAATACGAATGTTTGCACTTATCTTTTTTGTATTTTCTTATATATCTATATAGAGAGAGAGAGATTTCAGAAGAGGATCGACTTTCGACAGATGACTTCCTCGAAACACGATAGGGCATACCATTCTCTCTCTCTCTTTTTTGCTTCTTAAAAATAGCCTTCCACGGTAATTGATGCCCCGATACGGATCTCCTTTTTCGCCAGAAAGTCCTATGCGATTGGTTAACTTTCTGTTGCGAGTGTGTGTGTGTGTGTGTGTGTGTATGCGTGTTAGTATACTGTCTTTTGTGATATCAACGTAGCTCTGCATTAGAGTTCTGACATTGAAGGAGTGGACCAAGTTGGAAGAAAACTCCTATAAAAGAGACGAGATAATAGCTCGGTGATCTTATATACCACTGCTGTCTATACATATACAAAGATGAAAGAGGGATCAGCTGATCTATCGCTTAAGTTTTATTCTATCGCAAGAATTTCACATTTATGATGCTAACGTTACATTAGTTTCAGGTATGATTCTTCGTTTATTGCTACGTACATGTGCACTTTTCGTTATGTAGGTCTGTTTCTCTTTTTGGCAAAAGAGGATATGAATTTTTCAAGTGCACTGTGTATAATCGGAAACTTTTTCTGTATACGCCGATATCATAAATATGGACGGCTCGATCGTTTCATTTGAATTTGAAATAATGCGACATTTCGGGATGGTATATACGTATACCTTGAAGGAACTTCACTTAAATCGATACAATTTTGAATTATACATTTGAGTATGTTAATATTGATGAACGAATTGGAATAATTGATACTGTCGATGCATTATTGCGTTACGATAAATAAAATAAATCTATTAAATTATTCATTATAAAATTTCGAAAGAGTATTATCTAATTAATGATCATTTTTGAATATACTGAAACAAGTAATTTTGCATATAAAAGTATTTGGATTAACTTATAAAGTAATGGATTATTGAATATTTTTACATCGACGATCAAAAA
The DNA here is from genome assembly GCA_026168455.1 of Theocolax elegans. NCBI lineage: Eukaryota > Metazoa > Arthropoda > Insecta > Hymenoptera > Cerocephalidae > Theocolax > Theocolax elegans. Next base: position 105,707,451 of record CM047425.1, read on the forward strand.
TTTGATTTAACTGACACTGTTATAAAATAGTTTAAAGGGATGCTAGACCCTGAAATAGCAATTTTATTAACTTTATTTAATGTGATGGGGACCTATTTTCAATAAATGGACACCGTCAGGTTCTCGAGTTTGCTTTGAATAGTATATGTGAAATTATTCAAAATTTTTAATTAAAATTTTCAATATGATTTTTGGGTTGGAAGTATTGCTATATTTTCGGTTGAAGATTACCGACTCAACATCGCTTACTCAATTGCAATTAATAAAATTATTATTTTTTGTTAAAATTCGAAACGCCCTCACAATTGTTTAAAACTCTCTTGGTGAATTTTTTGAGATTTTCAAACGAAACTTTTGGGTTGGAATGAGTACATCTCTGTAGTTTGGGTCCGATATTTCCTTAATTACAATATACACACTGCACTGTACTTTAGAGATTTACAATATTTTTCGAAGCTAATACTGCTTACTATAATTTATTAATTTCATACAAATTAAATTGCCTCCTGTTATTCGGTAAGACGATGCAAATGAAATTGGATAATTAAAGACCGTAGATTTGTTGGAAGCGATTCAATGAATTTAATTATGGATCACAATTTCGTTAACTGAAATTATATTTTCTGTTCGAATTTGTTATTTCGTCGTATACTGTAATGTTTAACAATAATATTAGTTATGGAATTACTTCACGCGGTAATGTATATGTACATAAATAATCTAAATTTATTATTTAATTTACGAAACGAACGTAGTAGAAATTATGAATAAGAATAATGTTGTTGCAAACAATAATTCTTTCAATTATATGCAATGAAATTGTTTTGTTACGAGAAATTGAAAATAACGCATTTAACTTCGAATAATAGAACAAGGGACAGAAATGTATTAATCTCAATCAGAAAAAGAATCGGTTAGTAGTAAAAATTAATAGTGAAGTTAATTAAAGTTTTTAATAATTCACTGAATAATTTAAAAATTCGTAGTATTAATCATATAACTGGCAAAACTTTCCTGACTTTTCGTGCCAAAACTGACAGCCGCAAATCATATTTCTAGATGTACGTGAATATGTTTTCTATTATAGAGGTTTTCGGACCTGCTTAATTCATTCCCATAGTTATTTTTAACCAATAACCCGCCCAAAAGTTTCAAAATAGAGATTGAAGCGGGTAAATGTTGATTGTTTTTTTTCTTGATTTTTACGCTTTTTACTTATTAGTTTTTTTGTTATATCGACATTGGCTGGGATTTTCCTGTCACTGATTTTTTCGCCATTTGCAATGATGGAAATATGATACTCGCACTCATAAAACCCTTATAAACACTAATTTGTTATAACTACATGCATAATTATGTATAATATCGGCGGATACCAGATTTAGTGAAAAATTTTGAGAAAGTTTCTCCGCTTGAGAGTTTTAAAGATGTCGTATTGAGAGCGCCATATTGAAATTATGCAATTCTAATGCAGATTTGAATTTAACTTAAAAAAAAGTTATACTTACACAAAATATGGTCCACATCTAATACAAATTATGAAAGTTATTCAAATGTGTACATATATGATCCACTGCGAGTTAAGAAGTTAAAAAAACAAAATTAAAAGAATGTGTTAATTTATAATTTTATTATGTTATACACGTGATTCTTACATATGTATATATGGAGAAAAATGTTTATTAAAATTTATTATCAATTGTATAATAAACGGGGGACAAATTATTCTTCATAAGAGAATTTATAAATTGACAAAGTTATATTCTAAACTGTTCTCCCTGCGTCTTATTATATTTCAATAAATAATGTGCCTCACCTCGATAAACATTCGTCTAATATATTTTTCTATAGCAGATAAAATATAAATAAATAAAATTATTGATAAAAGTACATTCATTAAAATATCGTAAGATAAAACTCAGAACACGCGATCGCACAATTATCTTCATCGGTTTTAATGAAAAAAAAAATATATATATAGAGTTAAACAACGAAACGTTCTAAACTAATATTTTACTTTGACCCGACGATCAAAATTAACTTTAAAAAGCTTTGATTATACATTCTTATTCCAACTCTATGTATATATATGTATCTGAAATAAAATTGCATAAAACCTCTTGAAAGTTGACAGGAAGGTTTCATAATACCGAATGAGTTCTTTGAGTAGCTCAAGTAGGCCAATAGTCTCATACACAGTTATACGTATACATATATACAGGTTAAACTGATATTATACGACATCGACAAATTTTAAAGCGAGTAAGAATTTTTTTATTTATTACACCGCAATCGTCTCTCTATACACTAAAACTAAACTTGTTAAATTATTTATGTTTATTGGATAATATTCGCTGTGGCTTTTTATGTCGTTTATTTTAAAACCCTATTACATAATATCGATTTTACGTATGTATATACCTATAAATAATAAAAACAAATTTAAACAAATGTAACGAACTTTTATTTTATCTCCGTATGTAGATATTTCCATGTTCAACTGTAAAAGAGGAAAGCTATTTTTTTTAGTCATGTATATATATGTGTATTTAAATTTTTAATTTTTGTCGAGGTATAGTTAGTTTTCAAGTATATATATATATATACATATAAACTTTCCTACAGTTGGAATAACGTTTTGGAGTTAAAGTTTGATTTTCAACAGAAGTTCTCGAGTCCCCGAGTCGAGTCTTCTTCTTTTCTCTTCTACTTCTTCGTCTTTCTTATTCTCCTACTACTTTGGCGATCCGAGCATTCGCCTTTTTATACGATCGAATCTTATTTTCCGTTACGGTACATTTTGCAGTCGGCTTGGATTATTCGGGGCAACTATTTGTGGAACATTCCGTAACTGAATAAAATTCTTTATATATACATACATATATATATATATACATGTATATTTCGCGCTGTCGAAATAGCATATGCACATTTCAATTGCGTACACAACCATTTTTCGTTTATCCTTTCAATAAATTACATAGATTATGTAATTTTATTTTGCCGGTTTAATATAAATCGTTGTAAATTGCGATTACGATTGGTTGTGTAATGGTAAACGTACAGTGATCGATGTAAAAAATGTAGATAGTATGAATTATACTATTGTTCGATGATTTTAAATAAACTTCATTTTAGTATTTTATTTTTTTTTGCGTTGTTAAAGGAAATTTATATCGATCTTGTTGAACATATAAATTAATTATTTTGATATTTTAATTTTAATCGATCTTTATCGAAGTACATTTGGTTCCTGTGAATTGACGAATGTATTATAAAATGGTCATTATAAAATAATAAATAATTTTGATAAAATTTCGAGGAAAAAAGATAAAATTTTACTTTTTCTTAAAGGATCAAAGAAACATCTCTCAAGATTGCGTAGGAAATAGTACATTACGATACGAGCGCACGAGTATCGTATACTATTTTTCCTACTGAGTGCGCAAAGTTCGACACATTTGAGCAGAACCGCGTGGGCGGAGGGAAAGTTGGGGGGGACGGGGGGGTTCGGGGGGGCGGAGCCCCCCCGCTTAAAAAAAATGAAAAACCGTTAATTTAACATTTAAATTTAAATTTTGTTGATATTTCGTTTAAATACAGTAATAAAACGGACTCTGCAAATGATTTCGTATTTCTTGTACTACGCCACTTTTTGAACTCATTGTAAACTTTTGTATATTTTTGTTTAGAAATATTTGGCAACGTATTCAAAGCTATTTCTTTTGCTGCTTCAAGCTATTCCGGTGGCACATCATCGAACACATCGTCACTATCACTGTCGACCCCACTTACTGATGTCATCCTTATTCAGAACATATAAATACGTATATATAGAGCCGCAAGTGAGACGTCAAAATTAAGATTGAAACTTTTAACATAAATATAAGATGTTGCTAAGTAACAAGACGTAAACAAATCGGCGTTCGAGTTACGTGCCCATATTCATACATATTGTATTGCGCCCAACTTCTTATACTTTCCTACGTGTTCAACCACTTTTCCGCACGCTTAACTACTTTCCCGCACGCTCAACTACTTTCCCGCACGCTCAATTGTAGAAATTATAGCGTGTGGGAAAGTGGAACTTTGCGCACGCAAATGAGTGCGCAAACTCGAACTTTGCGCACGATAGTAGGAAAAAATTCTTTCATTTGAATAAACGAAATTTACTATTTCAAAGTCATTAAGCCATTATTTTGAAAATTATCGTTATTACTTCAAATACAATGGATTGATCGATATTTCCAAAACACTGAAATATTTTTGCATTTTGTAATCTAAATATTCGCGAAATTTTCTAATAAACTTAACAAGATCATCACCAATCTGATTTAATAATATTTAAAAAAAATTATCACTTTTCGAAAAGTGTTTAAGATAACACAATATCATCTAAGAAAGAGAGTCCATCTATCCGGTGTAACTCTTGTTTCTTTTATCTGACGAGAAGAAAAACTCACCAATGGAGTGAAGAAGAGAAAGGGCTGACGAATAGCTCGTGAAAATCCCGACGGTATCTCTCTCGTGAAATTCGGACCGAATACAAATGGCTAACGTGCTAACTTTAATTTGTAACAAGCTAAGCTTTGCTGTTTATCTCTTTTAATTTCATCTAATTTTCCAGAAAATTATAATTTTCCCTTTCAAATTTAATACGATTAATCGGCTTTTAGAGGGATTTTCTTTGCATGTCTTCTGAACGATTGGAAATATAATGATAATTTAGAAAAAAAAGAAATTCGATAAAAAGTGTTTCGTTCAATTAGTTGTATTTGATATATCGAATGAAACATTTGTTGAAATTACGTGTTTACCCTCAACGAGAATTTCCCTAATTTTCTCTGAGGAATCTCCTGGTAATTATCACAATAGTGTTTAAGAAGATTTATGGGAGATCTGTTAAGCTGCTGGTTAAGTAAACGTTGCGCAACTGTTACCTCTTAAGCATGTCATTTTTGATAATTAACAATTAAATTTATCTCACAATAATTTGTCGTATTATTTTTGTTTAAAAAATGCTATTAATAATGAACATGTCATTATAAACTTTTACCCTTGGCTTTGACCTAAAATATTATATATTGCAGGAGATAAAAATATAGTATTAAAAATTATCATGAAATAATATAGATCGACAAATTTAAAAGATTTATTACATTTTACGGATTCCCTAGTGAAAATTAAAACGATTTTTTAGATGAAGAGTAATTATTTTTGGAAATCTGTTTTCAAAAATTGGCTAGTTAATACCTATGATGTAGCTATTGCTAAACAAACATAAAAAAATGAGTAAATTTCTATAGGCGTATAGTAACAATTGAGGGGCCGGAACGAAAGGGCGCGTGAGCCGAAAATCCTGGATAAGTATTGTCCACGGATCCGATTTTTCACGTCAATAAAATTAAATTTTTTTTCTTTTGGTTTTGTAGAGGACATAATTCCACATTTTTGTATTTAAACATATTAAAATATTTTTTTTTTCGAGTTATACCGAAAAACGCGATTTTTGCGATAATTATTTTTTAATACGTTTTTCACTTCAACTCGCCACCATTTTTCTTTCTATGAATATTTTGTTCTGAAATTTTTAGAAGTTTCTCCTAAGATATCCGCGAGTAATAATACTTGATAAAAAGTCTTAATATTGATTAGAAAAAAATGTGATGATTTTTTAGAAAGAAAAAATGAATTTATGTACGTTAACCTTCAGCGAAAAAGTTTGATGACGAAGTTTTAAATTTCGGGATTGTAATAATCGGATATTAAAACTAAATAGTTAAGGATTTTTTGGAAATTTTCAGCTTACAAGTATTAAGGAAGCTGAATAATAGCGATTTTTCATAAGCTCGGAACCGTGCACCATGCCTCTACTGAGCCGCCCGGGCGTTCGACTCGCTCTCCTTTATTTATCTCTCTTATTTTTTTTTTGAAGATATTATCATTGAATAAACTTGGTTTACTGGTACTTAAACACCATATTTGAAGGAGTGTCCATTGATTTATGTTAGGCAAAAGATAAAATTATATAAAGTAATATAAAAATTTATCGAAAATTAGCGATAATAAGAAACCATAAGTATTCGTTGTTGTCAGTATAAACAAGAAAATTCGAGGATTAACTGTATTTTAAATATAATATTTGTTCTTTTTAAGTCATTGTGTACTTTAAAATGTACATAAAATTATAAATGATGTGTTAGCGTGAAAGATTTTAGATTAAAAATGTGAGAGCGTCGAACGCCCGGGCGGCTCAGTTAGAGGCATGGCGCGCGGTTCCGAGCTTATGGAAAAATCGCGATTATTCAGCTTCCTTAATACTGTAAGTCTGAATTTCCAAAAAAACTTCCTTAACTATTTAGTTTTAATATCCGATTATTACAATCCCAAAATTTAAAACTTCGTCACTCAACTTTTCTCGCTGAAGGTAAACATACATAAATTTCATTTTTTCTTTTTAAAAAATCATCACATTTTTTCTAAACAATATTAAGACTTTTTATCAAGTCTATTACTGGCGGATATCTTAGGAGAAACTTCTATAAAAATTTCAGACAAAATATTGAAGAGAAAGAAAATGGTGGCGAGTTGAAGTGAAAAACGTATAAAAAATATTATCGCAAAAATCGCGTTTTTTTCGGTAATAACTCGAAAACAAAAAATATTTTTAATATTGTTTAAATACAAAAAATGTGTGGAATTATGTCCTCTACAAAACCCAAAAGAAAAAAATTTATTTTATTGACGTGAAAAATCGACTCCGTGGACAATACTTATCCAGGATTTTCGGCTCACGCGCCCTTTTCGTTTCCGGCCCCTCAAAACTTTTGAGTAAATTTTTCTATATTTACAAGTAATTTTGTTTTGATCTGTCAGTGTGTGGTTTTACTATTGAAGACTGGTCATTTTTAATCATACATTTTAAGAATTTATTGTCATTTTTATTAATTACTCATTTGTATATGCTAATGTAATTAATTTTAAAGAAATTCCTCACTAAAAATTTGAAAATATATTCCAAAATCAGAGAGCTTCCTCAAAAGTCAATAAATATATTTGCTTAAAGTTTCGTACATATAATAGATAATTTATAAACAAATGATGATATAAATTATTAAAATTTTATAAATTTTATCCCCTATTTTTAAAATGTCCAATTTTACGTGATTCTTGACGTCGATAAAGTATAACATCCTCATGAATATAAATAAATTTTCCCGACTAGTAAACATTGTTTACAGAAATTGTTAATAAACGTAGCATAAATTCATAATTAACGTAATCAATCGAACGATTCTTACCGTTAAACCAGAAAAAAAAATGAGGGAAATTCGTTGCGTATACGTATACATATACATATAAGAATTGACCGATGCATCGATGCAATCTCGACTCGTATCGAATAATGAATTCGTATAAACGAAAAAAAAGACACAAAAATTATACTTTTAATTATTTTTCACGTTCAATGATTTCGCCGTACATATATATTACTCATCACACACATCCTTTGACGAAATACAACTCTATTTTACAAAACGAGAGAGCGCATTTCGTATTCCACCGATACGCCCGAGTGCGTAATTTGTTAAATTAAGAACGAGCATTTCGCGGTTCCATAAATTTGTCTCTTTAGGCAAGAGAGAGAGAGAGAGAGAGAGAGAGAAAGGTGAAATGTGTTTCGCACTTCGTAGGTGTAAATTGAAATGGTACGCCAGAGGCAGTTTTCTACGCGGTATTACATATCTTCCAATCCCAGACTCTGACTGACTCTGAAACCTTTACGCGTTTTTACGGCCTTATATGTTACCCTGTTAGTCGTGTGGGAGTATTACTGCGTCACGTTGTATATATACATATATACACGATACCTTCGATTGCGAATTGTATTTCGTTCCATTTATACTCTTATTCTTCTCTCTTCGTATATATATAGGTATATACATGTGACGTTTTTTTTGTGATCACCATCACCTCTCGTTTTATGGGTAAAAGGATGCGCTGGATATTTAATTTGCGATTCAAAGTGTAGAAGCACGATTTTCATTCGGATATATATATAGTTTTATCTTACTTATTGCGCGATAAGAAATAACCCATATTATTCAATTTTTCAAATTTTTCATATAAATATTGTTTCGTATATACAAGGGAAGTTAAAAGCTATTAATTAAATATATATATAGGAATATATCAGACGTTCTTTGTCCACGTTTCATAAGAGAAAGTTTACTCCTTAAACAAGTCCAAGTTCCCTTGGGTTCCTTAATTCGATACACTCGGCGTGTCCCGCCATCAATTTTAGACGAAACTTTCGACACCGAGTCAAACGAGTTTTCGAAATTCTTAACGGACCTCGGATCAAGAGTTTCAGATCCTCTTTAATTTTTTACACACTGCATTTCTCGTACTATCTTCAGTAATTTTCGTTTTCTCTTGTTTTTATCGTTATACATATATATACATTTCTTACTGCGAAAAGAAAAAAAAATGTTGGAGATAGTTCGCCTTAAACATTTTCGTTCGTAACTAATATTAGAAAGACTATTATTCATCCAGTATACGTTCGACTCGTAGATGAAAGTTTAGGAATAGCTTCTACGTTCGAAAAGATGAATTGCTCGTAATTAATGGCAGCATTGAAACTTGAATGTAAAAATATTACTCGATTATGAATTAATTAAGAGGGGTTAGAATTTATAGAAACAAATAATTTATTATAAATAAGTTAATTATTAAATAAGTTAATAATACAATATATCAAAATATATGTATTTATGAAAAATAATGGATTTGTCGGAAGCTCATTCAAAATGTCTGAATTGTATCGAATTTTAAAAATTAGAAATTCATTTTTATTATTATTTAGAACTAAGAGAAATAGAAAGATCATTATTTTGAAAGTAATGCATTCTTCAGTTTATATATATATATATATATATATATATTTGTTCCGAAAATTCGAACTTTAAAGTGTAGACAAGTAACTTATATAATATTTGTTTATTAACACCTTGATAACAGGCAATAATGTAGACAATTATTTATCTACTATTTAGAATTCGAAATATTGCAGCTAATACAAAATAACTGACGATTTTATTACTTTCGAAATAATAATTATTCTATTCTCTTGGTTGGAAATAACAAAAAAAACTATTTTATTTATTAAAATTTGAAATATCGCACATATTATGAACGAGCCTTCGACAAATCAGACCCCACTCAAAAATAATACAATATGTTATAAATAAATATTACAAAAAATTAAGAAACACTTTAAGTCAGTGCTTAATAAATTAATTATTTCTTTTTAATTATAACTCATACCTACCCCCTCAATTAAATTACATAAAAAAGGGTATATGTTACAAATAAAATCCAGAAAACGATCATTAGAGTCGAATAAAAAAAAAATATGTTCTACATGATCGTAAACACACATATATCACACACTTAATCAACACGAGTATAAAATAAGAGAATTTCGGGCATTTAGCCAACTGTGAAATTATATTCGGTCTATCATTATACACACAGCAGAGTGCTGGTATTTAATACGATCAGTCTTACCTCCAGAGAGATCACTTTCCTTCGCACGGAAATTATCAGGTTTGCGGTCTACACCCTCGGTGTTGTACATATACATATATTTGTACATTTTAGTCACTTGGCGTTGCGCATGCGATGAAATAATTTATCACGCCTATACATTGTGAGAAAGGATTTTGATTATAATTCAACGAGCTTGGCGTATTATAAACGATTATCTTAAACGCGAGCTTTAGAGGTTTGAGTGTATACCCTGTTTATTACATATTTTATACTTGTTATTACGTTGTTGACATTCATTTGATTATCTTTATAGGATTATCTTTTTTTTTTTACAGTATGTATATATAAATCGGTAGGTAAGTGGTATTAACTGGTTTTGGTCCGGCAATGCTTTTTTCGAGATGATTTATTAATTTAATAATTATTATATAGTAAATTCTTATTATACAAATATCTTATCAATCAATTTCAAATTTTAAAAGAATCTTAATTTAATTTTGATTCGAGCTTGTATATTATCTTTAATTACAAAAATTCATTTTACAATTTGTAACACGTGTGTGTAACACTTCAAATCCCGAATGTATTTTTTTGCTCCTTTGACCAATCAGTTTTATCCTGTAATGAATTAATCCAGGATCAACTGGTATTAGTCACTCTTGTCTATAACTTTACACGATTAAGTACACCATATTTTCTTTCGTTTCTATATAAATGCACTCGATTACGTTTACTTTGTACATTTCTATTTTACCTCTTTGATAATTATATTTTTACATCGATTCACTCGTTTCGAAATGTAATTTTATATTTTCAGTTGGTAATAAAAATGAACGGACATTGGACATTATAAATAGAATAATACAGTTAATTAATAGTAAACGAGAGGAAGATGATATAAAAGAGAACAAAAAATATAGTAAACGTATGATAAATTTAAACGCATTTCCTTTGATAAATGGATATCCGTACCTTATGAAATTTATCGTCTAAACACAACGGTCGACGTCGAAACCTATATATGAGTACAAGAAATCGATTTTTTTTCCGATTCACTGATTTAAGATATTTGATGATTTGTTACACTTGTAACTTAAATCTTTTGTGAGAAAAATCTATTTCGCTCCATTACTTACAGATTACGTTATTAAATCATATTCGCCTTTTTTTCTTTTTTTTACGAACAATAAGTGAGATTTTTATCGCGCAAGCGGTGGAATGCTAATAATCGTATTTTCATTATCAACGTAAACAATTAAGGAAAAAATTCAGATTTTTAGGAGGTAATATTTAGTTAGAAAAGTGGATTTATGGATTGATAGATTTTATTAATAGCAGGTTTCTAGTAATAAAAATATTTTATTTAATATTTCTAAATGAACGTTATATTGAAAAATTAAATTATACACGGAATTCAATAATTTTTTATAAAGGGGATGTCGAGCCAGATAAATAATTCAAATATCCCGCTTTTAAAATTGTCAGTTGGGAAGTATTATTTTAATAAAGATTCATATTCTAACCTTTGTTATGATGCACTCTACGTATATAATTGTGTATAAAGTTTCAAGATGACCGGTACAATAATTAACATAATTAATTAGTCGTTTTGAAAATTCTAGTCGTTTTAAAGTAGAAATGAGATCTATTTTTTAAGTACAAATTAGTTTTTAAATGGAAAGGACTACTTATAATCTATAAAAACGCCTATATAACTAACCTCAAACCATCAAGAATGTCGAAATTTCTATGGTGGATTATGTATAGATCTTTCATAAAACTTTAAAAGCAATTAATCTCGTAAACTACTCTACCAATTACCTTGGAACTTTGGATGCTTGTAATTTACATAATAAAAAAGAGTAACGTTCTCATGGTGTTCCTTAAATGTGATCGGTAAATAACTCGAATATGGCAAGGTAGCAAGTTGGACAACTCCTTTAACATAATGAACATATAAAGAAAATATTAAAAATTCGGTGAATTAAAATAATCGTATGTACACGTGTATCTGTGTACTGTCGAGAGACAAATTATCCTATCAATTAGAGGGTATCCAGATCAGTTACACTAAAGCTCGATATCACTCGAATAGCCGCTTTGAGATCACTTACACACCCGGATTACCATCGGTACATATACATATATACATATATATAAGGAGGTTTTAACTCCTGTAATAGCCGAGGCTCGATATCAATATTACACTAAAATTTTCGTAGACATTTCGAAATCTCTCAACGCGCGTATTATTATACGTGTATATAAACTGAAAATCCATCCCTTTACAATACAGGCTCTAATCTACGAAGACTATACCTCGCCGCGTTTTATGACCAAGAGTATAGAGAGATACCCATCTGGGAATCAGCCGGATCCTAAAAGCGAATATTATCTTGAAACAATTCACGCTTGGTTGTGCACACTCTTGCGCGTGCTCTCTCTCCCTCTGTGTGTGTGTACGTGTGTGTGTGGGTGTACGGAACATGTTGTTGTTATCGGTTGAAACCTACCAGCCAAGAGAGAACATCGACATAGGGATCTCGTGTAAAGCGACGTTGACAATGCGCGCCAAGGCTTTCGTCGTATATCGGAATATCTCTCCCCTTCTTACACCTCTATTTATGTCCTTATATTCCTCTCTCTCTCTCTCTCTCTCTCTCTCTCTTTCTCTGTCTCTCTCGATACTTTTCTTCGTTCTCATGCCTTTTGATTTTACACTTTGTACAACTGTAAAATGTCGTACGTTACATATATTTCCCTTAGCCTCTCATAAAATTGATACCACACTCTTTTTTATTCCTATGTCCGTTTCGTATACATACTTTTCGATCTCGCGTGTACAAAGAATTTTTTCGCTTCGAAAAATATGCGACACATGAGATCGTTGACTCGTCGCTCGGTAAATAATATTGCTCCACCGTGGAAAAGTCCCAGGGAAATGGAAAACTAAAAAGAAATAGATGATTATTTAGGTGTCCGTATGCGTGTACGTGTGTGTGGGTGTATGTGTGTAATAAACTAATACTGTCGCTTCGGTAAGATACAAGATTGGCTTTATATATATGTATATACACATATATACAACGTTGAGCTCCTGCACTTTGTTTTCTTGACGCTTCGACCCCGTTTTCGCGTTCTAAGACGCAAGGGATATGTATATTCTTGCCTGAAGAATTTCGAAGCCATCAACCGAGTTAAAATTCTTTTTGAATAATTATCCGTGTTATATTAGATGTTTCTTTAATATAGTGAAAAACATATTTTTTTACATTCTAGTGTTTTATATTTTTTTACTTATTTTAATTATCATCGTAATATATTCATCTCTATGATGATTTTTAACGATTTTTAAGTAGTCACTATTAAAAGTCGTGAATCGAAGAAAATTATATAAGTACGCTTTGGAAAATAAAACACATATCTATTCTTCACGCAATTAAAGTTTAATTATTTATTCTCGCATGATTCGCCTCGAGAAATAAAATTCATCAATCAAAAAAGAATATATATCGAAGCGTACAACATCTTGAGAAACAATAACCTCCGATAAATGAGGAAATAAAAGGTCTTTCTATACAAATATACACATACACATAGATTACACTACGTAGATAATGTTTTACCCGCAGTGCGTTTAACTGTATGCAGGAGTAAGAAAAAGGTTCAACATTTATCAGTGTCCGTGTTGTGTCGTCATCTGTCGTTAAGGATCCCAAGCTAACATCGTGACTCGTAACTTTCGCCCCATAAATACGGAAGTGCTCAAGAGAGAAAGAAACCAAGTACCTCGCGCAATCCAAAAAGTTCAACCTCCTTTAACTCGTTATCTTTTCTTCTTCTTTTTTTTTTGTTTGTTTGCGAGTCCTGTTATTCTTTTATGATTCCAACTTTCATTTTTATACATCTTAATCAACATCGCACCATCTATCAACGAGCCTGACGTTATTTATTTAGTCGAGGAAATTAATTTTCCAATTGGTTTTAATAATTATTACGTGTATAAGAATTTTGTAGTTTTTACACATTTTTTCTATTTATTTCGTTGAAATTAGTTGGTGAAAAAATTAACTATGGTTTATAAATTTTATAAAAGTTTTATGAAAATTTTCCTGAATCATATAGAAGTTTTAGACAATTTTTATAAAAACCTTGTAATATTTTTCTCAGAAATTAGTAACGAAATATTTATTTTTTAATTATTAATTGATAAGTTCAGTTTTCAATTATTAAACAAGTTTTTAACTGGTTATCAACTAGAAATTTTTTGATATTTACAATTTTTTGGGTAACTATTAAAGCTTTATTTAGATCACAAAAAATAATGAATTATTAGTGTTTAATTTATAATCAATTATTTCTAGAAATTTGCTCTGCAAGCTTCTTTCATGTCAATTGTAGGCATGTCGAATATTCAAATTTTAGTTGATTTTTTTTTATTGTTTAAGAAGGTATTTAAATATTGAAATAAATAATAATTCAATCCCTGTCCGAGCTTTCTAAGATACTTCGTAAACAGAAATCTCGAATTGGTATACAAAATACGAAAATTGCTGCACTTTTTAAATATCAATTAAACCTTATATTTAGAAAAATTATTTAAATTAATACATATTTTACAAATATTTATTGAAAACTTAATTTTAATAATTCTTATATTTATTACAATATTTAATAGATCCATACCTATAATTTTATTTGTCACAAATAAATAATCATTACGCATTAACGATATTATTAACGTTCCTTGATTTTTTTGTATATATACACATATGTTTGTCGTTGGATATAAAAGTCATTATTATTTTTTACAGTAAATTGATAATAATAGCGTAATTTACGGGAGCGTATAAATTTATACGTCATTCTCATGCAATGGTTATTTAGAGCTTATGTTTCCCCATATAAACCGTGTATAATTAGAGTAATTGTATACCGCTCTCTTGTGAGTTTGTAAGTAACGTACACAGACACACACACACACGTATGGTGAATATTCCACGTTGAATTCTTAATGTTTATGATTAATCTAAAAGCTTTCCCATTAATTTAACTTTGGTGCAACGTAGCGCGCGCTTTATTCAAATAAAAATTTACATATACAAATACGTTTGAGCAAAAACAAAAAATAGTCGATCGCACATAAACGATTGAGTTCTCTAATCGTTTTGCACTGAGAAAAAAGTTGTAGTGAAAATGACAATACTGTCTAGTGATGAAATTCAAAAAGTGACTATACCGTAGAGTAACATTTATATTAACAGCCTATTCATTTTTATTACAATTTTTTTAATATTTATTATAAATTGCGTTAATTTTACTATAAAGTAAAATTATTTTGACAGTCTGTAATTTTATTGATATAGGAGAGTATTGTCATTTTTATTGGTACTTTTTTTCAGTGTATTTAACGCACTTCGTTCGTTTAGACTTATTTTTAAAACGCCAATACAACGGATCGGAAGGTGTGTATAGAACGCCCGTTGGAATTCAAGTGGGAACCTTGAACGTATATACAATCCATCGTGCGCAAACGAACGAGAAATAAGAGAGGGAGATGCGCACCCTGCTGATTGTCCAACCTGCGCGTCTCTAATCGCGTGTATGCATGATGCACGACCCAATTTCTCATATCTTTCTCACACTGCTGCACTTTATTTACAAGGAGAAAAGAGTGCCAGATACTGATATATATATATTGACGAACAAATCTGTATTGTGTGTATGTGTGCGACGTATCAAAAATTGATAGGAATGGATTGTTTACGCGGTAATTACGATATTTTTAACTTTTCTTTCTAAAATATAAATTGAATGTGTCGATTTTACGATGAATTTGTGTACACTGACCCTCGACGATTTAATTAATTTTTCATGAATTTTATTATACCTGTCAAATACCTGTAAAGCGGTGCATGGTTATAATTAACCCATCCGTCGGAAAAACATGGGATTAATTAGTTTTACTTTTTGTCGTTTTGTTAATCGAAAATTTACGTGATCTTTATGATTTTATGTAATTAGAATTCAGATCGTTTAAATTAATTAATTTTTATAACATATATAGGTATATATACACACTTATCTGTGTTAGGTTTACTCTTAACTCATGTCTGCAATGGATTTTTCGGATATTGTCGGTTACTAATCTTGTCAGCTAGATTTATACGAGATGATTCAAAGAAAATTAAAATATTTCGAAATATCTATAATTTGTTATAAATACATAAATTATGAAAAAACGTATGTCTCGTCAAATGAACCAAACAGTTGAGATATCAGATTTGAAATTGATTTTACAATTCAATTTATATATTTATTTATAACCGTTACAAGTATAGCAAGAATCAATTAATCGATTTGTTAATAAAAAAAAAATGAATGACCATACTAGCTGATGAGTTGATACGGACTGAACGATCACTGAATTTCAATATTGTTATTTTCAGATATATTTCGAAAATATAGGAGAAAAATTACAGGAATCGTACTGTAAGATTCGCCGTTCAAAATTTCCTCTTTTCCGTGAACAGAAAAATTACTTAAGAAAATATTAATGCGTACACGGCCGAATGAAATAAAACACATCGCGAAATAATAAGTTTCCTCGGTATAAATAAAATTAGAACGTGAAGTCGGGAAAAGTTGTTTGATCAAGAGAGTCCCGATGAGAGAGAAATGCCGAATGACTGAAAACGTTGGATCGAAGAAAAGAGTGACTGGAGACCGGTTATAAGTTGAGCTATAAAGTGCTTTCATAGCTATCAATGCCGGACCGCTGAACTTCCTCGAGGATGAAGTTATCGTCTCTGGGATTTCGCATGCTTCATTATTCCGGCATCTGCACGCTCGATTTCCGAATTCAGATCGTCACTGCCCTCGACTCTGTGTCCTACATACATTTATGTATATATATATATTTCCATCTTGAACTATAAGAGCCTATGTATATAGTATATACCATTCGATTTAATTGAAATTCCATTTATTTGTCATCCCTCCTCAGTATTTCCTATTTATTTATTATCGCCGATGGTTGTTAAACAATTCAAATAATTATTTTTAATCTATTCGCGCGGAGAGCACGTGTATGTGCGTTTTAGCTCTATATAACCTGCGGAAATTTAAAAATAATTTTGAAAATCGAATATCGATAATATAATTACATTGTTTAAATGAATCTATCGTTCGTTCAAGTAATGTTTAATAAAAAGTGTCTTCTATTGATCGTCACGAACCAATGGTGTTTACAGATGTTTATTTAAGTTACAAAAATATGCCGACGTTTCGGACGTTTTTACGCCGTCCCTTTTCAAGGCTAAAAAAATTAATAATTTACAAAATATATAAATTAATACCCAATAGTGAAATATTTACATCGATGTCACAAACAAATCACAACTCACCAAATTCTAACAAAACTCAAAAAAACCACATATCACTCGTGTAAATCTCGCAAAAGCCACTCTTCATTATTCCATATACATTCTATAAAAATTCAACGCATCACGTTTAATTCTCGAATTAAAAATTAAAAACAATAATTTTCAGTAATACCATTAAAAAAATATACAATTTAAAAACCTTTTTGCTAATTTTCACCACCCGCGCTGTCGTCTCCAGAACACATTGTTTAAAAAATATATATATATATCTATATACATAGGACCTCCCCGAAGGGAGTCCTAAGTCACAATTAAACTTCATAAAGTCTCCAGGTTTTTTTGAGTTTTGTTAGAATTTGGTGAGTTGTGATTTGTTTGTGACATCGATGTAAATATTTCACTATTGGGTATTAATTTATATATTTTGTAAATTATTAATTTTTTTAGCCTTGAAAAGGGACGGCGTAAAAACGTCCGAAACGTCGGCATATTTTTGTAACTTAAATAAACATCTGTAAACACCATTGGTTCGTGACGATCAATAGAAGACACTTTTTATTAAATATAATTACATATTGACGGAATCGAGTGTAGGTAATCGAGAGCTAAGTTTATCGTATAATTGCAATAATAATAATTTAACCAACGTTCTATTGGCACTCGATCTCCGAACAGTTTAGTATTTTCTCTTCGATTTGACCCTTTTATTCAATATAATATACTTCGCTCTCATCCTCGAGAAAACCTCCCGGATATCCCTCTCTCTCCCTCCCTGGGTTTTTGGTCGCGCGGTGCGGCGCCTGAATAATCAACGACCTATCATGAATACGCATTAGTCGAACCATCGAACACCACGTATTATTCAAGATCCCAAGTTAATATATATATATACATATATAGAGGATTCGACGATCGAATTTTCCGAATCTTCAACTTCGATCACCAAGCGTTCGTTCGTTCGTCGGAAATTCGATTTTCCTTCAAGTTATACACACACACACATACACGCGCGCGCGCACGTATACATACATAGAAATATATACCACACTTATACGATAGAGTTCACATATACCATTGGGATTCGTAAAAATTAATGAACTCATCGAGCTTGATAATGGCGTCGCTGAGGCTTGTAATGCGGAAGAGGATTATTCCCGGAATGTGAAATGTATTCCTTTCAACCGAGATTGTAAAAGAAAAAAGAACGAGGCATTTTAAATGACTCTGGGAATTTCTACATTTGATAGTCCAAGTATCAAACTTGTACGTGCCCGCATTTTTTCTTTTAATTTAGGTTTTGGTTTCGATGGGTGTACATTTTACTAAAAATACGACAATAAAAATTGGTCTTGATTGAACTGATGATAAAATATATTTCCGACGAACAGTAAACGATTAATCATTTATAGAGGTTTCCATTTGAAAAGTAAATTATACACACTGAATTTTTAATAGGAAATATACCTATAGAGCATGAATAAACATATGTTTTTTTTGTTCTGCAGTACAACGACGAAAAGGTATAGAAGTAACGAGTCGAGAACTCGTTATCCATACTACTTTGTCTTAGGTTTTTCCCGTTGGTGAACGATCGTGTTTATGTCAAGTGCAGAACAAAGTTAATAAAGTACGACCGACTGGAGATGATATTCCTCGGGTCTAGCTCGCCCGATTTCCTTTACCTCTATAACACCGTAAGTTTTAGAGCCACGAATATTATATATATATATATACATACATATGTGTGTGTATATATATATATGCATATAATGTGCATTTGCGAGTTTATAGCGGTTCTGCTTATCGCGATAATATCAAGAGTGGACGTGGTTGTTTTTCACCGTTAAAGCGGAACTAACGCGGTGGATGTTGGATGAGCCTGGTTTAACATTTTTAGGTATTTTATGACACGAAAAGTGATATACTACTTTTTACTCTTTGAAAATTATACAAAAAAATTATTTTTCATATTGGAATTATCCAAGGGTTAATTTTTTTTAAACGATGTAACGATTTTTACACTTTACATTTTTTTTAATAATTGAATTATTAAAGGGATAATCTTTTAGAAAAGATGTTTATGAGATTCTTACTGTATACGTTTTTTTTATTTTTTTATCAGTTAAGTTATTGAAAGAGTAATTTTTTGATGTTTTTATGGTACAATAGAGATGTTACTTATATTTTTTATTTATTTATTTTACTACACGGATTATTAAATAAGTATAATTTTTTTAATGTTTTTAATCAAAAGTACTCTACAGTTCTTATCCTTAATATTTTTTTTATTTTTTTTAATATTTAGAGTATCACAAGTACAATCTTTTTTTATATTTACATATTTACATTCATTCAAATCTTCAAATTTTCGATTTATCGAAGCTATGATATACTTTAGATAAAACAATAACTTCAGATATTATTTCTTTACATTTTTCTATTTATTTATAATTCATGTTATTGTTTTGAATGTTTTAATTATAGAATGGATCATTTCAATTTCGTAAAGTAAACTTTGTACCAAACAAACAACAGTTTGGGTCGGAGTTCAAATTATTTTTTTCTGTCACGCAGCATCGATGAAACGAATTTCGTGGGAAAGTGGCTGTCGCGAGTTAAAATCTGACTTCGGAGAAAAATTTCGCGCATGGCTTCCTACGATTTTAGGCAACATTTGTCAGAAAGGTGATTTGATCGTACAGGGCAATATCCGTTTGTCATTTGAAAAACTTGGATTATCATACATGAACCTACAGAATTCCGAATATTTAGTTTAAAATATTGATTCGTAAAATTCTTTTAATAATTCATATGCGTCTGACCGAAAACGAGGTTATACCACTTAATGCTCCTTGCAGTAAAATAAATGTTTAATATTAAAAAAAAGAGGAAATAGATAAAAAATTATTCAAAATTTTTGTACAATGAACAATTACGTATTGATGATCATTGGTGATCCAATAAAGAAAAAATAAAATTTTGTACAATAATAATCAATATTGATTTACGATCCTGCATGTATAACGTATACGACCATTTGAGTCTGTTATAATCCATCAGAAACTCTTGGTATTACATATATACACTAAATAGACTATTTTCTTTTTTTCTATTGCTATTCCACGTATTTTTATCATACGAGGGTGTGCGACTATCCGTAGAGGAAGGTAATTGCGCGGGTGCTTCCTCACAGTAGATTTAACAGCTAAAAGTGACAGTTAACTTTGCAGACTCTTGGGCACGCGTACACACAGGTTAAGTGGCCTCAATCTTATTATATCTACTTTCGGTACCCAAGTACACATATACATATATACATATTCTAAACCCGACTATTCTCACACACCCATCACATGCGTTTCGTAACTCGGCGTATACAAAGTGGTCGTTAAAAAATATTAAATTATTCGATAATTCAGTTTTTTTTATACAAAATTAATTAACTACGTATTTTATAATAAACAATTAAGTAAATTATTCGTAAGTTCCGTTTTTTTTTATTTTTCTTGGCTTATTATATTTTTAAATATTTTAAAATAAAAGTGTATGCGAGTAAATATACAGATTGTTTGATTTTTAATTTTATTTTGCATAATATTTGCAAGTAATTTCAAATGAATATTTGAATGAGGAAATTGTTTGCTGGAGCTTTATTTAATACGTACACGGCGGAAAATATCGTATTGAAAATAACTGTGAGTCTTTGATAATGTTTTAGTTAAGTTTAATAAGATGCCAATAACGGAATTTATTGCAGATAACCAAAATCGAAAAAAATTACTATATTTTATGATAGATATTGAATGGATATGATAGGAATAACATATATTTTTCTAACAATTTTTACTATATTTTCTAATGATTTTTTGAATTTTAATGGTTTTTGATTTCACTACTAAAGATATTTTCCTTGGATGAACTTTTTTAAACCATTTGAAGGGAAATGGGAACTATATTTCCCAGTTAATTAATTTTTATTTTCCATAGTTTTTTTAGATAGTTTCTAGATACTTGGTCATTTAAATAATGTAACTATTATCTCGTTTTTTAATATTATTAGCAATAAATGGAAAAAATTGTCTGATAGGAAAATAATAGAGTTACAGCTCTAAAAATGTGTATACATATTCTCTAAGTTTAGTACTATTATAAATACAAACTTTAAACAAAAAAATTTCATTAATGCATTTGAAAAAAAAATTGAATATTGAATAACTCAACAATGATCTTTACAGTAGGTTATTATTTAAAAAATATGTTCCTCAATTATCTTTTTTTCTAAATATTATACAACAAACTCTTAAATAAATAACCGATCTACAATTCTCTACGTACAATACGTGTTTCGATCGATAAAAAAATCAAAAATTTTGATTGCAAACCATACTCTTTATAAAAATCTATACTGTAATGTAAATATGTAAAAACCATGTAAATTATAAAATATATTGTATTTTCCTATCACTAATAAGATGCGACAATAAATTAAAAAAAAAAACTCTACGATCCTATAGATAACAAGAAGGTATACTCAACGACAAGCTCGTATTGTCTATAAGAGTGCGAAGAGATTTGTATGCGCATACATGTAGAACTGGATGAGAGCATCAGATTTGATAGTGACACCATCAACTTAACATAATAATGGAATCCACGAAACACTTTGGATATAATAGAATAATAGCTTGCAAGGATCGTTCGCTTTTTATCTCATTCTAGTTTTGTTCATTGCGTTACGGTCGTATCACGCTACAGCATTACGGATCATTTGTATATAGTCTTTCCAGTAATTATTCCTCACGCTTCGTGTATTTTCATTATCTCGATCCTTTCGTTCGATTAATCCTCTATATCGATATTTTATTATTATTCGATTTTTAATGTGTGGACGTTTTTGAAAAAAACGCGATTTTTTTTTTATTTTGGTTTTTAATTAATTTTAACGCGATCGTCGTATCAACTATATAGATGTATACGTCATTATTGAATTATTTTGATGTCCAAAATATATGTTAATTTATGCTCTATTGATATATATTATATACAAGTATTTGTATACGTTGACATTTCTATAATGAATATTATCGGACAATTGTTTAAAATATACGCGCGTATTATTATCATATATATATATATACATATGTTTGTTCGGGTTTCACGAAAAATCATAATTTTGATTAATCCAATCGAATGTCATCTCGGATGTCATCTCTTAATGAAATAATAGCATTATAATTTAATAAACTAGTGGAGTGATGGTCCGTTGATTTCATGTATGATGTCTGGGTACGCGTCTACCCGGTGAATATTTCATGTCCGTTAATTCAGTGACCTCAAAAAGACTTTTCGGAACAGTATTAACTTTGTTGGTATCCGACCGAAGATAAATCGAATATTTCGTTTGTTATAGAGAGAGAGAGAGGGGGAAAAAAACGTTGAATTTGTACTTAAATTGTAAAATCATTTGTTAAAGAAAATCTCGAATTGTACGAAATTGTAAAACGAAGCGTAAACATCCTTTTTGATACGATACACGTGTGTATGAATAAACTGTACGTTTGTATTTGTGTGTGTCCGTGTACATGGAACTTTTCTCGAAAATCCCTTAAAAACTTGGAGCTAACTAAAAGTTAAGTTATTTACTTTTATTACGCAGGTTACGTTTGCGCGGAAGTTAAAGTTGAAATTCTATTTAATTCACGTTGCGAAAAGTGAAAAATAAAAAAAAAAAGAATAGAAAAATTCACCGATTAACTAAGAATTTCTACCTTTTTTTTATATATATTTTATAATGTTGTCGGTTTACGAGTTTATTTTATTTTACGATAACGTATAAAGGAAAATCTTTAAGAATCAAATGTAGCAATGTAACGTTTGAAGTTTCGCTCTTTTTTTTCTACACTTGTGAAAAGGTGAAGTTACGAGAGAGAAGGAAGTGAAATATTGAAGTATAAAATTGAAACAATAACGTTGTATAAGGTTGAAGGATTATATCGATTTTTATTAATAAAAATTGAATGGACGCGCGATTGTTTGTATAAATTAATATATTTTATTTGATTCGGTAAATATGGTTGATCAATTGCGTAATGATACATTGTCAGGTATTTTATTTTGCGTTGTGGTTAGTTCAATGATTCTTTTTTTGATTAATTATTATCTTAATTACTAACTTCATTATCAATAAATTCGATAAATTTAATTCACGCATAAATAATTATTATATACGGATTATAATTATACACGCGTTGACAATGTGAATAAAAAACACTATGATCTTTCGAATCTCAGTTCCAACTTTTATGTTATTATTAAAAAAAATCAGCATACTAAAATGTCGCTTTCGATGTCAAAATATATTTTAAATTATAAAAAAGAAAAACGATTGTTCTACTTAAAAAAAAACTGTGAATCTATACTATTGTTCTCTTTGTGTCTACACAGCACTTTAGAAAATTACGCGAATCTACTTATTTACTACCAAAGGTCTTTTATTTCGCGGTTACAAAACATACGTATTTTATATCTTTCTCGCCATTTTAAAGATCGTCGTACGACAGGTAAAAAAAAAATACGAACCTCAGGTTTATTGGCACTTTGAACTCTCTCTCTCTCTCTCTCCCTCTCTTTCTCTCAATCTCCTTTGAAAATCTTTGATGTCCAATAACTTTGAAGGGGAGAGAGAGAGAGAGAGAAAAGAAGAAAATACGAAAAGGATATACTTTTTATTGTCACAGTTGGGGGTTTATATATTGTTTTCGCGCGATATCGAATAATCCGGTAAATACCTGTTTAACCGAGTTGAATTCATCTATTCTTTTCGCTGTTTTTTTTTTAGTTGTATCACAATCGATGACGTACGGTTTTACCGAGTTAAATCGTTTGGCTCGACTGTACTCGGATAGATAAGTAAATTTCCAGTTTCTTTTGTTTACGATCCGATCGAATGAATTATGGAGTTTCGGATACAACGTTGTCAATGACGCAGATGAGATATATTGACTTGAGGCTATGCGCGTATGTACCTATTGGCTATTAGCAAATGATCCGTTAAATGGACGGATATAAAGAAAAAAATACCGATTTTTCGTTGTAAAAGTATTGGCGATCGATGAAGTATGATTTAGGTTCTTTTAGGGGTCTATACCTTTCCGACGATTTATTACGAATTTTATAAGGCTTGAAATAAACAAAAAAAAAAACAATTCATAATATATTTTTTATATTTATTATTCTTTCGAGTGTGTATACCTGGGGAATCCTGGTAAGTCCGATAGAATATTATGCGTAAGAAGTCTTTGATAAAGATTTGAAAGTAAATTGACAATATTTCAATAAAATAGACTACAACGTAAATATATGTATGTACGTACACAAGGAATTTATTCAATACAACGTCGATATATATTCTATTACTAAAAACAGTAAGTTGCGGGCTTTGAGATGCAAAATTCTGAATAAAATTTTCACATTTCCTATTGTTCTTTTTTTACCCTTCTACACGTGGGTATGTGTTATATACCTTGGCTTTCACGTCAATTTGTTCTTTTTTTATTATTTTAAATAATATTTCCCGTGTTTGTTTCCCATCGCAGTGAAAAAGTTTGATACATCGAAAAATTTACTACTATTTTACTTGTTTAATGGAAGTATAGCTATACTTTTATAATTGAATATATGTATATATAAATTTCATCAATTACTATTCTCATATTAATCAAGGAGTATCGATTATTTTCTCTCTCTATTCGCGTAGATTTAAGTATATTTATATACATTACCGTGTATATAAAATATATACTGCGATAATAATTGCCATTGAAAAACAGAATGCATAAATTTGAATAGTTATACATATGTACAAAAATAATATAAAGTTGAAAGTTTGATACGTAACTTTTGGAAAATTATATTACCCCGAGTAAATCAAACTTATCTCGAAACATTATTCACATCTGTTTTCGGAGCATACACGTATGTGTGTGGGTGTGTGTGTGTGTGTGTATGGGTGTATGTCTGTGTGTGTAACAAACGTAATATGTTTACGAAATAAATCAATTTTATTAGATGAATGTTAAATCTTATTAAAAAATTATCGAAAATTATGCAGAGTGTATGAAAAATTTATAATGTAATGTTACATAATAATGTAATGTAATGTAATGTTATAATTTTTATAGTACATTGAGAAAATGAAATTAAATAATATGGAAGTGTAATTTGCATGTAATACACAATAGATCTGAATTATTCAAATAAAAAATTGTGTAAATCCTTTCAAAACGTGTAATTTGTATTTATACATCACAGAGAAAAGAAATTAATAAAAATTACCCAAATCGACAGGGTATTCTGATTTTTTACTACCTACACGAAAATTTACTTTCCATACAAATTTGCGTACCGTGTAAATCCGTATAAATAAAAGGAAATCTCAATGTAACTGCTTATATTGAGAAAATCTGCCAAAATTAACCACCCACGTACACTAAAAAGATAGTATATTAAAAATGAGTAGTGATATTAAAAACGGAGGGATACACTTGGATTATCATAATTTTTACTACATATTTATCAAACATTAACATGCATATAATATTTTTTATTGAAATTTATAAAAAATATTACTATAAGATATAGTAAAAGTATTGTGATAATCAAAGTATATCTTTACTACAAAATATAGTAATTTTTAACGCATCATTTTTCTCAGTGTATAAAATGAAGATTGTAATCATTAAGGAGTTTTATAAATCTAAATCTTTACGAATATCACGAAAATTACCTTCAAATTTTGTACGAATTAAAGCTGCTTTAAAATAATGCAAAACACATTTTCATTTCTGTATCGTAACAGTACTCTAACAAATGTTTCCCATTTTAATGAATAATACATTTTATTTATCTTTTAAATAATAAATAACAATAAATTATTATTAATATCTCCATTTTTTGTTGTTAGTAAATAATTTGTAATATTGTAATATTCGTTCGAAAGCACGTTGATACGTGAAAGAGACGAAATAAAACAAAAAGGAAAAATAATACTGTTTCACTTAAATAATCCTACTAAATTCATAATGAAATAGAAAAAGAAGAAACAAGCGTGTTTAGTATCACTTTATGCTGTTGGGTATTAAGAGAACGATACAACAATAGAGATAAATATATACGCGGGGTGTATATACATGTAGTGGGTTATTGTATACGTTACGAGTGGTAGATACATACACATGTATGTAGGTGGTCGGTCTAGTGTGTGTAAATCTGGTCGGTTCTCTCTTCCCACACGACTTCTGGTTCGCTGCGCAATAGGCATATTAATTGCCGTTTCCATAGTAGCGGACACGGATTTTATTACGACTCGCCGACACGTTGTCCCCGTCGTTATCGTCAGGAGCTTTTATACAACTTCACTCGCGTGTGCAACTCCAAGGGATGCAATTATCGGAATATAAAGTGTACGGATATATCAAAGGCTGAGCTTTACTCTTATTATCTCTCTCTCTATATATATAATGTCTATATGTATATCTACGTACGTATCTATGTTTAATTTGTATCCTTAGAGGGATATATGTCGCGACTAATCAATAATTCAAATTTACCGCGGTTTAAATTATCGACTGGAAAGCACACGCACTTTAAATCCTAAAGTATGAAAATTGAAGCTACAACGTGTCATTTGGCTATTTTAGATAACTGTGAAATGTGATAATTGTACAGTATAAAATATGTGTGATATTTTATAAGTGTAACTTTAATGAGTGTAATAATTTCCGTACGCGGATTCGAATTTTTATTTTGTTATGTAGACGTTTTTTTCCATTGATGTTAGATACTTCTTACACGATTCGCGATTTTTAATCTTTTGAAGAAATTATTAGGCACGACCGTTATAAGAGAGAGCCTTATATTTTTATTAAATTTAATTTGTCATTAATATAATATTAATTATGCGTATCAAAATTAGTGGTTGTAATGGTACACTTTTTGTTGTACGTAATTTTTTATTTTAGGCTTTACAGTGTACTGTTTTTATAGGAACTAACATTTTGTGCGAAAAATAGATAGTTTGCCAGTATCTAGGATCTATCAGAACATAAAGTAAATATAAATATATAAGCGTATATATTTAAAGAAAAAATTTACTTAAACCAATATTTACTTGTATACAAAGAGAAAAACATTTAGAAAATTAATAAATCGTTTTACGCTACTGAATGGAGGATGAAATCTTGACTTTTCTACTGATTTCTTTCAATTTTTCCTCTATTTACTTACTCACCCCTATTTTCGATTTAAAATATTATCTAAAAGACAGAATTAATTTTATACATTTTCCTTCGATGTTTTCTGTACAACCAACAAGATGATCCAAAGTGATTGGCGCAGTAGTGTAATTGTTATAATCGTTTTAATCGCTCTCTAAATATGCGTAAATATTTTTAATCTTTAAAAATACGTTTCTCTTTATCTTTGAAAATAGATATTTATTCATTTAAAAAAAACGCAAAAAAGAAATGTCGACTAAGCATTCGCGGGTAGCTTGAAACTTGAAAACGGTACTGGCTTTCGAGCGTGAAAAAGGGAAAATGCCTTGAAGCCAGTGTCAATGCGATGCGTCATTTCCATATCTTATGCGCCTTACTGCTTCTTCGTCTATACATTTTTTACTGTTTTGCCTTTCTCACTCGCCTTGTATTACTAAATCTTTTTAACATTTTCGAATAATTTTATTACGAAAATTGTATTAATAAAAAAGAGAATATAATAACGAAGGGTTTCTACGGTTCGGAACAATATACGAGCTGTAAAAGTAAAAAGTGCGAGTAACAACACCAAACTAAAACTAAACTGGGAGGAAAAAAAGGTTGTTTCGCGATAGAGTGAGCGTTGCATCCTTGTTTTATTCAATTTTCGCGAAATTGAATATTACAGACAGCAGAATTTTATTATTCCTTCTTTACCCACTTTTTTTTTAACGCTCAACGAGAATATATATACGGTATTAAAAATTCGATTTCGTTCAATATTAAATGCGAATGTACGTGTATATAAATTCCGTAAGAAAAACTACGTCCGATTTCCTTCAAATTCATTCGACTTTGCGTAAAGTGATTTTAAAATTTTAATAATATTTCTCAAACGCGATATTTTATATTAACGCGATAATTAAAAATATGCGCGTGGTGAATAGATGCGAAAGAGAGAAAACATACGTCTTTTGAAACTTGATTTGCATAACAGGAAAATTCCTTCGACGTATATGAAGAAAAAAAAATATATCCGGCGCAAGAAATTGCGGATGACAAGGCGGAGGAGCGCTCGTCATTTGACGGTAAAAGCTGCAAAATACCCCAGGTTAACACGAAACGAAGCTCAAGCATGTCTCATGGACGTGACGCGGCCACGAAAAATCCAAGGAGGCCTTGGATATTTTTCAAACTAGCAATTTTCTCGTCACGCTCTCTGGCATCCCGGAAATTCAACGAGTTGCGACTCGTATTATGCATAAGCTTGACGACAACTCACTTGGATTTTCAATTCGTTTGAAATTGTGTAAACAAGACACGCTTATAACTACCGATGAACTTAAAGTTGTCAACTAATCGTATAAACATTTTTTGTCGTTCATACCTTTTTCATATGCATATACACACATATATATTTATATAGTTTTACGATAGGTAGTAATATATTTGCTTATATTTTTTGTTTATTACGCCTAGAAATAGCTATAAAAAATTTTTTTCATTTTTCCAACCTTTTAGTGTTCACTTTTGATAGTCGCGTGAGTTAGAATAGGCGCACGGATACCAATACGTTTAATCGATTTTAAGTTTTATATTTATATATATGTTTTTGTTGAAATATAAAATACATACATAAAATTGGTATTTTTAAAATTATCCATTATAGTATTAATATATGTATAAATGGAATATAACCTTTGATAAAAAATGTCTACGATTTCAAAATCTATCCTTAAATATATCATATTCCCGTTTTCTTTTTTACCGAACAACTATAAATACGTATCTTTTAAATTTATTCCAATATTACACTTTCTATTAATGGAAAGTAAATTTAGCACTGACCTTAATTAATAATAGCGATTCGACGATCGTACAAGTGTTCTAGCAGCTTCAACAAATACGAAAATAGAAATCAGGCGCATATCAATTTTGTTAACTCGCAAAGGAAAATCCCGAGTTACAATCTATAAAACCAAGCGGAACAAAAATGCGATTTTCGTGTATGTAAAAAGTTTGTCAATAAAAAAAACGGTGAGAGAAAGAGAGAGAGAGAGAGAGAGAAAGAGAAAGATAAATTCTGCATCATCATTGGAAAAACGGTGAACGAACGATAATACGAAATGCGCATTGCTAAAATCGTAAATCTGATATGGACATGTACATATATACATATATGCACACACAGAGAGACCTCCCTTTCCGATGGAAAATAAATACATAAACAAAGATCCCCGAAATCGCGAGAGAGGATTTGAATGCTCGCTCGCTTAGGTTTTGATGACAGGCCTGGGAGTTTTAGCCGAATGCTCTTGGCTCGAGCTGGGAAACGCAAATGTCAGATAAAGTTGAAAATCCAAGGTTTAATATGTATCGAGCTGACTCTGGATCAGACGTGCATCCTCTATCTTCTTTTTACGTTTCTCTTATATAGCTTGCAAGCTGTCTGAACATTCTCTCTCTCTCTCTCTCTCTCTCTCTCTCTCTTTTTTTCTTCTTCTTCTAATACTTCTCACCTTTCTCTTTTTTCTTCTTTAGAATTCCATTTATTCGTTATATTGGCTATTTTCTTCGGCATGCGTATTTGTAAAGTTTTTATTAAAAGGTGAAACGTCTGGTATGTGTTTAATTTTTTTTATAAGAATTAATAAAAATTTAAATATATTAAAGTGTATATAATCCACGATACAGGTACAAATATTTTAAACGGTATATAAGGAGCTCTAATTAACGTTTAAATAGTTTATTTGTAACGAGGTTGGTTCAGTAAAACAACAGTAGTTCAACGTTGTAAGAGTATTAAAGTATTAAAACTTTCAAAATTTTCCTGTAAGGTAATGCCATAAGGCAGAGTTTTTAATTTTTAATTCAGAAAGAGGATATCGTAGTAGTAAGTAAAAATTTAAACTTTTGAGATCGTAATAGATATTTTACAGCATGTAACTAGCTATTATATAGACGCTTTTAATAATGTAGAGTATACCTACAAAAATGTTGCATTTTCTATTAAGGAACGTAGCTATTACAGTAATTAAAATTAAAAAAGTAATAAAAATAATACTATGCTTATAAATTCTAATTTATCAAAAGTTTTTATTAGGACTAACAATATTTTAATTAAACCCAAATTTAAAGAAAATAATAACCTACGAAAGTTCATTTCTAAAAATAAAAGCTTTTTGAAAGAACAAGTAACACAATATTTTTTTATACCAATAACAAGTTAAACTTGCTGAAATCCACAATTAATACCCAATTTAAAACGAAAAGCTTCAAAAGCTCATACTCAAGACTATAAGAGATTTAGTAACAACAAATAACCCAATAACCCTAAAATTCAAAATTTTTTTTATAATGATCACCGTAAAACTATCAAAAATCCACAATTTAAAATAAAAAGCTCGAAAAGCTCGTTGATAAGACTAAAAGCATTTTAATCAACCGAAATAATATGAATTTAACCGAAATAATACGTCTCATTAAGTAAAAGTACATTCCCTTACGATCTGAATTTCCTTCTTAGCTGGTGTTGTTGTTACTTTCTTTACCCCCCTTCTTTCCATTGAACGTCAACGTTTTTATCTACGGTCGTTTTATCCGATATCGTCTCTTCTATCCGGAGGGTCGATTGACGTATTGATTCCCAAGGCGGCTGCAGTTTGGCCTTCGCCCGGATGTCTGAGCGTATACATCGAATGTCCTGCGGGGTCGTTTCGTGCTTTGCGAGGCAAGCGTTACATACATACCTACATACACACATATATATCTACATGTACATATCGAAACTTTTGGCTGAAGAGTATGTCGTTAGTTTGCATCGTACTTACTCGACATACAGTTTTACTACATAACCTATTTTATTTATACATATATAAGTGACACTCATTTTTGATCGAACCATCTATATATATTTTTTTGTTTACAAGCGACTTTTGATTATTTCGATGATAAATAATCGTTCGCCATTTTTTTTAAAGAATGTAATTGACTTACTGTATAAAATATATATAGGTATGCGCGTTGTATCGCGTTTAACTTCGTATAAGGGTTACATCGTTAAGCACCGATTGTACAGCCGACACCGGCATTTAGATAGCCATTAATCAAAGGATCTTAAAAAGAGAAGAATAAAAGTAGGAAAGAGAAATAAAAAAAGAGATATATTAAGTCTCTTTGTACCGCGTTTATATAACGCGTATTGACTTCCTTTTTCCTTACACAATATGGTATGTACATGTATACGCAATATATCGATGTTGAAGAGAAAAAAAAAAGAGGAAAAGGAAAGAAATCGAAGTTCTTGAAAGGAACTAGAACAAAATTAAATTTCACATTTATCATCAATAGGGAAAAGCTTCTCAAGAGCTGCCATATAAAGAGAATCCGTTCCCGGTGATCAATCGGTTGGAATTGAAGTTTTCCCTCTCTCTTTTTTACCAAATAGTCTGCTGCCTCGATCACTTACCTCTTGTACTCTATTTCTTTATTTTCGACGTTCTTTACTCTTACGAGGGCAATCCCTTTTTTTCCTTCTCGTTCCGAATTTGAATTATTCGGGATGTGTGCGTTTGTGCGCGTGTATCTTAATTCAGTGGGTTGGATCTTGATTTCAAGGTGATTTTATATTATTATAAATGAAATCTAAATTATCAAAAAAAATTTTTTCGAATGCTGTATGGATTGAATTATACTTACAACAAAAATTCATATTTTTCAATATACATATTAATAATTTTACTATTCTTTTCAATCCACTATAGCTTCGAAAAAAAATTTCGACTTAAAGAATTACATTTAGAACGAAAATTCATGTTTTTTAATGTACAAATTAATAATTTTACTATTCTTAAATTCAAAGTAATTTTTAAATAGTAAATGAAATCTGAATTATCAAAAAAAATTTTCAAATGCTGTAATGGATTAAATTTCAAAATAGTAAAATTATTAGTGTAAAGAAAATCTCGTTGTTTTAAGGTGATTGTATTTTATAATTAAGATGAATTTGTTTAATATTTAAATATTGATACTTTTGAGTTACTAATTTTCATATAAGAAGCTTCTACTTGATTATAAAAAAATTCAATTAATTATAAAAAAGAAAATCTTAATAGAGCAATCCATGTTTTTGTAAGGTATTTTTAAGAAAAATTCCACTTAGAACAAAACATCTATTTTCTTTAGTAAATATTTTTAAATTTCTTTATAATTGTATATAAAATTTAAATCAGCCAACAATAATTTTAATGAAATTATTGTTTATTACCATTGTTCAGCACTGACTCTCTATTAATCTTAATAAAAATTCAAGCTTTGCAAAGGATAGAAAAAAAAAGAAAATTCATCAGTACACGTATATATATACGTATACGAGATCCGAGAAATCCTCATAGATAAAATTCCATTTGTTCGAAAAAGAAAGAAAAAAAACGGATAGAAGAAGAAGAAAGGAAGGAAGAGGCAATCGGGAAAAAAATCTGCATCAGCAAACGATCCGATCATCCAATTGCACACCGACCAAATTGACACCCCGGCCATCTGATCTGCTCAACGTGGATTGCTTTCGCGAGATTTGCGGGGTGCAATAAAATCGAGGGAGAGAGAGATAGAGAGAGAGAGAGAGAGAGAGAGAGAAGGAATGTGCGAAACGCAGACAGTCAATTTTCGTCAAGGACATTATATACTGCATGCGACACCTATATACGAGAATTGTATGTATCTATATATAGAGGGGAGAAATGTTACCAAGCGGAACGCAATCCGAATGGCAGGTTGTACGTATATGTATATAGTTGTCGATTACGTATTTCCCAAGTAAAATACTTGAAATATCTTGTACGATTTGATACTACAAATATTTGGTTATTTATCAAAGTTAATGACTGGCAAGGAAAAACCTTTTTTTCTCCCATCGCCTTGTTGCTTGGATTATTTATTTTTTTATCGATTTCTCACCGTATACATTGATCCAGGACAGTAAAATTCATTTAATTTATATTTATATATTGACTTAATTTTCTACATTCCTTTTGTCAACGATCGCAGCTGCAGGATTTTCGATTTTCTTTAACACTTACCGTAAGCAAATTCGTGATGTAGCACGGAAAACTTTACCAATTACAACTTTTACTTAACTCATTATCACACATATAAACTTAGATTTACTGTTAATTAATATTCTGATTCTCACTACGCCATTAATAACTGAGACAATATTCATTACAATACAATTACATGGACGAGTGAGGTGATCGTTCGTTTAAAAAAAAAATCAATTTTCCATTCAATTAAACGCGTATGCACGTGATTTAAAAACAATGAATTGTTTTATCTATAACATTCGTTACAAAAATTTTATTGATTGCGTTTTATCCTATATATTTCCTTTTTTTTTAAGTAATTTTATTACGCGCGTATTATTTACTTGTTTTCATTTTTCACTCGATAAACGAATGAAAATTAAATAAACTGATCATTTTGGTATTTATAAAAATGAAATTGCAGACACTTCCGGGTTAAACGAGTTTAAAGTGAGGTTGCCTGCGCTATAAAGACGGTGAAAGAGGATTAATAAAAAGTTAACGCGACGAAACGAGATTATAATTTCTCTCTTTTTTTTTTTCTAGCAGCGATTACACGTCAACTTGTTTCCTCTCTTTCATCTCATGAACTTTTGTACGTTGAGTGTAAAATGTATCAAAACGTTTTTCAATTTAATGCTCGAAAAAATGCAACTTAGATATATATATAAAAGAGAGACATTGTGCAATTATTTCGGTTAAGGAAATTTTAATTACTTTTTGAAACTCGACTTTGCGTAATTGGCGAGATGTGCGTTGTAATTTTAAAGAGGGATCGACGTGGAGTGTTAAAAAAAAAGTATTATTTAACTAACGTATAGAAATTCCGTAAGTAGTAAAATGCAATTTCGGTCAGCCGGGGCTGTTAATCTCGTTTAACATGTGATATACTTTTCAATTATCAATCTGACGACTTTATTAAAAGTATTTCTTTGTAACACACTTTTACTTGCTTTAAATATCGGTCTGCATATAAAAATAGTAATACAATTTTTTTTTTATTTCGAATCTCCACGTTTACATATTTTTATCATCATTGAGATTTTCGAATAGCTACAAAGCTCGATTCTGCAAATAAAAATTGTTTTTTTATCACACGGTAATCTCTTCTATCGTTTAAGCATCACTTTCGAATTACACCAGATTCTCGCTATAACAATTTATTTACAGTTTTTGAAGCCGTAGAGATCCCCGCAATTCATCTTTCACAACCTCGCTGTGTAACCGTCTCGATCTAAAAAAAAAACATTTTTTTTTATCATCCAACTAAAATTTAAAATTGAATATAAACCGTCTCGTCGAATAAAAAAAAAGTAAAGACGGAGAGAAAGAGTAAGAAAACGGAGCATTAATTTAAATACGCTCTAACAATTCTCAAAGGATCAAATGATACGGGTGTAGTTGTAGTAGGTAGTAGTAGTATAAATATCGAATTCTATAGATCTCATAAAAAGTTCAGTTATGGTCGTCTCGAGATATCTCAAGACGCAGTTAACAACTAAGGGTGAAGAATAACGATCCTCTAGGGAATTTTTACGTTCGTTCACCCATACACCCATATGTATATGCAATAATCTTTATTTCTATACGCATCTACGATATAATAATAACAACAACGATAATAGCAATGAGAAACGTATATAGGAATATATAAAAATAAACCGGCAATTAAATTTCAACGAAGTCGTCATTAAAAAGGCATTAAAAAAAAAGTAACCCCCAACGTATTTATATGGAGATACCGAAATGAATATTAATGTCCAGGATCTACCCCGAGAGTAAGTTTAAAAGTTATATATACCATGGTTTTGTAACTTCTCCGGGTTATTTTTTTTGGTTTATTCTCGTTTGTTGCGGCGGTATATATCCCTGTAAATGAAGTAGAAATGGGCTCACCGCGTTGCAAAGGCATTTGGACTTTCTCCAGGTTGAAATATCTCTTTATATACATATATTTTTAATTACAAAACGTATATCAATCAAAATGTACTAATAATATTTATCTGAATAATTACTCGATTATAACGATATGTATCTATATCGTTTAATTTCGAGGTACAACAATACATGTGCAAAGATAAAAGCAATTCCTGATTCAAAGAGAAAATCCAATTAAGTAGTTTCGAACTATATATATATATATATATATATACACCCATGGAAAGAAACTAAAAACCCAAACGAAAAATAACCTCCGGGAATCGAACTCGTTTTATTGGATTATCAGGTTATACTTTAACACGTCCGATGAAGTGTATAGGTATATAACCAAAGTTTTTGCAACCTTTCCTTCGGTAGATCTTTCCAAGAAACATTTGTATAATAGTGTTACACGCTTCTTACAGCTTTTTTTATTGATTTCTCTTTTAAATATGCAATCTACGTGGAATGATTTTAAATTATACAAGAAATTACAGATGAACGAGGGAGGATTCATTTGTTATTATATTAGTGTATTTAAATAATTATTTTATTTATCAATGCGCTACCGTAATGATAAATAGATGCAGAAAAATAACGAAGAATAAGTGGTTAATCGAATATTGAAAGTAACGATTATTTATATATAAAGCTAAATCAACGAATTATTATTTGTTTATACCATTTGACAAATTATTTTTCTCTAACGTTATATTTTCTAATAATTAATCAGTTGAATTATAATACAACTTTGTTTCGATTACGACGAGCGCGTGTAATTCATAAGTTGTATACGTTATATACAAATTCCTCTTAAGCATCTTCAAGTACTGTTAGTACTGCGTATACAGACAAATCAATTAACCGGTAAACAATTAAAGTAGGTAGTACTTGTAATTTAATTACATCATTAAGGTCAAATTATTTACTTAAGTAAAAGGTTAACTTGAAATTAATTAACCTATTAAACGGTATGTATATATATATATAGTTATATCATTTCGCATAATTTGTAGGTGTCACTTTCTGGTAATTAAAAATTAAATTTAATTTTTAAAGAAGGAATATTTATTTGTTGTCGTTCAAAAAATATTATTTAAATGTTATTTATTGTAGTTAAAAAATGTGATTATCATAAGAAAATGATTGCCTGTAGGTGTATGTCACACTATTTTATTATTTAATTGAAATCTTATTAGAATCTTTACTGTTTACGAAATCAGGTAAGTTTTATCTTTTTTTTCAGCTGAATATCATATTTAGTTATGTGCAAAAGAATGAATAATTTCACATATTTCACTGAGATTTCAAAATTAATAATATAATTTTATCAAACCAATGTAATTATTTTTTTATGTATTTTTAAGACACGTTCGTATTGAAAGACTTATGAAAATAATAATTATTATAATGTTTAATTAGAATCAAATTTTTAAATTAAATAAATTATTAGCTGTACGCAAATCAGATAATTTTAAACTAAAAAAATAAGTTAATTATTTTCTCTTCCAAAAAAATGTTTTGCAACGTCCTTTTACTTACTCAAAATTGAACAATTTATTATTTATATATTATTACTATTAATATTATTTACATAATTCATACTTAATTCTCACCGACAAAAAGTTATCATTAATTTAATAATCAATTAACAGTTAATTATTTTAAAAAATTTATTCGTAAAATACATATTTCGTATACTCATCGCCTATACACATTTTCTTCATCTTTTTAGTTCCACATTTAACTATTTTCAAATTTCTTAAGGTAGATCCTTGTAATTATATTTCCCAATGCAAAACGTATACGTATACATGAAATCGAAATGAAGCCGAGAACGGTCCACGTAAAGCACGTAACCACCTTTGATATTAATCGTCAGGTCGTTCAGTAAGTAATGGATTAATCAAGTCTAGAGAAGGAGAATTAGGACGCGCGCACTTTGGTTTTTGGGGTCAGAGACACGTCGCGGTTGTGTAATTTTCGACGAAAACTACACACACACACACACACATACATCCTCTCAGTGTATCTCTTTGGTTATGGAGCACACGTGATTACAAGCATTTACGAGGTTTAAGTTTAAGAGTTCGTCCCTTCGGTGTTTGCGTTAAATCATCCCGCGCGATACGTCCGTCCAAATTGATAGGTGCGATATTAAAGATTTACACTTCATATCGGTTCGACAATTTTTATTAATAGACAAACTCGATATCGAAAGAGAAAATGAAGATATATCTCCACACACACACACATATATGTATACATACATATAATATATATATATATATATATATATATATATATGCGCGCACGTGTGTGCGTGTGTGTGTGTGCGTGTGTGTGTGTATGTGTGTGTATTTGACATATATATCGATTAAAAAAGAAAAATACTGGCAATTCTAATTTTACAAAGTTCTCTACAGACAAACTCGAGTTCAATTTCAGTGTCGTTACTTATTTACCGTATGTACACACACACACACATACACACATATATACATACACAGTTCGTTCATCTTGGCGAATACGACCAGCACGGTTAAATTAATAATTCTACTTAGATACAGCGAATTAATAGCTGGTTAACTCGATAACGTGCATAACGTTATACCCGCAAATTTCTTTCCTCAGTTGTTTTCTCTCTCTCTCTCTCTCTCTCTCTCCCTCTCTCTCTCTCTCTGGATTAAACGTGAAATTATTAGGTGTACCGCGCGCAAAATTGGACTACACCGATGTGAACTGAATCTACTGACCTAATCTCGATTGTATTTTCTATCATACGTTATATTACCCGCGCACTGTAAATAACTCGATCCCAATCGATATTTCGTACATTTTTTATACGCGAAACCGCTTTATATACACGCGTACACGAAGGAATATATACAAAGGCACATAACACACACGAGTGAATCTCGGAGGTAAGAATCGAAATATAATCTTCGTTTTATTAAAAAAATTTTTCTTTTTTTTCCATTTCTATATTTTATCTGTGGATTTACAAATGTAGGTAATGCATCTCCGAAGAGGACATTTATTTCCCTCGATATCCTGCGCAAACATCCGTACATAATTTCCATCGATGTACATGTATATATATATAATCTGCGAAATTTATTAAAAGAAAGAAAGAAACTGTCGTCGCATATATATATAAAGTAGTTTACTATAGGTTTTTAAAGATCCTACGAAGCGGCTTATACAATTCTACCTTTTCCAATCTGTGTGTACCCAAAATGTGCGAACATCGCCCTTCCATTATACGGGTCAATCTCGATACATCGAATATATATATATATACATATAGATATATATTTGGTATGCACATATATATACGTATATATGTCAACATCCCAAAAGGATTCCTCCGGGTTCGGAATCGATATCATGGTCCACGTTGGTGACATCACCTGAGAACCGATTGAAATCCGATTTACTCCCGTGAGACTAGTCGTTTATATACATATACATGTATATGTATATATTTGTTTCCTATATACACATGCGCGATAAGGAGAAAACGAATGGATGTATATACGTGCACACACACACACGCACACACGCATATATGTATATATATTTAATCCTTTCAAGAAAAATGGCTTTATGCGTAATGTCGGTTTCTTCTTTATCTCCCATTGCGGAATAGTATTCTCTTTATTTATGTAGATTATATGGATATGAAGGGTCAGTTATATATGCTTTTCTTTGAGATGCGGGACGCAGACTGTTATATCATGTCTCAAAATCGATTTCGGAGCTTTCTCATCTCTGTATATATGTCCTTCCTCCTTTTTATATATATGTACACCCTAATTTTCGTTGAATATGTCGATCGATATCGATATTGATTGAACGAGGAGCGCGTTTTATTATTTTTTCTTTCTTTTTTTTTTGTATAATACACACATTGGTCAAATATTTCTTATTAACATGCATCGATATATACATGTATAGAGGTAGTCGATAACATAAACCGCAATTGCAATATAATCTTTCGCGTGTATATATATATGTAGATGACGAACGAAACGCGATCTCGTCAGGTCATCTTTTACGACCTTCGTTATTTTTTTTTCTCTTCGTTTCTCGCTTTCTCTCTTCCTTTCTCGTCTCCCTCCCCCACACGCAGAGAGAGAGAGAGAGAGAGAGAGAGAGAGAGAGAGAGAGAGAGAGAGAGAGAGAGAGAAAGAGGAAACTTTTCAGATTCCACTATTTTTAGTGGGGAAGTGGAGCGCGTCGAGAGTTTTGTTTGCAGAACTCATTACGTGAAGGAACGTAGAACGAGAATAAAAGATGAAAGTATAGAGTGTAGAAGAGAGAAAAAGAGAGGACAGTAACATATAGAATAGAAATGATCCCTTTCTCTTGGTAGTCTCATTGGTTACGCGATCGATTAGTAACATTGCTCTCTTCTGTGGGTGTGTGGCTGTGTGTGTGTGTGTGCGCGCGTGCGTTTGATTAATGCTATATCATCCAAAAGAATTCGAGTGACGATGATTTATTTATCGTACGTTGCGTTACAAAGTATTAATTATATTATATCTTTACGTCCAATCTTCAATTTTACGATACTTTTAATAAAATCCGTTGTTACCTTTTTTGATTTTCGGTATATAATGCAACTTATCAAACGAAAAGCTTCTTACTACGGAATTCTTATTCCCTGTTCGTATATGTTACGTTTTCTGTTTTTCATATCTGCGAAATGCAGATATTTCTTTACCTTACCTATGTAAGATGAGATATTTTCTTCCAGTTTTTTTTTATCTTTTGTTGCACTTGTAGTACAGTTCTCAATAACGACGTGTGTGTGTTTTAGATTGAATTAAAACAGTCTTCTCGTTTATTATTTTTTAAAAATTATGTGGATTGTGTATCAAAGTTAGGTTGAAAAAATGCGTAGTGGATGAAGAGTGTAATGAACTTTTATTATAATTGTTTTTGAATAAAATTTTTTTTAGCAATGTTGATGAAATTCAGGATATATAAACTTTATCTGAATATTATCTAGAAAGGTGTTTTGTTACTTGATTACTTTAAAATTAATTATATAGAAAAAATCAGGCTGTTAAAACGTATTCCGTATAATTTGCGAGTATTTTTCAACGTTTCGATTTCATAAATTATTTTTACGGTTTTTGGGTACTTTTAAAGGAGTAAAAACTGACTGTAGAAACAGACCTGAGAACAGGAAATATAATTTTTCACTTTAGGTTTTGCGGCGCTGTAGTGAGTTATTGTGTAAATAATATCTATTCTGTATCGGAATGCAAAAGTTGTATCTATAACTCTGAAATAAATAAATAAATAAATTATATTAAAAATTTAATATTCAATTATTTATTGATAATTTCAATACTTAATCAGAACCTTTAAAATGCATTGGTAGAGCCCTATAATTGTACTGTCTCAATAAATAATTACCACGTATATATAAATGTTATTATCTTAATATTTCTTGATTAAATATTTTTTTTCAATATTAATTACAAATGTAAAAAAAAACCATTATCTTATTTTCAGTAACCTAGTAATAAATAGCTCCATTTACGCGTATACTTTAACCGTCAGAACGACAATTCGCTATAAAAAATTAATTACCATTATTATTATACCAGTGAATTGAAAACAAAATGTGAGAGTATCGACGTAGTAAGCGTTACATATCTCTCATAATAAAGTTACAAAGTGTGAGTATAACTTTTCCTAGTTTTCATGGAGCTAAAAAAAGGAGAGAGAGAGAGAGAAAGAGTCGAGGAAATGAGAATAAAGAGAAAGAGAAAGAGAGAGAGAGAGAGAGATCTCATGTCAGATGCAGAAGGCTTACTCCGAGTCTCCGAGTTAACAATAGGTCGGACGGTTACAACGACGCGCGCACACGTTTCCGTTTATATCTGGACATTTCTCGAGCTGGGAGGGTAAAACTCAAGCCGAAACTCAATCTTCTCGAAGCGCATTGCGCTGTGTACGTAACGCGAAGAGTAGCCTTTGGGAACTGAAACGTGCCCGTTTCAGTTCAAGCTACCCTACCTACGTCCCTCCTCTCTCTCTCTCTCTCTCTCTCTCACTCTCTCTCTCCTTTACTTTTGATCATCGTTTCTGGTCTCGAAGCGCTCGTCACTCTATTTGCCGTTTCGTACCACCTATACCCACATTTGTCTCTTCATCTTACGTTATTTTATTTCCTTATGATTTTCTCGTATCCTTTTGACTCGACTGATTTCATATATATCCTCTTTCTTTTCCTTTCTTTCTTTTTCGTTTGTACTTTTTCGTTTGTGGACCGGTAAGGATTTCCTGTGAGTTTTCGTTCGAATAGTAATAGTTGGATTTATTAATGAAAATAATATTTATCTTACTTTCTTTTTTATAATCACAGTTGACTGTATTTTAGGTTTAGGACGTCGGTTTTTGTTATTTACTTTTTTTTTAAGGGACGTCAAATTCTTTATATTAGCAAAAGAGATGTTACTTGAGAACATCATCCTTTAGTTTGATATTATAAATTATAATTATGCATTTTCGAGATGAATCGAAAGATTTTAGTCGATCTGCAATGATGCCACGAAAATTTGCACGAATATAAATTATTGCTTAATAAAAAACAATGTTCTTGTGGTTTTTCTTGAAACGATCTGTAAAATATAAATATAAATAAAAATGGTACTTCACAATCGATAATATTAAGCGCGAGAAATTTGAATTCTTTATTAGGTTTGATATTCTCTTGACAAAATGTGAAAAGGAGAATAACATAACGTATTTTTTCGTAATATTTTTGTTAATTATATATATATATATATATAAATATATATATATATATATATATATGGGCTATTTCACGTCAAGTGGTATGATAGAAAAAAAGAAAATAGAAAAAAATTTTTAGGTGTTAAAAATAATTTGACTGAGAGTTATTCCACCATAAACAATGGAGCTTTTTCAATTTTTTAAAAAAATAGTTAT
This sequence comes from Theocolax elegans, assembly GCA_026168455.1. NCBI lineage: Eukaryota > Metazoa > Arthropoda > Insecta > Hymenoptera > Cerocephalidae > Theocolax > Theocolax elegans. The sequence goes on from CM047425.1 coordinate 105,749,616, forward strand.
TTTCAATGAATTTTATCTCAAAATCTATTAATTTTTTGTGAAAAAACATTACATATAACTTTTGTTTAAAATAATCTTTAGAACTTACATACCCGGGTTACAATTCTTAATTTTAAATTCTCGAAGAGATAGGACACCCGGAAGTATAAAAAAAATTTGATTATCAAAAAAAGGCGACCACGCCACATTTGATTTTGATTTAACACCGCTCAAAAGATCACATTTTTCAAGAGCTTTCGAATGGCGGTGGTTAGATTATTGGCCAAGACTGCTGGTGAAAGTTATGCCTTAAAATACATGAAAATTAGTGATTTTATGAGGTTTATGAGGTTTATATATACATATATATTTCATAGTATAGGTCATTATTTAAACTAATTAATTTAATCGTCGTTAGCATTTTTTTCACTACAAGTCGAATAATTTTCGTTTTCTTTTTCTCATTATATCTACAAGGAAACGTCAATATCAACTGTTCGCATGACGAGAAGTTAGCTTACACGAGACAATAGTGTACTTTCTTATCCTCTTATGTATCTTTAAGTTACAATACCAATGTTTGCATTTTTATTCTTAAATATTATCTACGATTATTTCTAAATTTGTTAGAGTACTGCATAATTATGCTTTGTGTATATCCATTATTAACTAAAAGTAATTAATATTATAACTTATTACTGTTTGATTTAAAATTTTTAAATAATATCAAAATCTTCTTCTCTATCATCAAACCGTCACGTATAATTTTATTTTCGAATATTATATATAATATCCAAATTTGAATAAAAAATTGGGATTATTAAAAATAAAATAATAAAAATTTTATTTCGACGAATGCGCGTTGCCACATATCGACGGATATTCGAAACACATCCAATTATAAATGATAATGACGAGAATTCAATAGAAATTTGGGTAAATCCTATTGAAAATAACTGTCAATTCAGTTTCCACTTACCATCAATGCGATCCCGACTTCAATTCTTGCACTTTCCAATTTTCCTCACTCGTTACCCCCTTATGCCGTCATTCCATCTGCCTATCAGATCTATTTGTCTTCGCGTCTTTCCCTCGCTACTCTTACGTATATATATACATATATCCTGACTGTCAACCCAACCTTCAGAGATTCTACGATTCTACTCCTCCCGATTGTTCCCTTCCTTCTCTCCTTACACACACACACACACACGCACACACACACACGCGCATATGCATACGTTTATGTATGCCGGTATATACGTACGTGTATACGCTTAGAATACCATTCGGGTGCGGCTCTGCTGTAACGGAAATTGTTCTCAAGGGTCCGTGCAGGGGCTGCCTCTCAACTCCAAGTGTATTCATCGTCAAGAGCCGAATTAGTGGAAGAGCGACAAATTGACGTAAACACTATTCAGCGCTCTAAGACAAAATGTCTATGGAACTTTCTTCTTTTTTATTTTACGAATACGTACGTAGCTTTTACTGACACACGGAGAAAAATGTGGCTTATTATACGATTGTGCTTCGTGATGAGATCGGACTGACGAATAAACATCGAAATTATAAATTTTCTCGTGATGGAAGAGGAATTTTAATGTTTGTATAGGTTTTATACAGATTTGGATTTATTTAAACATTTTAATAAATTATTTATACCTATATATGTGATAGCATAATTATAGGTATCGTATATTTTTTAAAAGTAAATTTTTATTTTCCGTAATGGTTCGGGAAACTAAAACGAGATGTCAAACATCAACAATTGCTAGATCACCTCTAAAATTTGATTTTACAGATTGTTCAAGCTTGTTATTTAATTCCAATTAATAGTATAATAGAAGAAAAGTTTCCTTTGTAAAAAAATATTCTATGTGTACCTATACTTTTTTTTTAAAAGAAAATTATTTAATTAAATATGTAATATTGTACAGTATGTAGAAAATAACTAATTTATTATAGATGCCTTTCATTTAATATTATTAGTCCTTGTAAAAATATACTAATAATAAATAATAATATATTATAAAAATTTATACACAAACTTAGCAAAATTTTTATAGTACCAAATATACGTATTCAATAAGAACTTTACAAAAAATTTCCACGTGGGAAAGTTAGTATACATATATAATTCATATCACAAATATTATAAAATTTGTACGTTGATTTTTAGTTATACCGTTTACTTTTACGTTTCCTATGAGTTTTATAAAAACTGTGTTGAAAATAAATCGTTGTAAGAAGCTAATTAAAATTACAATTAAAATTGTATTAACAACTACGAGTATCGGTTTTAATTCATTATCGTTTAGAAAAGAAAAAAGATTTAGAAATTATTAATTTACATTTGGTAAGACACAAATGTACGTGATGTATATACCATCGGAATTTGAGACTTGTCAAGATCCTTAATTAAAAAGCATAAAATTAAGTCGACTTTTTCGTAAACATACCGTACCGTGATTATGTAATATTACACTTGAAATATATATATATCAAAATTCGTTCGCACGTGATATAATCATAAAATCAAATTAAACGCGTGACCGTTTAATTAAATACAAAAATTAAAAACTGAAGGGACATGCGCTATTCACGACGCGTGTATTTAAGATACACGTGGATTTTTTGACATCGCTTAATTAAAATAACACGAACGTCGGAAAGTTTAATTAAATGAAATTACACGTTAAGATTGTTTGTTTGTGTGTTTGTGTGTGTAGTTCGACGTTGGTGCACAGGTAAGTCATAAGAAAAAGAAGGACAAATTGGCAAAGCCTTTGATTTTTTTTTTATTTTATTCTTTCTCCTTCCATTTACTCGAAGCTTCCGTCTCCTACTTTTCACTAGACTGAGCTGAAAGTATACGAAGCGTGTTTACAAGGTCTCTTTCCCTCATTGAGCAACCTCGGCAGTCGCGTAGAAGTAAGGGTTAAAAAGACTTCTTCGCGCGCGGAACCGTGCAGCTTCCTTTGTTTTCAATTTTTTTTCTGCTTCTTTTAAGCTTCTTGCTCCTCAGTCTTCTTCTTCTTCTTATTTTGGGTTCTTCTAGTTCGTCGAGTTTCACGTTCGAACGACGAAAGAAATGACGAGCGTCTTTCGAACGAGGATAAAGTGGGCGTGAACGTCTTCGGGGTCATGTGATTTTCGTTTCTTTTTTTTTTCGCGAGTTACTTTAATTAATAATTCAACTAGCAAAATATTCCTTGTTCATGACGTCGCTCAAATTGAAATGTACATTAATAAATGATCTTATTATTATTTTTCTATTGATTGTAGAGCAAATTCTCTATTTTGTTAATTTATATAACGGATAATGATAACTAATTAATAAATTAAGTAATAGGTTTATTAATTTATTATTAGTAAAATTTTTACATCTAATTGAAGAAAATTAATATAGAATAGAGGGTGTTTCGATGGTATTGCTGATGCTGAATATACCTTTGTCTGACCATTTCTTTGATGTTACTACTTATTTCCTTTTTATCTCAAATCTATTCAACATTTCTTTGGATAACGCTATCACGCGCAATGACAAAAATTTATACAGTAAAAAATTGTTTATAGCAATTTTGAAAAATTCCTCGTTAAGAAAATTCGTTTTCAAACAATTGAATTGTATGCGGAGGGCAAGTATAAAATTTCTTCTTCAAATTTACTTAATCGCGTATTCATTTATTCAATCAAATAGTATATACTATGCATTTTCTTAGATTCTCTCACTTTTCCCATCTTCTCTCTCTCTCTCTGTCTCTCTCTCGACTCTCTCTCTCTTCATACATCCAAGAAAAATGAACGGTAGCAAAAAAAAGGAGAGAAAAATCCTTATTGATCCAAGAGTACATATGAGAAAATTGTATGTACACATAGTGCTCGCTAAAGGAAAACCTTGCAAACCTTCTTTCTATATATACAATACTGCTTTTCCAACATCATCAATCTTGAAAGTGCAAAAAATCATTCTCTTTTTTTTCCTTGATTTTCGTCTCTCTTCTTCTGTATTTATTAAAATTGGATAATCCACGGGAGGTTTTTTTTCTCTTTACAATTTCGATACGGGAGGGTAGGAGAGAAAAAAAAGGAGGCGTCGATTGCCTCTAAACCAGGAAGGAGAAACCACTAGGGGAGAGAAGAAAAATTATTACAGCGATAAACGATCTGACTTTCGGAGAAAGGTTCATTCCTTTACTTTTCGGCTGAGACGTGTCTACGTGACCACCGTATGAAATATATTAAGTTAGGACCCGATGACAATCGAACGAAAAATCACGATAAGGTATATATTTCGAATCGAGAGGGATTTTACCTTCTTCTTTTTTCTACCTTAACCAATCCTTTGGGGATGCGTTTTCTTTTTTTTTTTTCTTTTTACATTCGGATCGTTGATCTTTTTATCTTCGAGGGCCATCGTCCGCGTGTAATCGTGAGATAAGTAGTACGACTCGTCTGGACAATAAATATTTATTTTCGTTAATTCGCATCGAGTTTTATATTTCACCACATCTCATCGATGACGCGGACGACATTTTGACAACTATACTCCGAAAAAAAGAGAGAGAATTTCTTTTACGAAACATATCAATTTTTAACGCAGTTCATTACAGTTTTGTATTAAATTTTGCATAAGGGACACGAAGGAAACATAATTTTATGGTGTACTTTGCATAAAATGTGTATTACACACACTTACGTATATATATACGTTCAATTCATGAATATTCCACAACGTAAGACTCTACTTACATATGCGAACCGAAAGCTCGACTTAAGAAAAAAAAAACTTGAATAAAGAGTTCTCAAGAATCTTATTAGACATGCTTCCTTTTTAATTAAAAATTACTCGATTAACTTGTAATAATCATTTTTTTTCCTGTAAACTTTAAATATAAACACCCCCTGTACAAAAAGTGTATAAGAAAACTTTGAAATATATAATATGCACCAAAACCTATAAAGTGGTGTAATATCGCGTAACTCTGCTGACACCTCCAAAATTCATTTACACGAGTAAAAACGTTTATTACCCCTGAGTGTTATCGACTCTCCGTGTACTATATATATATAGAAAAACTTCTTTGATTGCGGCAGTTGGCAAGAAGGTCATTTCCTAGGCCATTTCCGTATAGTAACCGCTCTCGTAAACCAAACATTCTCTCTCTGTCTCTCGATGTACCTGAACAGAGAACTGTCGAATATTACGTACAGAAAAGGCTTATCTACTACATTTCTTCGTTTTTTTTTTCTATATTTTTTCCTACTGCAGGCACAACCGTGTAAATTCACTTACGGAAGGGAGCGTAAAAATGACGTATATTTACTCGCGTGATATAACTAGTTTTTATTACGTGTGTACGTATTTTACGTGCGTGTGTGATTATATATATATATACGTGGGTGTGTGCGTGTTCGATAAACACTCTCGACTGTATGTATACACTTAGAGGTTGATATTTTTGGCAACACGGTTTAAGAGAGAAAACAAATCGTGCTAATAAAAATACACGTCCTTTGCGGGATACATAATTTTGTCGAGTGTTTATTTTACCCGTTTTGTCTCTTTTAATATTTTGTATAATACGGTGATTCATAATTATAAAACAGTTTGTTATATCAAAGCGTCTTGTTTAATTTGTTATTTTACGATGGCCAGTTGTTTATTACGTGTTAATTTATCATGTGTTTGTTAATAATATGCATTAACTTGGTAATTAATTTATTTATGTATACATTTATTTATACATTTATGTATGTATTTATTTATTTATTTATTTATTAAATATCCTTCAAATGAATAATAATCATATTTTACATTGTTAATATGGATTGTTACGAGAAGAAAGTGTGATGCATCAGAGATGCAGTTGATTATATCATATTATTCGTTAAACAACGAAATTTTATATCTTGATGTAAGAATAGGGATGATCCATCGATATTGGTTAGATCACCAAATCTTTTCTATGTATGTATAATAAACGCGAAAAAAAAATTATATTTTACTTTAGATCGAAGATCTCGTTGTTGAACTACATTTCGCCGAGAAAATTACAATTTTTTGCAAGTTTTAGAATCACGCGAAATAATATAATCACATTCTAAATAGTTGGCTGTCGCATACATATAGTTAGACTGAATTTTATCGACGTCAACACTCACGTAAGTTGAAGTTAAATCACAAACTTTTTTTCTCTCCCTCTCTCTCCATTTTTTAACTTAAAGATGTTAAAAACTTCTTTTAATATTCATTTTACGTGAACTCACCGTGTAAGAAAGTTGAAATTATAAAAAACTTTTAAGTTGCAGTAAAAGTGAAATAGTATTAGCTTTTGAATTTTTCTCTCTCTTTTTCCCCCATCCTCCCCCAAACACTGACGAATGCGATTGCGAGACGATAATTTATATATTTTCCCGAGCGTTATATATATATATACATATTTAACACCCGACGTAATAAATGATCAGTCGCAAGAGCAAATCGAAATAAAATTAACGCAATTGGAATTAAGCTCCTCCGTTCGCTCAAGATTTCGAAACCTCAAATTTGTCGTTTCCACTCGGAGGAGGGGAGAAAAAGAAGAAGAAGAATGATTAATAGGATATAAGTCTGGTTCGGAAAGGATCTCCGACGGTTTTCTAAAACTCATCAATCATACCGAAGTATCACGAGGTTTCTTTGTCGTCGCCTCGTTCGTAATACACAGCTTGGAAAACTTCGGTCGCGACACAATGCCATCGAGCACTATTCCGATCATAAAGTTTAAATGTGCTGGATGGTAATTTTTATAATCTTAAATGGGTAATTAAGAGAACTAAATTTTTTTATAAAGAGTTTCTAATATTTCAATAACTGCTGAATCTGAGAGACAAAGTATTAGAGTGAAACCTCGAAATTTATTAAATTTATGATTACTTGCATAGCCTTTAATTTTATTATATATAATATTTAAATAAATAAATAAAAGTGCTGTTTTTTTTAATTTAGTTTTCTTTTTAGTTTGTTAATAATTTTCGTATGTAAGTTAACAATTTAAATTATAACATTATTATTTTGTAAAAGGGTAAATTTGCCTTAAAATGATTAAATAATATGAATAAATAATTTAAATTAATAGATAAATAGATGTATAGTCTTTCTTAATCTCAGATCCTCATCTTCCAACGTTTAAACGATTCCTTACAAATTACGTATAAAAGAAGGTAAAGGTTTGAATTTTTTTTATCTATATTCAACAATTTTCTCAAGTCTTTACATTTTTGCGGTTAGGTAAAATGGATATTACAGGAATATTCTCGTTATTCTAATAAAAGTATCAGACGAGAAATAAGTAAAAGAAAAATTATAATAACTTATCTACCTGGTTCTCGTACGGTAAATACACCGGCTATTATTTACGCAAACTTTAATACGAAGCGAGGCAGATTTTAATAAAGAGGAGTTAATTGGAATCTTAATAAACCCAGAGGCGTGCCGCGAAAAAGCAGCAGACAAAAGACAAACGACGGCTTTGAAGTCTTGTTAAAATAAAAAAAAAAAGAATTATGCTTAATCGATTGAAAAAAACGCGCGCATTCTCTCCTCTACTTTTTTTTTATTACTTCGAAGGTGCTCAATGGAATTCGTGACATTACATAAACGGAACTAGATTTTTAACCTCGATTTTCCACTCCTTCCACTTTCTATCAGTCAAGTAGCTCGGTCGGCGATTGTCCTACGTTTTTTTTCTTCTCCTTTTTTTTTCTTCTTCGTCTAAGTAGACCTTACAAAGAGAGGAGAAAAGAAATTTTCGCGCACGAGGTAGAAAAGAAGTAGTAGCGGAAAAAGAAAAAAGAAATAGGAGGGGAATGTAAATTCGCACCTTGAGCTTGCACGAAATAGACTTTTTTTTAAAGGGGATAGCTACTACACGTATATTACACAGGTACATACAAACTTTTCTTCCACGGACACTTTGGCATCAAATGGATGTAAATAGACGCTTAAAAAGTCGAGTAGTAGAAGAAGGTGAGTATATGTAGCGCGGTTCTCTTAATTCAACGTCTGGACGCGTCGTCGTGCGCAAAGGCTACTTCGAGGGGCTGTTTTCTCAAAAGAAAAACGACGAGAGTCGAGCTTTACTAATAGCTAATGAATAGAAGAGCAAGAGACGACAAGGTAATTGCTGCTTAGTCGTGTATTAATGAACTCAATTCTCTTGGTGAAGTGACAAATTGGACTTGTGGGTTTTATTTGTATTATGGTACACGAAGGGTCAATTTTTATTTACGATGTAAAGATCATTTTTTTTACACTCATACTAAATTATCTATGAACGTATTTAATTTTGAAGAACTTAATTAAATAATATTTAGTGTTAATAGTTTCTTCGGAAGGTCCAAATGAAAGAAGAAAAGGAAAAAGAGTGTTGACGTATTCACGTTATAAGAGACGCGCTTGAAGCGATCGATGAAAAATTTCATCCGTCGGAAACTTTGTAAATGAAAAGTATGAAAAAGAATATTCTTTTTTAAAGCTAATGACCGTAGGGGTTCTAAACGATGATAAGTTAAAAATATTAACTTCGTAATTTAACGAAATTTTAATGTACTTTTTTCCTTTGAAGGAAAAGAGAAAAAGCAAACCATTAACTGTGAAAGTTATTAGATTAAAAAATTTAACTATACGTATTGTTTTAAGCCAATGTGACAGCCAAATTACAGGGAGCTACATAAAAAGAGACCTGACAATTCTAATTAAAATATTAAACTAAAAATTTAAAAACGTATTACATGATACAGGAAAAGTTTTTAAATTAATTCGTTGAAAAACAATTTATATTAATAATCAATTTATAAACACCTAACTTTGCAGCTATCCAAAAATCTCAATGATTTAGAAATAAAATAGAAAGATTAATTGAAGAAGTTCAGAATTATCAGTGTAAAAAACGGAAAAATAATACAATAACGATTAAAAAATTGAACTATATATTAATTAAATAGATAGTGTTATGAAACTTTTAATCCTATTTTCAGATTAAAACAATTTTTTTTAGAATAAAACAACTTTTTTTCAGATCTGACAGAAACAACCTTGTTTCACGATTTTATTTTAAATAACAAGTACCTCAAGAATCACTGATTTTCCGAAAGAAAATTTATGAATTAATATATAAATTACAATGATTTCTTTTTAAATTAAAGTGTATGTTAAAATACGTTGTTTTGAGTGAAAATATCCGATTATAGTCAGCCTTGAGTAACCCACTAATTATCGCTTCTTTGGTATAGTTATTAAAATACGATTTATTAAAATAAAATACGTATGAATTAATTTTACTAAACAAATGTACTCTATTCGGTTAAATTTGAAAATTAATAATTGTAATTAAAAAATGTTTTATTTCGACAAAAAAAGAAGCATTTACTTAATCTTCTTTGTTCTCATATTTATGTTGATATTTTATTAACTCAAAAATTTTAATGATAAACAAACTAATTTCTTAGCAACAATTTATACGATTGTTTACGTTATAAAGTAGTCGATTATTAACCAGAAATTAGCCGGTTATTAACTACAAAATAGTTACATTCATCACTTTTACACGAACAATCACTTGGATAATTATTGATTATCGATCAGCGTAAAAAAATAAATAAAAAAATACGATAAATTAAACAAAGTGTTTAACAAAATAAACATTGTTTTACATAAAATCTAAGCACGGCATTAATCACTTTTACGCAAATGATCAATTGGATAATTATTGACTATATCGATCGTACATATAAAAGTAACGCAAAATCCAATTAATCACTCGAACGTAAATTGTGCAATTTAAATCAACCGTGTGTAATGCGAGATTCATTAGTTAACGGTTACTGATATCGCTTAAATCTACCACATATTGACAGAGAATCGATTCATACCCATAATGCATCGCTCGATAATTAGGTAGTATCCCACGTACGTGTCTGTATTCTCTCTCTTTCTCTCTCTCTCTCTCTCTCTCTGTCTGCGTGGGTACATGTGTGCGTTGTCAGAATTGTATTATACCTGCCGTCATAAATCGAGTGTGCACAGTTGTATAGCTACGAGTGCCAAAACGAACTCAAGTTGTCCGAGTGTCCGACTAGGTAAATTCGAATATCGTCGAGAAGGTAATAAACGGCATGTCGATCCCCATTTCGTACCCGAAAATAATGCCATTTGTGGTTTGGAGTTCGACACCAACCGACTACACGTCAAACGTAATAAAAGTGTTTGCCGCGAAACCACGACTTGTGTTGTCACTTTGCGCGCACGTCCTCGGAACTTTAATCGATATATACTATGTACACACACAACACACGCACACACGCATCGCATCCCGAAAGTTCGTTTGATTGGTTTTGTCATATTCTCGGTATTTACCAAACTCCTAATTTTTCTTTTCTTTTTACGTTTATCGCACTGCAATATATAGATACGACGTAGTAGCGACTAGAAGAAAAAAAGAATCAAGAATTTTAATTTAAAATCTTTACGCAAAATTTCTCGACTAATATATGTATATATATATATATATATATATATATATATATATATATATATACCGTTATTCTATTCTTTTTCTTCTAAAATTTACGACGCAGTTCATTCGATCCTCCAGTTTACCCAAACACCCTTGATAAAAAGAAAGGGGGAAAAAAAGGGATAAATTAAAACCATAATATAAGCGTAGGGAGTATTTAATCCAAATATCTCGGAAATCATCCGAGCGTAAATGAATATTTAAAAATTCCAATCTTTCAAAATGTCACTTAAACATCCCTCTCTCTCTCTCTGCCTTTTATATATACACACACACACGTATATATATGGATATACCAGGATTATCCTCGTATCTATATAACTCCCGGGCCATATTACACACACCGGAATTAGACGATAAGTTTTGGAGCTTTACTGAATTCGAATAGTAACCCGGGTACCTCACCTTTCTTCTTGCCACCTCAACTCAACGAGACAGTCGGCAAATTCTCAGACAAGGCCAGAAATTTAATTCAACGTGCGTGTATGTGTGCCCACGCGTATGTATGTATATATACGTAAGCGCGAGAGTCGTTGGAAAACAGACAAAAGCCGGGACAGATGCGCTTGGAAGGTTAATGGGGTATATCGGGCAAGTGTGCTAATTAAAGCGAACGACTCGCGCCCCCCGGGCGCGTTACTTTTCCTGCACGTGCGCGCGAATCTCTACCTATATATATGTATAAATAGATATATTATATATGTACAGTTTCCGGTGAAGTTAACTTTAACCCTTGGCATTAAAGTTCACATTTCACGTCGATGTTGCTAAATTTTTTCTTCATTTTTGGAGTTTTTTTTGTTATATCTATACCTCTCTTCCTTGAGGGGATTTCGGGCTCAGAAAATGGTCATATTTAATATTTGTTTATAAACAAAAAAATTAATTTTTGAAAAAATTCTTAACGCCATGTCCTTATAGGCATGTTTTAAACAGTATACTCTAATCTAATTTTGATTTTTGCGTTGAAAATTCATTTTAGAACAATTATTACCAACTGAAAATTGTTTATTCATTTATTATTAAAAAATTTATTTTTTCTTAAAAGAACAAAACGTCATGCACTCGTTTTTGTCTTAAACTATCCGTATCAATTTTGTTCAGATTTTTAATTCAATATTTCCAACATAATTCTTATGTTAAAAGGTGCAGATGCCTGTGACTTGGGTCCAACATAGTGTTGAAAAATTATACCTATTTTGAGTGATTCTTACATAATGTCATAAAATGTAATTACATACGAACATGTTTCGTAAGGTACACTTTCGGTGGTAATCCATTGAGTATTTAGATTATTATTAGTTTTATGAAATTATTATTGTTTTATAAGTACAACTAGATACAATTATATAATTTTTATACATAATCTTTATAGATACAAAATATATAGAAGATATAATTACTTAACAAGATAATTTAATTAAAATTAAATCTAATTGTAGTAGAAGATCATGCGAATTTATTGGTATTTCCGAAAAAAAATCTAATATTAAATAATAGAGAAGGCTCGATTGTACTCTTCTGTCTAATACGGTTAAAAAAATCAAGTTTGGATTCTTCAGTAAGAAACTTGAGAAAGACTCACGTTTAAGGTAAGATCTTCAGCTCTTTACTGGAGGTTCCAAAATAAAGATTGAAAACGAAACACCGATACTTTTTTTAAAGCCGTGCACTGAGAGACTTCACTGACAATGCGTCTTCTTTTCCAATTTAAAATTAGATTTACGTTCAAAAATTCGGTAAATTTATAAAATTATATATTATTATATATAATCAAACGATTTCATTTGTATGCGCAAAAATTTAATTTTTGTGTCCATGGGTCCCTATTCATTATATCTTAATATACCACCGTACAAGAATCGTGAAATAATAATTTAATTTTCGATTCGTTGAAACATAAATAAAATTTAGTTTTTTCTACAAAATTTGCATTGATATTCATCGAATATAATTTATAATGTAATTAATATACAAGGTTAACGATTTATTGAAAAAAACAATAATTTCTTTTTTGATGTAAATTGACGCAAGAAACCTACAATTTATCATTTTTAAATAATTAAAAAAAATGTCAGTTTTTATGTAATTTCATTGGTTGTAACTTATGATGAGAAATCATGTATTAAATGTCAAATTTCGAATTAAAATGTAGATTTACTTGAATATCAATTGTTTACACTCGGTATCGCTTTATGATAAACATAATTATTATTGATATACACAAAAAGATTGTATCTGTTAAAATTACATTTTTGTGCAAATACGTTAAAATGTATAGAATACATTTTATCATTTCGCAATTGAAGCAATACAAATTTAGTAAAAGAATATATATATATATAGATACAATGCAACATGAATTTTAAATAAACTTTTGTTTACAATATCCTTTTTTTTCCTTTTAAAACTTCAGTGACATCGTAAATGTACAAGCCCGTTTACCATCGAAAAACGAAAAATCGAATAAACATCGTTAAACGCAAGAAAATTGTTTTCTCAAAAAATTTACGAGCTGCTGTCATTTATTTTCTCTCTCTCTCTCTCTCTCCCGAAAGTACGATTTTAATACTGGGAAAAGAAAGTATGCGAAAACGTTACATCGCAAGAAAAATATGTATATATGTATATATTGACTCGATCCGGAAGTTTTATTTTGCATAACACTGTCTCTACGTGCACGCGACAGCGCTGATTCAACTGGAATAAAGGACACTTATATACGTGACTGGGCGATCGAGCAACGTTTGCATCCGAGATGCGCTTTTAGATATGTGTCGCTTGGTGAATCCCTGAAAATTTTCCCCGTATAACGTATAGTATGAATGGCTATTGAATTATAGAGATCTCTCTCTCTCTCTCTCTCTCTCTCTCTCTCTCTCTCTCTCTCTCTCTCACTTTCTCTGTGTAGAGAATTTTTTAAACTATTTTTAATAGATCGATTTTTTAGGGTGATATTTAATATTGAAAAATATTATATATTCTAACGGTTGTACATACCTATTGATCTTTTTTTTACGTGAACACACGATTTTCAATCGATCGATAGAGATTTTATGTCATTCGTATTCTACATTGATGATTTTCTTCAGTAATTAAAATTTTCAACTTCTATTACCAATTATAGAAATCATTAATTATATAGATTTTTTAGCATACTATATATAACGATATAATATAAAACATCTTTACAATCATATTAAGTAAAAGACCAAGTAAAATCCAAATATTTTTCGGAAATATTTAATTTAACTGATGTGGTCACAAATTGGACTTGATTGATGAGAAACACATTAAGATTTTTAATCGATCGAATTGTAATAATGTTCAATAGAAAAATACAATCCACTTTGATGATTATTTTTTTGTAGTAAATACGTTTTTTTTAATTTCTGTCATGAATTACAAAGTTCTACATATTAGATCCTTTTTTTGTAACAAATACGATTTTGAATGAATAATATAAAAAGAGCTGACATATTTTTTTTTATATCGAATACAATTTTGAACTTCCATCAAGATTGATATTAAATACAATGTTTAATAAAGAGCGTGGGCATATTTTATATATATTATTAACAATTTGTTATCAATTCGAACGATAAAATTAATAAGATTTCTTAGGTGTACACGATTAAGTAATAATGTAAATAACTTTACGGGACGAAGTTTTCCAACTGCTTTTATAATACATAGGCGTTATATGCATGTACGTGCGTACATAAAACAGAGAATATACTGCATACGCTCGTGTATCTTCAGAACATGTTCTGCATTCTTTCGCACGTACGTATAGAAGTAATGTCGTCGTCGTCGTCGTCGTCGCAAAGTCAGACTAAAAATACTTTGCTTTATGGCACTTTTTTTTCTCTCTCTTCTTTATTTTTTACAAGAGGGAGATGAAAAAAAGGGGAGAAAACACGTTTTTTTTCTTCTATGTAATAACTAAAATATTGTACGAATATACGCGTATCTGTGTCGACTGCGTAATGGAATTATAATTTTAGAGTTTTAGTTACGGATTGATTGGAAAGTATAGTACGTTTTTATTTATTTATAACTGTTTCGGGTAAATTTTTCGGTATGTACGCATCGTTGCAATTAGATTGATTACGAATATAATTCGATTTATTGAATACTTTCGATTAAAAAGAAAAGTTTGGGTACAAACGACCAATTTATTTCAATATTGGAAATTAATATAATTATACGTAATCCGATAATTCTTTTTATCTCAACATACCGTAGGAAGACGACGGTATAAAATTTCTTATCTCGGGTGCGTTGTATTCGCACAGCTGGTGTAAGGATATATAGAACCGAGCAGCCGTCTGTCTATTTATCGTGGGTGCTAATGAAAATACGACGTTGCCAGGGGGTTTCGATCGCGGGATAACGAGGCGTTTAACAGGAGACGGAATATTTATCGATCCGATCGTTCATTGTCATGGTTTAATCCTACGAAACACTTAGACGTCATTAGCACATATAGTTAAATCATAATCGTAATTATTTACCGTTCCTTACTTACTTTACTTTCCTCTTTGTCTTTGTAATTATTGGTTTGTTTGCTCGAAATCGATTATTTCGTATATAGTTACTGCGCCCGCAAACCCAGTCTACTGGAAATTCGGTAAAGTGTACGCGACGCGCTGACTTTGGGAATATCTCACCGCGATTTATTTATTTTCAAGTTTATCAGAAAAATATTATTTTTATACTTTTCGAATCTTTAGGTGGAAATTTATTATTTTTTTTTTAGAATAATATTTCTTTGACCTTTTTTTTATTTTGAAAGTTTGTTACGCGATTGTTCGAACTTTCTTTAAAAGTACGATTTACTCTGGTAGGAAATTAAGGAACCTTTTAAGTTAAGATGGTCAGGATTGATTAATTTTTAGGTAAATTTCATCCCAGAGTTTTCGGCGAAAAACTTTTTTTTTATTACACCTTTGAAACGTCTCTTCCAGATTTTTGTTTGAAATTATTGAACGTACAGAATGTTTTGAGAATATGGATGTAAAATGCGAAAACTACTGAAATTCATAAATATCAACTAAAATTTTATGTTTAAAAGAAACGTCAAGAGTTGAAATATTTCTGAATATAAGTAATACTTGTCACGTATTAAAAATTATTTTTGTGATATTAATAAAAATCCAACCGTTTTCAATATGAACATAAACTAAGAGTACATTTTTAACATACTCAGAAAATTATATAACAATTACAAATTATTCTTGTTCGATAAAAATGTATTATTAAAGTTTAAAATTCAACAAAGGAAATTCTTCATCCAAATTCAAATTAATTCACGATATCATGAAAATATCTGATATTTACCTAAAAATCCATTACCTATATGTATCTTAATATTTTCTAAGAAAGACTAAAAAGAATGAAAAAAAAATTTAATAATTTTCTGAAGCTTCTCGTGATAATTTGAATGCTACTTAAATTCGTGACGTTAACGGCATTAATATTAACTGATACGAAAATCCTTCCAATGTAGAAATGTAACTCTCCAGTGTTATATTGTGTAAAATTTTGATATACCCAGAATGTTCTGAATATTTATAACTACATTTTTTCGTAACGCGCTTCTATTTTCTCCTCGCCCAACGAACAATTCTGACATTGAAAAGTTATATACATGTACTTTACAAACCAAAAATTGACTAAGCGAATCAAAATCCAAAAAAAAAGAAAAAAATGGTTTATCTCTTCTTACACCGTTGTCGTGAATAACATCGTTTATAAATACACGAAGAATATAAATCAGTAAGAATATTTCGATTTGTCCTATTTTTAACAACAGTATCCAAGAGGTCGCGAATGAAATGTTTAAAATAATTTCGAAATTTATCTATATATAAGGTAAAGTACCCGAATTCGGGACAAACTCAAAACTTAGAGGTAATGTTGGGACAGACGAATTTACTATATAAATTAATAAATGTGACGAAAATAGCTATTGATATACTAAAAATTTATACGTGAATAAGTTCAAATAAGCTTTGAGTGCACCGTAAAAAGATATAAATATTAAGAAATCAATGCGTAAATTTTTCGAGGTTAGGCTAGGGTCTGTCCATCTTTACCTGCACCTTCAATTCTCATAACGTTAATGTTGGACACATAAATTTTTATATGTTCAACATTGCATGTTTTTTTCTTATGGTTGTCCAGCTTTACCAGTAAAAATCTGTTTGTATTTTTATCAATTAGTAATAAAATATTTTTCATTTTTGACAAAATTTTCTTTTTGCAATTTGTTCATCATCTTTCTAATTAATAATGTAAATAAATACATTGTATTTTAAGTAGTAATTTTTACAGACACTGGGGCGTAACATAATTTTTCATTTAACTTTTACTTGCATTTTAATTTAATTTTTAACAAGTTTTAAATATTATTAGTTAATCTTTACTTATTATAATCTTCCATAAACTTAGAGCTTCATAACATTCTCCGAAGGAACGATTGCGTCCTCAAAGTAGGACCACTTCCTGCATGGAACTGAGAAATGAAGACTCGCCAGTTTTTGGAATGATTTGGCTCGTAGAGATCAATAAATTCATTTACATCAAAAACATTATATTAACGAGCAAATATATAACATTTTATATTGCATCGCATTCAAAACGATGTAATGTAAAATGTTACGTGTACAAACTTCATGCCATTTAAATTTCGTCCCGAATTCGGGTACTTACCTGACTTGGTAATTTAATAGAAATCGTATCGATTTTGTTACGTCAAAAATAATGAAAAATCAACTAATCCAAAAATCTCAATGATTTAGAAATAAAATAGAAAGATTAATTGAAGAAGTTCAGAATTAAAATATAATTACGAAATATATTTATATAATTTTCTTTATAAAATTTTAAGTATCCTGTATATATTACATAAATTATCAGTGTAAAAAACGGAAAAATAATACAATAACGATTAAAAAATTGAACTATATATTAATTAAATAGATAGTGTTATGAAACTTTTAATTCTATTTTCAGATTAAAACAATTTTTTTAGATTAAGCAGCTTTTTTTTTAGATATGACAGAAACAACCTTATATTAAGTAACAAGTACCTCAAGAATCACTGATTTTCCGAAAGAAAATTTATGAATTAATATATAAATACAATGATTTCTTTTTAAATTAAAGTATATGTTAAAATACGTTGTTTTGAGTGAAAATATCCGATTATAGTCAGCCTTGAGTAACCCACTAATTATCGCTTCTTTTGTATAGTTATTAAAATACGTTTCTATTAAAATAAAATACGTATGAATTAATTTTACTAAACAAATGTACTCTATTCGGTTAAATTTAAAAATTAATAATGCAAAAAAAATATTGTAATTAAAAAATGTTTTATTTCGACAAAAAAAGAAGCATTTACTTAATCCTCTATGTTCTCACATTTATGTTGATATTTTATTAACTCAAAATTTTTAATGATAAATGAACTAATTTCTTAGCAACAACTTATACGATTGTTTACGTTATAAAGTAGTCGATTATTAACCAGAAATTAGCCGGTTATTAACTACAAAATAGTTGCATTCATCATTTTTCAGGAACAATCACTTGGATAATTATTGATTATCGATCAGCGTAAAAAAAGTGAATAAAAAAAATACGATAAATTAAACAAAGTGTTTAACAAAATAAACATTGTTTTACATAAAATCTAAGCACGGCATTAATCACTTTTACGCAAATGATCAATTGGATAATTATTGACTATATCGATCGTACATATAAAAGTAACGCAAAATCCAATTAATCACTCGAACGTAAATTGTGCAATTTAAATCAACCGTGTGTAATGCGAGATTCATTAGTTAACGGTTACTGATATCGCTTAAATCTACCACATATTGACAGAGAATCGATTCATACCCATAATGCATCGCTCGATAATTAGGTAGTATCCCACGTACGTGTCTGTATTCTCTCTCTTTCTCTCTCTCTCTCTGTCTGCGTGGGTACATGTGTGCGTTGTCAGAATTGTATTATACCTGCCGTCATAAATCGAGTGTGCACAGTTGTATAGCTACGAGTGCCAAAACGAACTCAAGTTGTCCGAGTGTCCGACTAGGTAAATTCGAATATCGTCGAGAAGGTAATAAACGGCATGTCGATCCCCATTTCGTACCCGAAAATAATGCCATTTGTGGTTTGGAGTTCGACACCAACCGACTACACGTCAAACGTAATAAAAGTGTTTGCCGCGAAACCACGACTTGTGTTGTCACTTTGCGCGCACGTCCTCGGAACTTTAATCGATATATACTATGTACACACACAACACACGCACACACGCATCGCATCCCGAAAGTTCGTTTGATTGGTTTTGTCATATTCTCGGTATTTACCAAACTCCTAATTTTTCTTTTCTTTTTACGTTTATCGCACTGCAATATATAGATACGACGTAGTAGCGACTAGAAGAAAAAAAGAATCAAGAATTTTAATTTAAAATTTTTACGCAAAATTTCTCGACTAATATATGTATATATATATATATATATATATATATATATATATATATACCGTTATTCTATTCTTTTTCTTCTAAAATTTACGACGCAGTTCATTCGATCCTCCAGTTTACCCAAACACCCTTGATAAAAAGAAAGGGGGAAAAAAAGGGATAAATTAAAACCATAATATAAGCGTAGGGAGTATTTAATCCAAATATCTCGGAAATCATCCGAGCGTAAATGAATATTTAAAAATTCCAATCTTTCAAAATGTCACTTAAACATCCCTCTCTCTCTCTCTGCCTTTTATATATACACACACACACGTATATATATGGATATACCAGGATTATCCTCGTATCTATATAACTCCCGGGCCATATTACACACACCGGAATTAGACGATAAGTTTTGGAGCTTTACTGAATTCGAATAGTAACCCGGGTACCTCACCTTTCTTCTTGCCACCTCAACTCAACGAGACAGTCGGCAAATTCTCAGACAAGGCCAGAAATTTAATTCAACGTGCGTGTATGTGTGCCCACGCGTATGTATGTATATATACGTAAGCGCGAGAGTCGTTGGAAAACAGACAAAAGCCGGGACAGATGCGCTTGGAAGGTTAATGGGGTATATCGGGCAAGTGTGCTAATTAAAGCGAACGACTCGCGCCCCCCGGGCGCGTTACTTTTCCTGCACGTGCGCGCGAATCTCTACCTATATATATGTATAAATAGATATATTATATATGTACAGTTTCCGGTGAAGTTAACTTTAACCCTTGGCATTAAAGTTCACATTTCACGTCGATGTTGCTAAATTTTTTCTTCATTTTTGGAGTTTTTTTTGTTATATCTATACCTCTCTTCCTTGAGGGGATTTCGGGCTCAGAAAATGGTCATATTTAATATTTGTTTATAAACAAAAAAATTAATTTTTGAAAAAATTCTTAACGCCATGTCCTTATAGGCATGTTTTAAACAGTATACTCTAATCTAATTTTGATTTTTGCGTTGAAAATTCATTTTAGAACAATTATTACCAACTGAAAATTGTTTATTCATTTATTATTAAAAAATTTATTTTTTCTTAAAAGAACAAAACGTCATGCACTCGTTTTTGTCTTAAACTATCCGTATCAATTTTGTTCAGATTTTTAATTCAATATTTCCAACATAATTCTTATGTTAAAAGGTGCAGATGCCTGTGACTTGGGTCCAACATAGTGTTGAAAAATTATACCTATTTTGAGTGATTCTTACATAATGTCATAAAATGTAATTACATACGAACATGTTTCGTAAGGTACACTTTCGGTGGTAATCCATTGAGTATTTAGATTATTATTAGTTTTATGAAATTATTATTGTTTTATAAGTACAACTAGATACAATTATATAATTTTTATACATAATCTTTATAGATACAAAATATATAGAAGATATAATTACTTAACAAGATAATTTAATTAAAATTAAATCTAATTGTAGTAGAAGATCATGCGAATTTATTGGTATTTCCGAAAAAAAATCTAATATTAAATAATAGAGAAGGCTCGATTGTACTCTTCTGTCTAATACGGTTAAAAAAATCAAGTTTGGATTCTTCAGTAAGAAACTTGAGAAAGACTCACGTTTAAGGTAAGATCTTCAGCTCTTTACTGGAGGTTCCAAAATAAAGATTGAAAACGAAACACCGATACTTTTTTTAAAGCCGTGCACTGAGAGACTTCACTGACAATGCGTCTTCTTTTCCAATTTAAAATTAGATTTACGTTCAAAAATTCGGTAAATTTATAAAATTATATATTATTATATATAATCAAACGATTTCATTTGTATGCGCAAAAATTTAATTTTTGTGTCCATGGGTCCCTATTCATTATATCTTAATATACCACCGTACAAGAATCGTGAAATAATAATTTAATTTTCGATTCGTTGAAACATAAATAAAATTTAGTTTTTTCTACAAAATTTGCATTGATATTCATCGAATATAATTTATAATGTAATTAATATACAAGGTTAACGATTTATTGAAAAAAACAATAATTTCTTTTTTGATGTAAATTGACGCAAGAAACCTACAATTTATCATTTTTAAATAATTAAAAAAAATGTCAGTTTTTATGTAATTTCATTGGTTGTAACTTATGATGAGAAATCATGTATTAAATGTCAAATTTCGAATTAAAATGTAGATTTACTTGAATATCAATTGTTTACACTCGGTATCGCTTTATGATAAACATAATTATTATTGATATACACAAAAAGATTGTATCTGTTAAAATTACATTTTTGTGCAAATACGTTAAAATGTATAGAATACATTTTATCATTTCGCAATTGAAGCAATACAAATTTAGTAAAAGAATATATATATATATAGATACAATGCAACATGAATTTTAAATAAACTTTTGTTTACAATATCCTTTTTTTTCCTTTTAAAACTTCAGTGACATCGTAAATGTACAAGCCCGTTTACCATCGAAAAACGAAAAATCGAATAAACATCGTTAAACGCAAGAAAATTGTTTTCTCAAAAAATTTACGAGCTGCTGTCATTTATTTTCTCTCTCTCTCTCTCTCTCCCGAAAGTACGATTTTAATACTGGGAAAAGAAAGTATGCGAAAACGTTACATCGCAAGAAAAATATGTATATATGTATATATTGACTCGATCCGGAAGTTTTATTTTGCATAACACTGTCTCTACGTGCACGCGACAGCGCTGATTCAACTGGAATAAAGGACACTTATATACGTGACTGGGCGATCGAGCAACGTTTGCATCCGAGATGCGCTTTTAGATATGTGTCGCTTGGTGAATCCCTGAAAATTTTCCCCGTATAACGTATAGTATGAATGGCTATTGAATTATAGAGATCTCTCTCTCTCTCTCTCTCTCTCTCTCTCTCTCTCTCTCTCTCTCTCTCACTTTCTCTGTGTAGAGAATTTTTTAAACTATTTTTAATAGATCGATTTTTTAGGGTGATATTTAATATTGAAAAATATTATATATTCTAACGGTTGTACATACCTATTGATCTTTTTTTTACGTGAACACACGATTTTCAATCGATCGATAGAGATTTTATGTCATTCGTATTCTACATTGATGATTTTCTTCAGTAATTAAAATTTTCAACTTCTATTACCAATTATAGAAATCATTAATTATATAGATTTTTTAGCATACTATATATAACGATATAATATAAAACATCTTTACAATCATATTAAGTAAAAGACCAAGTAAAATCCAAATATTTTTCGGAAATATTTAATTTAACTGATGTGGTCACAAATTGGACTTGATTGATGAGAAACACATTAAGATTTTTAATCGATCGAATTGTAATAATGTTCAATAGAAAAATACAATCCACTTTGATGATTATTTTTTTGTAGTAAATACGTTTTTTTTAATTTCTGTCATGAATTACAAAGTTCTACATATTAGATCCTTTTTTTGTAACAAATACGATTTTGAATGAATAATATAAAAAGAGCTGACATATTTTTTTTTATATCGAATACAATTTTGAACTTCCATCAAGATTGATATTAAATACAATGTTTAATAAAGAGCGTGGGCATATTTTATATATATTATTAACAATTTGTTATCAATTCGAACGATAAAATTAATAAGATTTCTTAGGTGTACACGATTAAGTAATAATGTAAATAACTTTACGGGACGAAGTTTTCCAACTGCTTTTATAATACATAGGCGTTATATGCATGTACGTGCGTACATAAAACAGAGAATATACTGCATACGCTCGTGTATCTTCAGAACATGTTCTGCATTCTTTCGCACGTACGTATAGAAGTAATGTCGTCGTCGTCGTCGTCGTCGCAAAGTCAGACTAAAAATACTTTGCTTTATGGCACTTTTTTTTCTCTCTCTTCTTTATTTTTTACAAGAGGGAGATGAAAAAAAGGGGAGAAAACACGTTTTTTTTCTTCTATGTAATAACTAAAATATTGTACGAATATACGCGTATCTGTGTCGACTGCGTAATGGAATTATAATTTTAGAGTTTTAGTTACGGATTGATTGGAAAGTATAGTACGTTTTTATTTATTTATAACTGTTTCGGGTAAATTTTTCGGTATGTACGCATCGTTGCAATTAGATTGATTACGAATATAATTCGATTTATTGAATACTTTCGATTAAAAAGAAAAGTTTGGGTACAAACGACCAATTTATTTCAATATTGGAAATTAATATAATTATACGTAATCCGATAATTCTTTTTATCTCAACATACCGTAGGAAGACGACGGTATAAAATTTCTTATCTCGGGTGCGTTGTATTCGCACAGCTGGTGTAAGGATATATAGAACCGAGCAGCCGTCTGTCTATTTATCGTGGGTGCTAATGAAAATACGACGTTGCCAGGGGGTTTCGATCGCGGGATAACGAGGCGTTTAACAGGAGACGGAATATTTATCGATCCGATCGTTCATTGTCATGGTTTAATCCTACGAAACACTTAGACGTCATTAGCACATATAGTTAAATCATAATCGTAATTATTTACCGTTCCTTACTTACTTTACTTTCCTCTTTGTCTTTGTAATTATTGGTTTGTTTGCTCGAAATCGATTATTTCGTATATAGTTACTGCGCCCGCAAACCCAGTCTACTGGAAATTCGGTAAAGTGTACGCGACGCGCTGACTTTGGGAATATCTCACCGCGATTTATTTATTTTCAAGTTTATCAGAAAAATATTATTTTTATACTTTTCGAATCTTTAGGTGGAAATTTATTATTTTTTTTTTAGAATAATATTTCTTTGACCTTTTTTTTATTTTGAAAGTTTGTTACGCGATTGTTCGAACTTTCTTTAAAAGTACGATTTACTCTGGTAGGAAATTAAGGAACCTTTTAAGTTAAGATGGTCAGGATTGATTAATTTTTAGGTAAATTTCATCCCAGAGTTTTCGGCGAAAAACTTTTTTTTTATTACACCTTTGAAACGTCTCTTCCAGATTTTTGTTTGAAATTATTGAACGTACAGAATGTTTTGAGAATATGGATGTAAAATGCGAAAACTACTGAAATTCATAAATATCAACTAAAATTTTATGTTTAAAAGAAACGTCAAGAGTTGAAATATTTCTGAATATAAGTAATACTTGTCACGTATTAAAAATTATTTTTGTGATATTAATAAAAATCCAACCGTTTTCAATATGAACATAAACTAAGAGTACATTTTTAACATACTCAGAAAATTATATAACAATTACAAATTATTCTTGTTCGATAAAAATGTATTATTAAAGTTTAAAATTCAACAAAGGAAATTCTTCATCCAAATTCAAATTAATTCACGATATCATGAAAATATCTGATATTTACCTAAAAATCCATTACCTATATGTATCTTAATATTTTCTAAGAAAGACTAAAAAGAATGAAAAAAAAATTTAATAATTTTCTGAAGCTTCTCGTGATAATTTGAATGCTACTTAAATTCGTGACGTTAACGGCATTAATATTAACTGATACGAAAATCCTTCCAATGTAGAAATGTAACTCTCCAGTGTTATATTGTGTAAAATTTTGATATACCCAGAATGTTCTGAATATTTATAACTACATTTTTTCGTAACGCGCTTCTATTTTCTCCTCGCCCAACGAACAATTCTGACATTGAAAAGTTATATACATGTACTTTACAAACCAAAAATTGACTAAGCGAATCAAAATCCAAAAAAAAAGAAAAAAATGGTTTATCTCTTCTTACACCGTTGTCGTGAATAACATCGTTTATAAATACACGAAGAATATAAATCAGTAAGAATATTTCGATTTGTCCTATTTTTAACAACAGTATCCAAGAGGTCGCGAATGAAATGTTTAAAATAATTTCGAAATTTATCTATATATAAGGTAAAGTACCCGAATTCGGGACAAACTCAAAACTTAGAGGTAATGTTGGGACAGACGAATTTACTATATAAATTAATAAATGTGACGAAAATAGCTATTGATATACTAAAAATTTATACGTGAATAAGTTCAAATAAGCTTTGAGTGCACCGTAAAAAGATATAAATATTAAGAAATCAATGCGTAAATTTTTCGAGGTTAGGCTAGGGTCTGTCCATCTTTACCTGCACCTTCAATTCTCATAACGTTAATGTTGGACACATAAATTTTTATATGTTCAACATTGCATGTTTTTTTCTTATGGTTGTCCAGCTTTACCAGTAAAAATCTGTTTGTATTTTTATCAATTAGTAATAAAATATTTTTCATTTTTGACAAAATTTTCTTTTTGCAATTTGTTCATCATCTTTCTAATTAATAATGTAAATAAATACATTGTATTTTAAGTAGTAATTTTTACAGACACTGGGGCGTAACATAATTTTTCATTTAACTTTTACTTGCATTTTAATTTAATTTTTAACAAGTTTTAAATATTATTAGTTAATCTTTACTTATTATAATCTTCCATAAACTTAGAGCTTCATAACATTCTCCGAAGGAACGATTGCGTCCTCAAAGTAGGACCACTTCCTGCATGGAACTGAGAAATGAAGACTCGCCAGTTTTTGGAATGATTTGGCTCGTAGAGATCAATAAATTCATTTACATCAAAAACATTATATTAACGAGCAAATATATAACATTTTATATTGCATCGCATTCAAAACGATGTAATGTAAAATGTTACGTGTACAAACTTCATGCCATTTAAATTTCGTCCCGAATTCGGGTACTTACCTGACTTGGTAATTTAATAGAAATCGTATCGATTTTGTTACGTCAAAAATAATGAAAAATCAACTAATGACATATCTTAAATACTATTTATCAATAAACATTATTATTAAACAACCAAAAATACTATAAATTTTATAGGTTGTACTAAATCAAACTCCAATAGAAATAATATCTACGTACATATACACGCGCTACTAAATGTATTAGACTCGGTTACGAAATCCTATTAATCGATGCACCCACGAATCCTCGTAAAATAAGCAGTTGCGAATGAAACCACCCGAGTTTGTTTTTGTTTTTCTTCGCCTATCGTAAAAAGCTCAAACGGGAGTTTATTCGATCGAACATTTATTGCAATGCGGAATTGTTATTAAGGATAAACCTCAAAATTTCATGTACACATATGTATATATAGTAAGTTACTGCTTACGAATAATAAATACACGTTATTAATTATTCTGGAATATGTGTATGTGTGTGTGTATAAATTCGAGCAAGTAAATTCGGTTAATCCAGTGTTGTCTTGATTCTTGTCACCAGGCAATTTCGAATGGCCCGGAACGTTTCAACCGACATGTCGGTTAAATGAATTTATGCGATCGTAAAGTATAACGTGCACTTTGGCGTTTCGGGTCGTTATCGTACAAGAAACGAGGTCTAAAATACCAGAATTTTACGGGTTACCTTGTGGTGGTTTTACCCCGTCAATTGTTTTAATATATATATATTTTTTATAAGCGAAAAATCTGAGGTTGACAGCCCTGCACCGTTCCTCGATATTATATTTTTCCATTTTTTGTTACAAAATTTTAAGTTTTTGTTTTTCTTTAATTAAACAAACTGCACGAGTCTTACGTGGAGAGAGGAATTTTTTCTTTTATACAATGGTTGCGTGGTCAATTTGGGAGAATTGATTGGGAACTTTAAAATTATTAAGAAAATATAGAGATTTTAGTTTTACTTTTTTGAAACAGACGATGCAATTTACAATCATTTAAATTATATTGCCGGTCTCTCTAAAAATTACGTTAACTTTCGCACACTCGAAATTTAGAGTACTTTATTACTTTGTATATCGTCGATCACCTCAGAAATGTCTTAACTATCGTCGAGCAGGTGATCCATCCAAATTTACAGTCACTTTAATTCTTACTATCGATCATCATAAAAAGCATTCCGACCGTTCAGATTAATATTAAAAAGCTTGTGTCGAACTTTCGCCGACGCTCCCCAAATTTACCATATATACCGTCGCGTACGATAAAGTGCGTAAAAATTTCAGTCGACCAAATAATACAAGAGTTTCATCAACTCGCGCCACTCAACGCAACAGTATATATGTATAATATAGACATAAAGTATCAAAGTGAATTTTCTGCGAAGCGCAAAAAAAAGAAAAGGAAAAGACGGCAGCGAGAATACACACCGCGCTATCGAATAACCGCGAGAAATGCACACGTAAGAGAATACCATGGTTAATGGTTCAACTTCGAGTTGAATAAATCTGACCCAGTTACAAGATATTACATCTGGAATTCCTCGAGTATTATTCACGGTGCCGGTGGAATTGCAAATGAGTAAGAGGACGTCAAAGGGAAGACGAGGGAGAAGAAGAAGAAGAAGAAGGCGAGGGGGAGGAGAAGGAAAAAAAGAAGAAAATAAAGGAAGATCCTGTGAATTCCCGTGGGAAGTACGAGGTATTTCTCTCTTTCTGTATAGATACTGCAGAGAGACAGGTATACCGGTGACGAGGGAGGGAATATATATATATATACGAACAAAACAGAAATTTTATTGCCAGAGACGAGAATGAGAAAGCGCGGGAAAGAAAAGCCTCTCCCGAGAAACAAAAGAAAAACTCGGGAACTATCGCGGGAAACCGAAAGAAGAAGAAAATTTCGTTAAAACATCGGAGAGGGAGAGTTTGAAAACTGCTCATGAAGGACCAAAAGACGAATAAGCACCGGATTTAAACGAATCTCTATATATGTGCCGCATCCAATGAGCTCCTGTACATCCACCCCTCTCCCTCCCCCTCTCTCTCTCTCTCTCTTTATATATATATATATTCCTCGATTTCAAGTGCTTGTGAGGCACTTTACAGGACGTTCTTAAAGCTTTATACTGCGCTTTTCTGCGGATAGAGACTAAAAGATCGTGAAAGGAAAGCTTGCTAAAAGACCGGGAGCCTGAAAAAGAGAGATAAAGCTAAGATAAAGTGAGCGCGTGTTAAATAAAGAGCTGAAAAATATAGGGCACGTGGTGCTACCGTGAGAGAGAAAGAGAGAGAGAGAACCAACAGAAATTGATTGATTGATCGATAGTTTTATTTAATGTTCGTCTAAGTCGAGCCAACCGCGGAGACGATTACATTATCAAATTAAACGGGATATACAGACGCGAGCAGCAAAACTCTATAGATTAATGGACCTGTATTGAATTTTGCGTGTAATAAAAAAAAATATGGTAATAAAAATAAGAAAAGAAAATAGTTAAACGAAAATGAATTACAAGGAGAAAACGTTCGCAATATCTTAATATCGTTAGAATATAAAATAAGGAAACCTTAATTGAAAAAAAAGAATGGATTATTCGTATATAAGAAGAAAAGAAATCCAAGTACAAAGAATACCTTGGATATAGAAGAAGAAGAAGGAAACAAGAAAGAGATCGTCAAAGAAATAAGAAAGAGTATGATACTCGGTACGTTTCGTTTTTTTTTCTATCTCTCTCTCCTCCACTTTTCACGTCTGTCTACCTTTACCGAAGGAAACGGATAAAGCTCTTTGTTCAACGGTGTATTATACTACGTTTGGATTGTCGCGCTCTCAGCAGTTACTCCCCCTGTACTTAAAATAACAAGTGTACCCCACGTTGGTCTTTTTTTTTTATATGAAAAGGATGTTTCTCTCACTCGTCTCCAATTTAATATTATGCAGAATGCGGTAGTCATTTCCTTCCTCCGCGATAATTCCTCTTACTTTCCTCTCCCCCCCCCTCTCTCTCTCTTTTTTCCTTCCCCTCATTTTCGTATCGCGAGTAAACGTTTTCACACGTAATTTTGTACTCCAGGCCGTTATCGTTAAATGTATTCTCGAGTTAACGCGAACAAAAAGTTTCCCATTTATTTTCAACTCGAGAAGAAGAATCATCATTGCGTTTTATCTCGATTCTTGCTTCTTCTTTACCATCGTTTTTTTTTCTTTTTTTTATAATCAAAGATTTATTTTTATACTTTGGTAACGCTGCGTTTACCTCTTTGTTCTCGCCTCGTTATCCTTAGAATAATGTATATATTTAGAAATATAAAATGAGGATTAGATTTACCGTGGAGTCTTTGCAAACCGGGATGCCACGAGCTGTTTCAGTAAATTTCATTATGAACTTCGTACGTATACGTGAGATTAAAATTTACCTATTCGAAAAAATGAAAACGAGTTTTTTAATGAGTATAGTAGGTGTATTTAGATCATTGGAAAAGTCACGATTTGAATTTAATCAGTTTATAATATTTAAAAGTTTGGTTTTTACGTATAAAAATTATAGATTTCTTTTAAATATCGTTAGCCTTAGAGATCATAGAGATCATAAAGAAACTTTGACAAAGTATAATTTTTTATTTTATACACCAAATTCAATTCGAAGGCACTTCTTTCCCAAGATATATAAAATTTGCTAAACAAAAAATATTGTCTGACAATATTTTTAAAATTAAAATAAACAGTTATCGTGCTACGAACGTTGATATTGTTCCGCAATCGAAATAATCGCTTCAACTCAGGAGTACTTTTAATTTTTATTTTCTATACTAAAATGAGTAAGGGCTCATTTTTTCTTAATTATTTAGAGATTTATCGAATTGAATTTTTTAATATGAATAAAGCGATAATTGTTTAAAATTTAAACATAAATAATTAATGTTTAAATTAACTCTTTAACAATGTACATAACAAAATTTTTAATAATTTATTTTAAATTTATTTAAATTATACCTTTGTACATTTTTGTAAAGGTTTGTATATCATTTTTGTGGATTTGCATTAATAAATAAGAAAGATAAATAAATTTTCGAAATTTCGTATTACAAAAAAACGACAAACACGTGTTATCGATGTTTAAATAAAATACAAAATGTATATCAAAAAGTTGAAATGGAAACAGGACGTATTCTACAATCACTACGGATTTAATGGTAAATTTCTATAATAAATCTTTCTCCGTGTACGTACACATTTTCGACGTCGGTTATACAGAAAGGAAAAAAAGTACATGCATTTCGTAGACTAAAATTTAAAGATACATCGAAAGTCTCGAGAGGAGATATTGTTCTAAAAATGTATAAGAGAATATCTGTCAGTTTTCGTGGAAACTCGGGGAAACTCAAACCCGGAAGAGTTCAAGGGGAAAACAATTTTGGACGCTGTCACGTTATATTAACCTCTGGTATTGTTTATCAAACTGACGGACCATTCGATCATAGTTCGAACCCCAAAGAAAAACAATCGGCTTTATCTGATGATTTTGACGTGTGTACTTCCTTATACTTTTCTCGACACCGAACTTTCCCCCGTATAACAGTCGTATATTTCGTCTATAAAAAAATATATAAAACAATTTTTTATATACTCCTCCGTCAAAAAAATAAAACACTATGTACACAGCAATCATCGCACACATGCGAATGTATTAATCATTATCACGCAGCAATTTTTGTTTGTATTGCGCTAGATCGTCACAGCATCCTTCTCTCAATTTTTATACGAAACAAATGTATATATACGGACAACAACGTAATGATGACACTATTATACGTATAGCTCATCAGACACAATCTCTCAACAGCAGATAAAAAAATCGTCACATAAAAACTCCTCTTACAATTTAATAAATATATTAGTTGAAAACGAAAAAAGAAAATGATTATGTGTAATCATGTTTTTAGACGTACGGTCACCTGGAGCAACTCTGATTCTTACATATCTGAGGTAACAGTTTGTAATCAAACCCTGAACGATGTTTCCTCCCAAATTCACATAATTGATACCTGGTCTGTATTATTAATATCAAATGTCCTTGTAAAAATGGAAATTTTATCCTATATTTTTTTTTACTATAACCCAGGTGTGTGCTTGTTGAGATATTTTATCAAGATAATTTATTGTACGACGGCAATGTAAATAAGGAAGCACCTTAGTAGAAATAAAGTAGTTACAAAGTACCTGAAAAATTCCTCATATGCGATTATTATCCAAAATTGAACAATAAAATTGAAAATTCGGGTGTTATACTGAACTTTAATTTTTTTCTACCTTACCGAGCTAAACTATCGTATTAAATAAAGTATAATCGAAAGGTGGTATTTATGGAATTATAAGAGTTCATTCACTTCTCTCTATTTGTAATCAATCAATGAGCTAAGTAAAGTTGAAAATACACATTACCTTCCAAACAATTTTTATGAATGAGTCGATCCGAAATTATGTACATATTGAAATTCATTTTAAAATATTTTGTAAAGAACTTTTCAATATTCATATTTCATAAAAAAATAATCAAAGAACCCTTAAGGCCTTAAAGTACCAAAAATCATTTTCTTCTTTCAATCGTATCGAAATGTACATAGTATTTTATGTCGGTAAGGTAGAAAAGCTAAAAATAGAGTATAAACCCCTCGTTGATTGAAATATGAAAAAAACAATTAATTTTTTCAATTATTTATATTAACTGGATTCTCTAATTTATAAGAATCTTAAGATTAAATCATAGGAATATCCGTAAATAGTATTTTTTTTGTTACACGTTTAGACGAAAGGATAGAAAAATATGTTAAAAAAACTAAAAAAAATCTGTGTGTACATAAAACGAGTGTTCAAACATTTATGTATTGTGTGTTACGTGTAAATACTTATATCGATGTAGTTTATCACAGATTTATTACCATCTTCTCTCGCTCGTTTTTTTTTTCCAAAACGAAATCTAACCAAGTGACAAAAGAGAAAATGGTATACAAATCTTTTGTTTGAATAATTCACGTTTGAAAAACACGGTGTGACACCCATCCATATATCCAAAAAAAAAAATTGTACATAAAATGTCCCATTAGTACATTTATATAGATAAGTAGTAGTTTCCTAATAAAAAAATTGTACATACGAAATAAGTCCTTAGGTAACGAAGGAAACGATTAAAAAAAAGAAAAAAAAGAAGGAACGGCAAGTGTAACGACGATGACTAATAGAGTGTAAATTGTGAATTACAGGTGGATCGGGCGGAGAACGAGGAGGCCCAGAGAGGAGGACTGGCGCCACCGCCGTCTGCGTACCATAGCAGCGCTGCATCCGGTTCGAGAATGGGCCCGGGGCCCGATTCGGGTAGCAGTGCCCCGTCATCGGTGCCCCACTCGCTGGCCACGTCGCGCGACGAAGAGGATGACGACGACGAGGAGAGCAGTGGTCGTCGGTCCAACGGTCATGGAGGATCTAGGTAAACTGTCCGATATTTTACGAGGTTTTTTTTTATGAACAAGCATCGCTTTATACACATATATACGTTTATACCTTTGAATGCCTTCGTATCCTTCTTAACTAAAAAATGTATAACTTCAATTTTAAAGTCGGCTTTTTTATAACGATGCATTCTTATGGTATAAAAAAATATATATAAATGAATCAATTATATACTTGCAATATTATTATTAAATGTAATGCCAGCTGCGAGCTTTTGTCAAGTATATATATTTAAATGTATTATATATACACATCGGCAATATATATATATTGTTTAATATATGCATTGATCACTAATTTCATGTTTTCATAAGCATAATTATGGAAAGTATTCGATCGTTCCTCGAGTACTCTTTTTTATTATTCGATATGCTGCTGTGCATGCGAGACATTATTATTTTCAGTAATTTGTCACGATTACAATAATTTGATATACGCCAAATGTCAACTCTTCGTTTTTATTAATGATTTGATTGCTTTTCCAAAAGTGTATTAATTGTGGTGATTTGATTGTTAAGATTAATATTTTTATTTAATTTTAATTTTAATAATAATCTGAATTTAATTATTATTCAATTAAATTTTAAAAAATATTTCATCATATACCGAGAGTAAAACCCAAAAAATAGAAAATTTTTTTTTCTCAAACAATGAATGATCAATTTATCGAAAACAAAAAACACTCTGTAATATTGTTGTGTTTCTTTTGACAAAATTTTCAAATATTTTTAATTTTAAAACTAGGAGATTTTTAGATACCCGTAAATCATTATTTTATAGCTGTATTTCATTAACTAAAAATGGTTTTTTACATAATTAATTATTTCGTGAAAATCTCTCTGTCACGATGAATTCTACTTGTTTCGAACGGTATCTGTGATTTTTCGCAGATTTCTCGTACCATTAAATTTTAAAATTTTTGGGATATTACGTTACATCACCTTAAGATTAATAAATTATTAACAACCTTATTTCAATTTTAATAATTTATACTCATATTTATAAGGATTTCTGAATAAAAATAGAATTATAGTATTAAATTAAAAAAAAAAAAAATATCTTGTAGACAGGAGTTTATATACCCATCCTCTTAAAAGTTCTAAGCCACCTTGCGAATAAGCTAAGAAATACAGGTTTATAAAACTATATCCCGTATTTACAATTCAAATCTCGACGGAATGTTGCCGATCGCTTAATTTCACGGATAATAGAATCCGCACGTAATCAAGTATACAGCACGAAAACTAAGCTTCGCGGTTTACTCGTTAAACCGGTGCAAGAGACAACGTATCAAAACTAAAGTAAGAGAAAAAGGAAAATGTCGCGTCGACGATTGTAATTTTAGGTATATATACATATATAAAAACGTGATATTTCGCTTATCGTACACACACCGTCGAGAGTGAGATTATTAAAATGTCTTTATATACGCATAGATTCGTCTCATCTATATACACAAATATTTGGATCGATCGTCTTTAAAGTCTTGATTGCATAAAATATTAATAATTCTATGATTCGAGATAATAAAGTTTCGTGTATAATCAAGTGATAACAATAGGCTAGTTACTTTATCATACTTTATCAAATTAATCCACGTGATCTATCGAGTTTAAGTTGTTGCAGTTACACTATGATTAGCGAAGTTCGATCGACTTTAGATTTACTTAACCGATCGATTAATAATCTGTATTAAAATTTTAATAAAGCTAAACATCGTTATATACATATATATATGTGCATATCATTGCGTAACCGCCAATTCGACGAGAATAATCTTCTTTTTCGTACGATTATACAGTGTGTCTTGAGCTCGAGACTAAAGTCAAATTGAACGGTAATCCTTTAAGAATCCTCCCCCAAAGAAAAAATTGTACTTCCGCAAGTCAGTTTGCAAAACTTTACAAAAGTGAATTTTTCATAAAACTTTTTCAACTTATATATATATAGGTCTTTGAGTGTGACAAAGAAAATAAAAAGAGTTGAATTCTTCGAGTAATTTCTCTCTCTCTCTCTTTTTTTTCTACGAGAAGAAAATTTAGTTTCATAATAGAATTGCCTTTGGTGTAGAATGTCTTTTGCAGACGTTGAGTCGTTCTCCCAAAAGTTATAGAGAAGAAGGTATATACTTGCGCGTAACATTTGCATCAATTACCTTCAGGGAGAATTTCGACATGACAATTCCAATTTGTCGAATGTTAACCTTGACTTTTGATTTATATAAGATTGTACAAACGAGCTTGTCACTTTATACCTACACGGTGTGCTTTTATATCCTAATAGACAATTGGGTAATCTATTAATAAGGTATATATTTATTGATCTTTCCGAATTGAATATAATTTTATATTAGAGATGGATCTTAGAGTGATATCTTAGAGTGATAAATATCTTAGAGCACAGTCTTAAAAAAAAGTTATTATTGGCATTTCGTCCTCGAATTCTAGTTTGAATTTCTCAGTAAGCGATCGACTAATCCTTTTACTTGAAATGCTACAAATTGTGTAACTCGAATTGAATTTTTAAATGAATTTATTTAACGGGATGTCGGACCCTAGTTACAGGGATCTATACCTTTCAACATAAGAATTATGTTAGAAATATTGAATTAAAAATCTGAACAAAATTCATAGGGGTAGTTTAAAACAAAAGTGAGTGCATGACGTTTTGATTTTTTAAGAAAAAATAAATTTGTTAATAATTATTGAATAAACAATTTTGGGTCGGCAATTATTCGTCTAAAAAGGCATGAATTTTCAACGTGAAAATCAGAATTAAATTACAGATTTGAAAATTTGAAAAAATTTGAGTATACTGTTTAAAAAGTGCCTAAGGACATGGCGTTCAGAATTTTTTCAGAATTTTATTCTTTTGTTTATAAAAAATATTAAAAATAGCTATTTTTTGAGTCCGACATCCCCTTAATTTAAAGACGTTATTCGTTATTTTATATTAAATTTTAAAATTTGATTTAGTAAAAGAGATTATTTAGTTTTATATCTGAAATAGTATTAAGTATTTCAAGGTTAATCAAATCAATTTTTTGCCAATAATTACGAACAATTTTTGTTCAACGTTTCATTAATGCTCTGATTTATACTCGAATGTAAGAAAGTAAATATTATTTTCAGTCGAACATCAGTTAATTTTTAGTTAAATAACATTTTAACTAATTTTTAAGTCCTAAAAATTTGTTGGAGTCGTCAAAATAAGCGAATAATTGTAACTATCAAATAATAAAACAGTTCGATATTTTTTTCTAGAGACAATTAATATAAATTTTTAGTGTAACGAATTGTATGCTTTACAATATAAATTATTATTAAGAAACGTCCGACAATTTTTATTGTGTTGTTCTTAGATTTTTTTTCGAGATGTCACTATAAATATTACAGATATAAGACGACCGCTCGAGTATAATATTGAACAACCTAAATGTCAAAAATAAATGCCAAGATTTACGTCATAAAATTTATTATAAAAACTTGATTAATAAAAAATTCAAAATATTTTGAACAATGGAACGTTGTCTTTTCGTTCACGTAGAAATTCATTACATAAAAAATAAGTTGAATAATGTTGAATTGTTTTTTAAGATTTTTTTTTGTCGTTTATGATGAATTTATTAGAATATCTGACGAATAGGAAAAAATTAGTGTCGATTAAAACGTATCTTTCTCT
The DNA here is from genome assembly GCA_026168455.1 of Theocolax elegans. Lineage (NCBI taxonomy): Eukaryota > Metazoa > Arthropoda > Insecta > Hymenoptera > Cerocephalidae > Theocolax > Theocolax elegans. The sequence continues at coordinate 105,785,604 of CM047425.1, forward strand.
TTATCTACAATTTATCATAATGTTAAAATTCTCGTATATCATAAATAGTACGTAATTGGTTAATTATGTATTTTCTATCATTTAACATAAACACACTGGATATTTTTATACTGTCAATCAAATTTAAAAATCGAATTTCAAATCATGTATTAACTGTGTATTAGATTAATGATCGAATTCAAATTGAAAAAAAGTGCAATTTCTTGAGTTTATAGTTAAGGAAATTGTCTGGAAACAACAATTTTTACGTAATCGGCACAGTATTTTTGATTCGATTCACTTATGAAAAAAGTATATAGATCATTTAACTAATGTAATTAAAGTAATTATTACAGATTCATTAGAGTTTTAATAAAATTGTATTAATCGTTCTTTTCTGTTAAATTTCAAAGATCTAGTTAATATCGGTAAGCATTCGAGTCCACCATGAAATTTCTCATCTCTAAAATGGCACCCTCATATAATGAAAGAAAAAGAAAAGTTAAAATCCGTATGCTTATCAACACTTAAACAGTCATTTAAACTTTGTCGTAAGGTATATATCACTTCAATTATAATCTTAATTAGATAAACTCTTGTATCAGATTTCCTGTCCTGGGTTAATTACCAGCTATCTTGACAGAATCTTATTAAGTTGTTTCAAACAAATTAAAGAAATCATCTAACTTTATCATTCGCATATTTCCCCTTCTTCTTCTTCTTTTTCCTCTATTTTAAATTTATAAGATGGTAAAAACTCGATCATTTGACTTGGTTGCTCGGAGTCCAGAATATTGGATCTTCTGGACGGTTTGCCTGGGCAATTCGACGATTAGAACCTCCCACTGAAATGTAACGATAGTCAAGGGAACGATTGTGTATATATGCGTCCTCGTGGTATCGTTACGTCTACTTAACTCCGATTGCTCCGATCAATTGTATATACATTTTCTTATATCGTTATATACCTCTAAATCTTAACATTCGGGTGCTGTTTCATAAACATTTACCCTCTTTCTTTACTGATCTTTATTAGAAAATCGAAGTGGTATATATCCGTTCTCTTTTATTTTCGATACTTTCTACGATTATGAGAACGGACGTAAGAATAAATGTTTTTCGGTTATTTAGTTTGATATATTGTACGCGGATAATATATGTTGAATTTTTAATTGCGTATAACAAAAACATTATCTTCCTATTTTAAAAGGAGTGTTACAGTTTGACGTAAGCTTTAAAGTGTCAATTGAATATTAATTGTTTTATATGTCCTGAAATTTAGTTTTATCGAATAAATTTTTTTTAAATTCAATTTTATTGGCGAGTTATTAACAATTAATCCAAACTCCGATAAATTATGTCAATATACAGAGCACTGTTCTTTTGATTGTGACACGTGAAAATAAACAGTTTTTATTGTTACAATTAAGGAGGTCTGAGACTTGAAAATTGAAATTCTTATTTATTTGTTAACCATGGGTTGAATTTTTCCAAAAAATCTTACTGTAACGCTTTTCTATTTGCTTCGAACAGTTCGTACGATTTTTTTCAAAATGTTTTATCATTAAATTATTGAGATTTTCGCGCAGCCGCAAGGATCAATTTTTCACCTACTCGTTACCGACGAAAAGTGGCTAATTAATTTTTAATTAATTTTAAATTAATTATTTTAAAAAGATCTTTGTATCAACTTCTATATTACTCAAATAACATGTATGAATTTTTTCAGATTTTTAGATCGATAATTGCAGAAAATTTTTGAGTTTTTAAAAGTAGATCCGTGTAATTTGTCTATCACATCTCCTTAAAGATCGAACAATCTTCAGTGGAGGAAATTTGTTTTCTTTAATAGTAATAAATTATTATTAATTTATCCTAACACTATAAAATTTCAATTAAACATTAATAATTTCAAACGTTCTGTAATATAATTTTACAAGTTAGAATATTTTAAACCAATTAATCATTACAACAAATTCAAACTTCAAAGTGTAACGGATTGCGTCAATAAACCAATCGTTTCATTCCCTTCATATTTCCGTAAAATTCTACTACTCGCTTAATAAATATTTAAAAAAAAACATTTCTTTAATTAACTCTCGCATCCTCTTATTACTCGAAATAAGGTTATGCAAACTTGATAGTGCAAAGTGCTCGTTTTGTACGCGTATATATGTATGCAGTAACGAGACTAGGAAGTCATATACAATTGTGAGATACGCGAAATTCATGTAGTATATATACACGGCATCAACATCATATTTTAGCTAGCAACTTATTCCGGTGCTTTGTTTCTATAGCGCTCGCGCGCGCAAGTGCCATTTCCTCTTTTTGCCCCCTCGCCTGGGGATGCGCGAACCGGAAATTACGGCAAATGCGAAAAAAAAGGCACTCACATTTTTTTTAGATGATTTTTAAAACACTGAGATAGTAAGTAGTGTTTGTTTAAAAGTATCACCTTTCCTGCATGAAGATTGTACGAAAATTGGTTTAAAAGTGAGATGCAAAGTGTGTACTTTACTATTTTTTTTTGTTTATTTTAAAAGGAGGATACTGAAACGTGAAGATGAAAGGTTCACTTTTGTTCTGGATTTTATTCCAATCTTTTTTTTTTTAATCTTCAATTTTAGATACGGGTGACACGTTGTTGTAATGATTAAAAATAATAAATGTCGACATTTGTATTTTAAAATAAGGAAGAATAGACAATTAGAAAGTACGAATGTACTGAACGTGTTCAATTTTTTAGTTCCACTTCCGTCATCAGTTGTGAACAGACTGTTAATTGCCCGTACGTAAAAGTTTCCGTGATTAAATAAAAATCGAGTGAATATTAACAAAATATGTTTCGCAGCGTTTCCCTTTCGAAAAGCTTGATGTAAACGAAATTGGCAACTTCTATAAACTAACTTCACATTTTCCTCTCGCGAAAGCCTTGTTAAATATGAATGGAAAATCAATGTTATTCTTTCTTCATAGGAAGTTAGCGTATTTAATTTATGGGTCGTAAAAATGTGTCACGATAGAAAATATACATTTTTTTAAAATAAAGCAATTAAATCATTAAAAAAGTTATTTTTTTGAAAATACTATATTAAACCAAAATAACGTTGGATTAGTAATTCGTGTATATTATTTTCTTTTTATCAAAAAATTGAAAGCGACGATTAATAATCATTGGTGTCTAAAGTGCTTGAACGCTTTCTATATATGGATATATATAGCAAAAATAATCAATATTGTGTATGTACCGTATTGTTATCGTATACGTCGATGAATACAAATGATGCATTATTTAATATATAAAAAAAACAGTAATCATACTTGAGGGGATGTCAAATTCATTATATAATTCAAATTTCCCGCGCTTGAAATTATCGACTGAGAAATAGAGTTTTTATAAAAATTTATATTTTATATTAAAATTTGATGAATATTAGGAGAATATTGCCCTTACTAAATTGTAATATAAATTTTTCTCAAAGCGATTTACGAGATTAATTGTTCCACATATTTTATTCACTATGTTTAATAATTTTAAAAAACAATTTTTCTCGATTACATTCTAATAAAAGGCAATGTTTTCCTGGTTTTCATTAACGGAAAGGTGTATACTTGATTTTTACCGACCGAGTGAAACAAGTTTACTTTTACGTCGATTCAATAAAATCTATTATTTTATAGAAATTTTAAATACAGATGAATCATAAATTTGTATTTCTACAAATAAAGGTCAGTTTGAAAAAGTTATATATTTACGGTGTACAAACATTTTATAAAGGTGCAATTGAAATATACTATTTAAAACTTTTATATTAAAAATTTTAACAAAAATTGTTTTTTTTTATTTACAATAAATTGGTAAGATACATTATTTAATGTCCTAATGCTTTTATATATAGATCTTGCAAAAATCAATAAGCTTTGTTAAACAAATGCAACAATAAACATATTTCGCTCTTTCAGTAATGATTATAAAATACGCCGGCCCCTTAAAATTGAAATATAAAACGTTAATTTATATATAAAACTAGCACTTGTCAATCATTGTCGATAACCCAACGATCTTGACATCCCCTTAAACAAAAATAATTTCGATCCCGCAGTTATAATCAAACACCATACAATATATATAGACCACTCCCAAATCGTTCGCCCCATTCCCTTAAAAAAAACAACAACAAATAATTTTATCCTAAGCTTTTATCCTAAGCAATAAACAACAAGGTAAGCGACACTCAAATAGAGAAACACAAGGTAAAAAAAAGAAAAAGCGAAAAAGTGTTTAAGAGAGAAAGAGAGATGCCAAACAGACGGACAGAGATAACTAAATTAAAAAAAAAAGTGACCCTCGCCCCCTTAACTCACAAGCACACACGAATATTATATACGAACGTACACAAGAGAGGTAGAAAATATTCGCAAAATAAAGAAATAAAAAAAAATCATGAACATGGGAGAGGTTAACAGGTAACCCGCGAGAAAGAGAGAAAAGAATGGGGCTCTACAGGTGTTATTCGCAGGTCGTTGCCGAGGACTTACCGTTCAAGTTTGAGTAAGTCCTTCAGCAGCAGTGGTCTCGAGGCTGGTAGCAGCATCGAGGGCGCACCGACCAACTCGACGACGTCGAACTCGTTGGACAGTGCCTCGGAAATACCAGCCGCGGCAAGGAGGCCGAGAAGTACCCGAGGTTCGCAAAAATGGAGTAACGTCCGAGCTGTGATGGCACTTTATTCCTCCTTACGCAAGATCAAGAGGTACAAAGAGGGAACAAAAAAACACAAGCTCGATATGTATATATATATATATACCTCTCTTTCTCTCTCTCTATTTACCAATCTATCTCTCTCTATATATATACATATATCTCTCCTATCTCTGTCTCACTGATGTGCGAAAGCCTCACCTTGTCTATCGCGATATGTTGCTCGAATCTTATCTTATACGTAAATGTATATGTATATATATATGTACGTATATATATATATATACATATTTTGACACTTACATACAAACACCTATAGAAACGTGTACTTCTGCTCTGTATTTCTTATTTATATATAAATATTTACATATATATATATATACTATTATGTGTGTTACCTCTTCTCTAGCTACGTAGATCAGTTACTGTATATCTATATACATGTTATAGTTTTGTGATAATAAGGTAACTAAAAACGAATAATAATAATAATACAGGATGATCATCGTTCCTCTCTTCAGTGGTGAATTTGTATAGACATAATGATACATTTCCTTTTGTATGATTAGATTATCTTACTACGTATATCTCAATTCTTATTGAATGAAATTCATTTTTTATATATATCTCTTAGCATGGTTTAACCTATATTTTGGGAAATATAAATGATTCGTTTGTATAAGAAAATAAAATTTATTTACACGATGTAATGTAGCCGAGTAGAAATTGAATCGTGCGAACAGTTAGGAGTCTCGTATGAATCTCGTGATAAATTAAATTCATTATTAATTTACTCTTACGTTGACTGTTAAATAATATAAATTAAAATATATATAGAACATACATTTTTTAATTATATTTTATTTTTTATTATTTTTTTCCTTTATATAATTAATATTTTATTTTTTATAATTCAACGGACTGTAAGACTAAAATAATTATGTATTATTATTAATTATCAATTGTTGATGTGCTTATCAATAGTGTACTTGTTTATGTAACTACGTAAAACTAAAAGAATCAGTTTGAAATTTTTGAGCCATCGTGTTCAGTAATTTAGACGCTTTTTATAAAATTTTTCTTTTAGTTTATTTATTTTATATATCAATTAATTATATTTTAAAATGTACCTACAGGAATCTTTCTAGATGATTCAATTTATAATTTTTATAGATTTTACTTAAAATTACCGATTTTTATTAAAAAAACGACGATCTTATCGATTTGTCGGGATGTAAATTTCACTGGCAATATTTAAATATATAATTTGAATTAATACTATTCAAGAATATTGATTTTGAGTATAAAAAGACGATTTTCTCTTTAACAAAATACATTAGATTATTAATTTAAATCTAGAAATTTTTTAAGGTATTACGATTTTTATAGATTTTACTCTATAATTTTTTTTAGGTACTTTATATAAAATGTTTTTACTGCGACAAAATTTAACGAGAAATTTATTTTTTTCATGATTAAGCTATTATTTTTTTTTATGAGTTACTTAAATAATTGTTATTCAAAATATAAAAATAATTATTGCTAAAAGTTGAATCGGAAGAATATTTCAATTTAATACAACATAAATTAAAATTGTTAAATGTCTGATCCGGTACCGCAATGTAATTTTATATGTTTAGAGACATATTTAAACCGGTCGATCAACGCCGACTAGCCATTTTGAATTTCTACTCGAGGTTATATATATATTTATCATAGGGAAAATATAATTTTCATAATCGAAATTAAAGACCATAAATTAATTAAATTTCTGCTACATGGTTATTTTGTTTCTGATTGATAAGATTAAATTATATTTTCTTATACAAATTAAACGTATCATTCTATTCTATGTATAAACTGTATAATTACAAATTGTGTGATTTAACATTAATATTGTATATCATTACATGGATCAAAAGTAAAATTAACAAAATTCAATAACGATTATACAAATTATCTATATATATTACGCAATAATGAAATGGAAAATTAAATTGTATAATGTACATAATGTTGTTGTTAATGTACCCGTACACATGATAAAGTAATGTCATGATTTTCTGACTAAAATTATATACATTAATATTTCACTTAATTTTGAAATATATATATAAACGTAATATTATAATGTGTTTGTTAATAATCTCCCTAATGTGTCAAGTAAACAAGAAAAATCTGAACGTATAATTCGTGTTAAGTAATACGTCAATATATATAATTAAATCGAGTTCAGAATTTTCGACAAATCGGTTATAAATGTGTGCCAGTATAACTATTTACAAATAATACAATTGTATAACATAATTTAAAAAAAAGCAATATAAAAAAAATTTGATTCGCAAGAAGATGCATCGCGTTATCTTCGAGAGCGAAAGAAAAAGAAAAACGACAATTGCATTACCAAATTTCAAAGTTAAAAAGTAGAAAAATAAAAATATCGAGTATAAAAACGTCATGTTATCTTTCATTGGCGCGAGAGTTTGGAAGATATATATAGATGCCAGAATCGATATTATACGTTTTCGCTAGCATCTGCACTTTCAAGGATGTTGTAGGGACGCGCGAAGACGAACGAGCAATATGTCTAAACGTACCTTTTCTTCATCTTCTTCTTCTTTTTCCTTGTACGTTTCTTTTTTTCGCGACATCTACCATTTTTATTTTGATCGCGTAGCTGTCGACACATACGACGAAGAACATACAAGGAGAGAGATCGAGAAAAGTAAATATGGATCTATATATATATATATACATATGCTCATGACAATGAAGGATAAACAATGTGATACCGATTTAAAAAAAAAAATGTGTTACACTTTTTAGTCAAACTTGTGTGTATATCTCTTTTTTTTCCACACTCTTATACGATACTCACGTCTAATGGTCCTTCCATCTATATGTATATTTATATACATAATATATTTCATACTTCTGTTTGGCGTCACATGCGTTACTGATCAATAATATATCACAAGTGTGCATACAATGTTTGGACTCTCACTATTTGAATGCGAAAAATCTACTCTAATCTATCTCTACTCTGATTGTTCAGTAATGCATTGATTATTTAAACGAAATAAGGAAACAAAAAAAATTAGATATTATATTACAAAATATTATGTAATCATTAATTGTTACTCGATGCGACGTCCGATCGACTACGATTCTGTTTCTATACCTTTGTCTATCAGTCTGTCCATCTGTCTGTCTGTTGTCTGTCTATCTCTCATTAACCTGATTCTATAATTGACTATGTATATCCTACTAGAAACTCATTTACCATATCAGTCAATTGAATATAAATATGTATACGTTTTCAAACAAAAAAAAAACAAGTGATAGGTCTTTTTTTTTGGTCGAGTTTGCGTGAAATGCAAAGAAAATCATATTGTACACTAAGCGATAATAGGATGTGGCGAGAAAAACTTTTAATTTTGCTATATTAATTTAAATTTGAGAGACGGAAATCTATACTGCTATGTTAAGAAGATATAATAAATTGAAAAGATAATTTATCAATTTTTGAGAACCAGGTATAGGTTGTTTTGATTTAAAAAATATTAATTTAAGAAAAAAAATACTATTACGTTTTCGTTGTATGTAATGTTCTTTTTTAGTACTAAATTATACAATCTGAGAATAATTTCAACGTTTTTAAATAGGAACCAAATGTATTCATAACTGACTAATTAAAATTATACTATTAATTTTCAATATCTTGGAAATGAAAAAATGTTAGTTAAGTTTGCCAACACAACTAATTTAAAAGAAACGTACCTGGCCCTAAAAAAATTGATAAATACATATTAAGTATTGAACGTTGAAATTATATAATTCGAATTTGTTTTTCTCAGATCACATTATTGCTTAGTGTACGTACCATGTCGAAAACAATAAAAATTATGTGTGGTCACGAAGTCATAGATGCAATGTATGTGTGCTTAAAATTAAAAAAAAAATAATAAAAATAACTGTTTTAGACTAGACTATCTGTTGTTCGTTTGTGTAGAGATAAAGCACAAAAATAAAAATCCAACGAAACCGTGGAACGTCCAAATGGGTGGATGAAAAAAAAATAATAATGACAATCGTTTAACAGGATAAAAAAAACCAAGTGTCTATTTTTATATATCCTTCACTCTGCTTATTTTCACTTTCTCTATGATTTTATCTTATCACTCTTATAATATGCCATGGTTACAATTCTTTACTAAAATTAAGTGGGATTCCTGGTGTCTCGTAGGTGTTTAACACGTACGAAAACGTCTGATGGAAGGATATAAACTAACAAGGAGATCATCTCATGTTTGGGAAACGAATCGTGCCCAGCTTGAAAGGATATGTTTTTTAATATAAAAATATAAAGAAAACCACAACTGCACATCCTAACAATCGTTATTTAAAAGTTATACGCTATTAAAGCAAAATTTTCAAAAAAAATACACGCTTGTAACTTCTAAACCAACAAATATTCAGATCAAAGTTTACTGAAAAGCTGAGTTAAAATAGATAGAATTTAAAAAAAATACTTGTAAATCCGTCAGGATGGAGTAAAGATACAGAGAAATTTAAAAATTCAAAAATTAGACACTACAAATTTTATTGATTTTTTAAGATAAATTTTTTCAAAATCTTAATTCAGCTGTAACTTTTAATGAATTTGAATGTATTTTTTGTACATTATATCTATTTTATCTCAGCTTTTCAATAAACTTTGGTCTGATAGTTTAGAAGTTATACAAGCGTGTATTTTTTTTGGAAATTTGGCTTTCATAGCGTATAACTTTTGAAAAAACGATTGTTAGGATGTGCGGATCTAGCTTTCTTCGTATTTTTTCATTAGAAAACATATCCTACAAGCTGGAGATGCTCTCCTTGTAAGACCTAACGATGAAATTCGTGGATATAATGTACATTTCGACTTCCATCAGAGTTTTCAGGAATAAAGCACCAAAACGCGATTGTACGATCGTATTACTGGTGTTTGTTTTTTTCTCTTACATATTTGTACACTAAGAACACTGTGACTGGTGAATGTGAGCCAAGTATCGTGAAAAATGAATGGTACATCGTATCGCAAAAGTTCGCACTACAACAAATGTTTCCTTGTGTTTTTACAGAACGAAGAGCAACCAGCGGTGGATGAAGTTACGCACAACCGTCCAGCTGTCGTCAGCGATATCGACGATCCAAAAGAAGCCGCCCCTCAAACGTGAAGATTCGTTTCTGAAAAGATTTTCGACGAGGCAGATACCGGAGAGCCAAGAGACGATCGACACAGGTGAAGGTGAAGGTGACCAATCGGACGAGAAAAACACAACGCGACGAAGAAGACGACCGAGAAGGCCACAAAAACCACCAAAGACTGTCGTCAATCCTGACGAAAATTTCTATTACTATTGGCTCATGTTATTATCCGCTTGTGTTCTTTATAACCTTTGGACGCTGATCGTTAGGCAGAGCATGCCCGAGTTACAAGCGTTGGCGCCGGCACTTTGGCTCGGTTGCGACGGATTTACCGATCTCGTATTCTTTCTCGACGTCGGCGTACAATTTCGCACCGGTTACCTCGAACAGGGTCTCATGGTCTACAACAGCAAAAAATTGGCCGGACACTACTTCAAATCGAAATCGTTCATTTTGGACCTGTTGGCTTTATTACCTCTGGATCTGTTGCAAGTCAATCTCGGGAGCAATCCGATGCTTAGGTTTCCAAGGTTCCTCAAAGTTTATCGCGTCTACAATTATTACTACATGGTCGAGTCGCGTACCGTTTACCCAAATCTTTGGAGGGTCCTCAATCTTATACACATACTACTGATATTGGCACATTGGTTCGGATGTTTTTACTATCTACTCAGCGAGGCCGAAGGATTTCACGGCGATTGGGTATATCCTTATCGGCCTGGAGAATACGCCACCCTCACCAGGAAATATCTTGGATCGCTTTATTGGTCGACTCTTACGCTTACCACGATCGGTGATCTACCAACACCGGAGACCAACGCTGAGTGAGTCTCATCATCGCAATATAATCCATTCGTCATCTGTTACCTTACTTTACTTTCTCTCTCTTTTTTTCTTTTTTATTTTTACGCACTGATCGGAAAATTTGATTACTATTTCGTTTTGCTTTTCGATGAATCTTGAGGGCATTTTTGATAATTCAAACGAAGCTATTATTATTATTGTTGATTTAAAGTCAACTTTTTCGGTCGATAAATCTTTTTTTTTTGTATTTGTACAACATCAATGCCATACTTAAGAGGGAATGGAATGCTAAATGTTTTTATAAGACTCTCTAAATTCATCAGAGAGAAACCTAAGTCATTGAATATTACAATTTCGTTATAACCTAAAGAGTCAAATTATTGTAAGAGAAATATTATTTTATTTTAATTCTAACGAAATTTTTCTTAAGATAGGTTCGGTATTCTTTTTAGGTTCATTATGTCACTGTATTCATCAATAAATCGTTACGCATTATAATATTACGAATTTAATCGTGACAGTTTAACGCTTTTCAGTATAAGTTTTTTTTTACGATAGATTCGGAATTGTTTTTTTTCAGAAATGATCGATAATCGCGATCAACAACTTACGTATAATTTTTTCGCGTGAAAAATTACACAAAAAAATATAGCGACTCATTTCCAGCGTCAGGATATTTCACTTCGAAGAATTTGCGGGAAAAAAAATTTATTTAAGCCAAGCCGAATTCTTTGTTATTTTTTTTTCTCCCCGTAATGCGAACGGAGAGTATCAAACGCGTATAGTTGAAGAAGTCGACGTAACTTCGACCTACTTTGAATATAACAGTCTAAAATTATTACGATTCATTATTCTGAATTTCAAATTGAGGATAAAGGATATATTTCCGAAATACCACGTAAACGTATATTAATTTTAACGAATTTCTTTCGTGCTATTGCAGTATATATGCTAATTATAATAATAACGTTAACATCCCTCTTATTTATTAAAAAAAATTTTTATCATCCTTCAACAATAACTTTAAGTAAAAATAACTTTCTTTATCATTCTCGACTTAACATATACATTTTTCTTAAAAAATTCAATACTTCCCATTCACCATCAGTAAAATGTTTACACTCTACCGGAATTGTTTATCAAGTTTATAAATTACCAGAAAAATCTCCAAGACACACTGCCGAGCGCGTTACCATTTGTTATGAAACTTTCTTTTCCTTGTTATATATATCTTTTTTTTTGTTAGACATTTTACCAAAAGAGGTACTCGAATGAAAGGAAGTGTGTACATATAACCGAGGGATTTTCTCTGATATAGCGAGTTTAACCCAATGGAGGAGGCGTATACACGACGTATATAAAACGCAGCAAACACCGGCAATAACAACCGCGCGTTGCCTGGTGTGTGTGTATATATATAGAAATTGTTCCCCAAAGACTGGCAAACAGTACTGTGGTATATACACTCTTGTTCGAAGGGGTGGAGGAAAATTATACCACGAGAACTCGAGTCGCATTCGTATATAAGGATACAAATATAACCATTTATTTGATTCGCTTTGGTATACTTACTTAATTGTCCTTAAACGGATTATTTACCTATTCTACCGGATTATTTTCAGCTTTATTTTTATTTTAGTTAAGTTTTCCAATTAAATCTCTGTAGTTTTTCATCGCTGTTTTTTCATTTTCAACTTTTCGGTGTTGTTTCCTTATTTCACTGATGCATAAGTAATTACTTTTTTTTTAAGTTGTTTCATGATAACAGTGATAATGAAGTAATAATTAATTTTTGTGGGATATACGATTTTAACGATAGTTAATAAATTTTTATCTAAAAATGCTAGGAATACAGACAAACATGTTTCGATTAGTGTGTTAATTAAAATAATCAGTTACTCGTATTTTTTTTTATTTTCTAATTATCATACAATATCGGTATGAAAGTTATCAACTGTAATTTTAATATCTAAACTACCAATGTATAGAAATGGTAGGTGAATGAAAGAAAAGAAGAAAAAAAGCAATTTCCATTGTCTCTTAAGTGTTGATTGAAAGAAAAGAAAAGAAAAAAAAAAGTATAAGAGAAACATATATCCCTACCAAGTACACTTAGGAATTAGAATCGTGAGCGGTGTGTTGTTGTTGTGTTGGCAGAGCTGTAGCGGGCGGCAATCCCCGGAGCCTCGCTCGTCGCGGCCGACTGTCCCGGCTCCTGCAGTTCAAGCATAACGGAGGGTATCTGTATCGTTCCCAAAATTTACGAGATTTAAATAAACGCACGTTATTGGTCATATTGTTTTTATTGATTCTTTTACGAGATAAGTGTGCGAGCTACGTTCGCTTTGAGACAGACAAAAGATAAAACAAGATTAATCTTTTTCTTTTTTTCTCGCGAGTTATACGAAATCTACCGTTCACTTCCGCTCTGCGAGTTTTGAGCGAATGGGTTTTCATGTCTCATGCGCTCTTCTTTTTTTTATATATATTTCGATGGCATGTTTCATTAGTTTTAAGAGATATTCATCTTAGTGTATTGGAGGCTTGTGAGAGTACTTGAGCATTTTATGTATATAAATGTTACTACTTTTTTTTTGTATGGATATATGTGTGGGATGTGATTTTTTCTTTTAATATTTTGGTTAAATTTTGAAAGAATTTTTTTGTTTTCAAATTTATAGATCGTCAAAGAGAAGGAGGAGGCTACATTGGTATTTATTTTGTAAAAATTAGTGCTAATGATGATACAAAGTGCCATTATTGTAGTATATATTCATATCGATCTTGACAATTTTTATCACCATTAACAACGAGTTTTATAAAAATACGAATATGTCCTCATTTTACCATTTAATTATTTACTGTCATATATTTTTCCCAGTGTAGTTTCAATATTAAACTTAATATTATTTAGTTTTTCGTTATTCTTTTATCAATTCAATATGCTAAATATCCAAGAATTTGTAAGGATACCTTAAAGATATTATTTAAAGTAATTAGTATCGTCCCGAACTATAAGCATACTATAACAATCAATGTTCTTCATTATTTCAGCATTGAAAATATAATTATTTCGTATTTAAAAAAAAGAATGCGTAACAAACGAAATCAAACAATATTGTACGACATTCCGTTTGAACGAGACACATCGTGTACATTCTATTTATCAAATTGTCTTCCCCAGTACCGTAATAAAATTTTTAACAACTCGGTGAAAATACCATTGAAAGCACGATTGTTACACTTGTATATTTTAATACCCGACGAATTATCTGCATAATTAACATTTTACAACTTTATCTTTACAAAACGATAAAGTATATACTAACCTCCAGGTCGTATATACGCAATCTATTTTCAAATTATTATCGTTACCCACTTCCGAGCTTTTCCACCTCTAGATCGTACCCTTTGTTTACCCGAGGAACTTTAAACACCCGATAAAATTGTTCTCATAGTTTGTACGCAACTGCGTTCGAAAGTTCCGAGTATTAACAATTGCAAACGAAAAGTACATACGCGAGTAAGCGAATTAATTTAATTACGTGATACTCGAGGAGGTTGCAAGCTCGAACGGTTGTAAATTAAAATCTAAGAGGTTTAAGGTATGAATATAACCATTCGTTATTACATTAAAATCTTGGCATTGGAAATGCATATAACTCTTATTCACTTAGGAATTGAATCTCGCTCAATTACCCACAGACCCCGGGCAATCATCCAAACTGCGTTCAATGGGTGTGTATAACTTTAAACCATTAGTATATCGAGTATCGTGTAAACGCTTAAATGCATCCTTGTATAATGAATATCTAAGTGATATGAGCGTATTAAGGATACGTCGAAATTAATAACATAACATTCAATTTTCTTCTGAAAATTCAAATTATCAACAGAAATCTGGACGGAACACTATTTAACCTAAATTTATATCTAAAATATTCGATTAAAAGTTTTAAAAAATTCACACGGATAGTTTAAAACACCAGAGAGAAAGAAAATAATCTTTTGAATCGTAATTGCAAATGAACAATTTTTGGTCGGTAATTGTGAATAAAAAATTACATAAATTTTCAATCGAAACCTCCTAAAATTAGAAGGTTTGATAAGATTTCTATTGATCGATGCTAAAAATTTTCAGATATATAATGACGGTAAAAACGCTAGCTTTGACGTCCCCTTAAGATATTAGGTTTTCTTTTAAACCTAATTTGATATTTTCCCGCGTTTATACACAATTAAAACTTTAATGAAAACGATTGTAAATCATTAGCTTTTTGTAAAAACAGTACAACTCATGCGATAATTTTATTTTTGCGGGTAATTTAAATTTTCTGATTGGGTTCGACATCCTCTAAATTAAACGTTACTATAACAGCGAAACTATATCATTTTGAAAAAAAAAACGAAAAGAAAAAGAAAAAACGATAGATAGGAAATACAATGAGAGGTGATAGAATGGAAGTTCAGTCGAGATAAAATGACGAAAGACGAGTGGTAGTGTGATAAAAAGGAAAAAGTCGATGAAGAATGAGAAAAAGGAGATATCAAGGTGTACTTAGATTGACCAAGAAAAGACAATGAAGTAAAAGAAAATGGTATAGTAGCTCGAATACTTCTTTTTTAAACTCTTCGCTTTTCTTCTCACTTTTTCCTCAATTTCTTTAATTTCGTCATTTCTACGTGTATGCACATCTATATACACACACACACACACACACACACACACACACAGACACGTAACAACGTACACATAAGTCTTTGGGTTGATTCACCGCAAATTGTATAAAACAAGTAGAACCGTAGTTATGGATTTGCGTTATATTCCCAGGCATTTACCGCAATAATTCGGTACGTTGATTGACGTTAAATCCTACGTTCCAGCAGTGCTCCGGTGGATTTTGGAGAAACCCAAATCGTCGGTAGTTACAGACTCGAACGTCAAGCCAGTACCCCTCCCCTCTTACATTTTGATAGATAGATGTTATATTACGAATCGAAGTAATTGTTACACGGTTAATTAATTTGCCAAAATTTAATCAGTCAAACGTAATGTACACAATGCGTTTAAACAAAAAAAAAAGAACTTTTCAAAGTTTAGGGAGAGAGAGAAAGAGAGAGAGAGAGAGAGAGAGGGAAAATAAAACGTGACTCCGGTAAGCGAATTGTTCAAACTAACCGATAAGTCCGATCAAAACGTGTTGCCGCGGGAAGAAAGAAAAACGGAGGAAAAGGGTGCTACTTCGTTCGTTTTTGTGTGTATGTATGTGTACGTGTGTTACAAGGAAAAAAAAATGAGGTCGCTTGAAACGTCATGTCTTAAATGTGTGTGTTTGTGGTGTGTGTGTGTGCGAGCATCGGCGTACAAGAACCGGAAAAGAAGGAAAACCGAATTTGGGGCACGAAGAAGGCGAATGTATTGGAATTGTACGATACATTCGCCACGCTGGAAAACTTTATCAACGACCTTTCAATCTTTCTTTCATGGATTGCGTAAGTGCCGTTAGGAAAAGCGAGTGCGAATAAGGAAAAACGGGTATTTATATGTAAATAAAAATATGTTTTTCTCTGTTTCTTTCTTTCTTTTTTTTTCGTGTAATGAAATTCAATCAATTGAAGATCAATGAAATTTACGTTATTAAAAAATGAGAGGGAGAAAACGAAGAATAAAACAAAAAAAAAGAGAGGAGGTGGTAAGATTATGACCTGAAAAAGTCACTTCAGCATCAGCAACTGCGGTGAGAACCGCGTGACGTGCATGTTTAAGCAGCTGACACTTCGTTGCTTCTATCTCTCTCTCTCTCTCTCTCTCTCTCTCTCTCTCTCTTACTCTCTTCCCCTCACAGAGCGTAATTAATCTCGCAAATAAGCCGGAAATTAGGCGGTGGGAAACGAAAGCTGCTTCGCCAGCAGTAATACACCTCGGGAAACCTCGATGAGGAGAAACGTTTGTTCGACCGATTAATCCTGGATTTCCCGTGAACGATCGGATTCTATCGATACACCACGGATCAAGAGAACCTTTTCATATTTCTTTATCGATTTTGCGGTAAATTTTGAGTTAAATTTTTTTTTACTCGACCAACTAATTACTCGATCGAACGAAGTAAATTTTCAGAGTGATAGGTTTCCTCTTCTTAATCCGTTTCGAAAACTCTTTGATACTGTAGTACACCACACCCGACTTTGCGAAGTAAAAGAAAAATTGAAAAAAGAAAAGGGAGAGAGAAAGAGCGAGGAGGTTAGCTCGAAAAAGTCGGGGGAAAAAACGTAAGAAAAGAAAGAGAGGCCTCTCGCAAACTTCTTTTCCCAACTTTGCTTTAATTCGTTTTCTTAAGACTTTTCTTGCAACCGAGGGAGAGAAAGAAATACGCGGATTCACTTAACGGAAACTGTGTAACGTAACGTAAATTAATTAAACTATTGTTCTTCTTTTTTTACAAATAATTATTACCTAGACAAGATATATACCTCAAATTGGATCAACTAAAACTGGGTCTATTACATTCGAAACCACTGTTCGTTACCGAACATCCCGTGTATATATATAATATTCTTAAACGACGATGATTGCGTGCAATTCTAAAATTAACTGTACCTCGATAAAATGCATTAGACGATACATACGAATTAATTACTGCGACTGCCGTGAATCGTAAAAGAGGAGGGTATATATTCGGTGTAAAACGAATTGTACCGTAAATAAAACCGTATATATATATATATACACACATGCCGTATAAGCGATTCATTTTCGATCGTTTAAAAATCGTTTGATGTTGCAGGTCAAAGAGCATCAGTATTGAAATCGAACGTGTGTATGTATGTGTGTGTGTGTGTGTGTGTGTAAGGTTCGTGCGTGCGCTACGTATAAAAGTCACCCTGACGTCAGCATCAATCTTCGGAGCTTTTGAAAATCCTGTAGCGGTATTTATCGCGTATGATCGATCGTGTTTGTACAAATATTCGTCTAACTCTCCTTGGAATAATGTGTCCTATTACATTTCTAAATATTACTAATAATACTTTTCTTTTTTTCTTTTCCTTAATAAAATTTTAAATATATACATTTGCGTGTATTTTATTTTATTATCGATGTTTGGATTTTTTGAATTTACGTGTTTTAGTCCCTTACGACTACAAATTGTATAGAGTTTATTGGGAACAATTTTTTAAAGATGCAATATTGTAAAGGTTGAAGCTAGGACCGTGGTTATTTTTCTTTCATTGAAATTTCGAAATGTTTTTGATTTGTTTTCTGTTACTATTGAACGTATTGGAAAGTTTCGAATTACTGACTACCATTCTTATTTTATATAATTTTATAGTTTTTTTTTCTTGTAAAAACGTAATAATATCGACTGATTGTTTTTAAAATTTATACTTTTTTTGTTTATTACTTAATAAGGAAGGTATTGCGTGTCTGTTTGAAGTAACGTTAAATTCACTTACAAACAACGTTTATCTATAACATTGCAAACATATTCCTAAAAAATTGACGCTTCTTTTCGATCTCGAATATCTTATATATAAGATTTATTTATAGAAATAGAATCGTAGAGCCAAAAAATCCGATCGTTTTTTTAGCGTATAACGTATTTACAAATTTAAACGAGTATCACATACAAATCGTAAAAACATTATACAATTTTTTATCTCTAGATGTCAAATGTATGCGATACAAAAACAAAAGTAATTGCCAATAATCTAAAATATCAAACTTCAAAGATATAGGTGTATAGAAAAAGTAATATAATAAATAAAAAAAATGAACCTAAAAGAAGAATAAAAAAAAATGTTTGACTGAATAAAGCGCAAGAGTCAATATATAGAGAATCGATCTAGAGAATTAATTTCTCCCTTGAGTGGAAGCGTATCGGTTCGTCTCCGGTGATGCACGAACGCTCTATACCCTCTCTCCCTCGCGCTCTCTCTCTCTCTCTCTCTTGTCCGATGATAACCACACGGATGCAATATGCGCCCTAGAAGATATTACCAAACGCGCTACTAACGGAGCTAGCTAATACTAATTTCAGTTGGTCGGCTACTCTAAACCTATTCTATCGTGTATTCCAAGTACAACCACTGCTAATCGCTTATCTTTTTATTACTCGTTTTTAATATGTAATTTAATTTAATTTTTGGCTTTTACAATACTATGTTCAATAAGAAATTTGTTTATTTTTGTTAAATTATTTATTTAATTTAATCGTGATAGAAATTTAATTATTTCTAATGTTGCTAGATAAAAAATAGTTACTTTTTACTGATTATTAATAATGGCTAATTTATACCAAAAAGATCATTCAAATTCCTTCTAAGGATTTGTTTCTTTTTATTGAAGTAGTAATTTAATTTAATTTTGATAGAAATTTTACCATTTGTAACGTTTTGAAATAGAAAAAAAAGAAATAGTTTATGACTAATAATAAGTATTTATTCA
Organism: Theocolax elegans; assembly: GCA_026168455.1. Lineage (NCBI taxonomy): Eukaryota > Metazoa > Arthropoda > Insecta > Hymenoptera > Cerocephalidae > Theocolax > Theocolax elegans. Next base: position 105,804,725 of record CM047425.1, read on the forward strand.
TATTTTCAATAATATTATCTAGTGATCTTAAAAGAGTGGGTAATTTATACCGAAAAAATCTTTTGAAAATATAGTTAATTAATATTAATTATTATAAATAATATAGTTAATTAATATAAATAAACAATTTCAGTAATAGCATTCTGTCGGTTTTGTAATGTTTTGAAGAAAAAAAATAGCTATTTTATAGTTAAGAAACAACTATTTTTCAATCACTACAAATTACTAAATTGTCAAAATTTCTTCTACGAAATTATTTATTATTATTAAAAATTTTGAGTTACTAAAATATCGTCATAAATATGAGAACAAAAAAAATTAAGTAAATGCTTTTGTTGAATTAAAACATTTTTTAATTGCAATATTTTCTTTCGCATTATTAAGTTTCAAAATTAACCGAATAAAGTACATTTGTTTAGTAAAATTAATTCATAAGTATTTTATTTTAACGGAGGCGTATTTTAATAATGTTACGAAAGAAGTTATATAATTAGTGAATTACTGAAGTCTGACCATAATCGGATATTATCACTTAAAAAACATATTCCAAAATATTGCTATTAAGAAAAATATATATGATTTTCGTTTAGTTATTTATTCCGTAGATTTTCCCTCGTAAAATCAGTGATTCTCGCAATATCGTCGAGGCACTTATTACCCAAAATAAAATCGTAAAACAAGGTCGCTCTACGATATATTACTCCCCTTCGGTTCGATAAACGTGAAACGCACCTCGTACCATAAATAAATAACCAGTTATCCAACCGAAAACTCATCGGCTACTTCGTTTTAAAGGGGTATATATATATAGGACCCTTGACCTCGAGGACTCGAACATATTCCAGAAGCATTTTATTTACATGGTAACTGCTTACATTTTTTATCTCTCTCACGTCGAAACACCATGGTATAAGGGATGATACGCTTCATGAATTAATCATCCCATCGCCTCGCTCGGGAATCCAAGCAATATATATATATATATATATATATACGCGTATAGAAAAATGCCCACGTGCGCATAATATACGTGGCTCGGGTAAATGTGAGATTAACGAGCGTGGAATTGAGAGGAGCTCTCTTTGCAATTAGAAACCTAACGTTCTTTGAACCTCACCTACTCTCTATACACACACACCTTCTTTTTCGTTCGTACCGAACGAGCACGAAGATTGAGAAGAAGCTGCTTAATTATCGTTTTTTTTTATATATACATTTCGTAAATGTTAATTTCCCGAGAAAGCTAATGGAAAAGCGAAGTTGAGAAATTGTTCGTCACGTATAAGATTATTAATTTAACGTAAATGTTATTAACGTTAAGCGCGATAATTGCTGGAGACACGTAGGAGGTAACTTCCTTGTGTAAGCTTTTAGTATTAGAGACGAAAGGTTCGAGTGTGTGCGCGTTGAAACACCCGTAGCCTAACTGATCGACGAATTAATTTCGAGGTACGTGTATAATTGACGTACAACAACGTGCGTATATATACCAACACTTTGAATCTCGCCAGCCAAGTAGTTCGCGATTGCTCTACACGGACATTTAATCCGTACGTGTGCGAATACGCAAGCTTGTGTAGAACTGCCAGTGCGTCTGATCGATTCGTTTAACGACGAGCCGTGACACCGAGAAATTGGATATACCGTTTAATGAAATTTGTATACATGTAGTACGAAACGTGCTCGGTTCTTTGTTTCCTTTGGTGTATTTTTCTTTTCATCTCAGTTTGTCAAAGTTTCAAATAATTATTCCACATTATTTCATTAGTTGTTTTCTTAAAATTGATCAAATCTTTGGTGAGTTGCGCGGAAATAGAAGTAATTAACAATGATATTATTTAAATGAAAATATTGCAATTGTTGATGTGGTTTAAAATTGCAGTAGTAATGTCTCAGATTAGTCAGACCACGGTTTAAGGAAATACGTCGAGCGGAAAGAAAAATTGATATTATTCTGTACTATAATTTTTGTTAAATTATTTTTTTTTATTTATAAGCAATTACAGTCGTAAAATCGATTCCAATCAATGAGTATAATAACCGAGAACGAGAAGAGAACATTTTTAATTTTATATTGCCTTATACTTAATTGCAATTTAAATTCGAATAATTAGCCAACAATCTGACAGATTTTTTGCAGTTTCTTTAAATAAAAATCGTAGTCGGATAAGATAAAAGAAACCTCAAATTTATTTTATAGATTGATAATAAATATTTGCTACTGAAATTTTTATTTGTATTCGATATATGTATTAGGGCATATTTATTTCTCTTAACTATGTAAATTCGATCTTTCCATACTATAGTGAAAATTTAATAATCTACTTTATACGTTATAACAATTCATTTTCTACCGATTTAAAAAAAAATAACTAATTTATATACAAAAAGTTGCTTCCATTTTTATTCCGGTAAAGAAATCCCTTATGAAAAAGTAATTAGAAGCGATTTCAATATTGATTTTTAAAGATATAAAACAACGTTTGATCGTAATCAAACATGTAAATTTTAGTATTTATAAGCACGCGGATATTCTATTGCATAAATATTTTAACTAAAATCTACAAAAGGGACTAATTAATAATAAAAACGCAAGAAATACAATTATACTATCCAGTGGATTGAAAATAAAAAGTTCCGAACTACGCGTTTTGTTTATAAATTAATTTTTTTTCGTCGTTCTTGCGCACGCAAACACGAGGGAAGCTTTTCTCTTATTTTTCGCTTAATTCTTACAGTTTCAGTATTTTCCTGCTCGCTCGCACTAACGACTCTAATTGATTTAACGCTTCGCTTTAAAGAGTGTACTGAGCGGCTAAAGCACGCTTCTTGATTCCTCCTTCTCTTGAAATATTTCTGCAAATTTTCTCTGATGAGAACTTACCGAGGCTTGAGACGCTACAAATTTGTGAGTGTAAAATGTTGCTCCAGCTATGGTTATGAATTTATTTGTGTTTCTTTTAATATTTTTTTTCCTTAATATATATACAGAACATTATATTTTTTTTATTCATAAATTAAATCGAAGTCGATTCGTTTGAAATCGGTGTAGATACGAGAGAAAATCGAATTTGAATTTTTCATATATAAAATCACGGGATGTCGGGTAATTTGTTTTTCTTCGTTTCTCCACTCTCTCTTCCCTTCGGTTTTTTTTGTAACCTAGCCGTCTTGAATGCAAAATCGCAGTTCCGCTTATCTTCGATTTTCTTCCCCTCGGAACGCATTGATTTAAAAATTGTTGACGTCTACTTATACGGGTTACAAATGACGCTCGATTAATTTATATAATGTAAAAGTAAGAGTTTCATTTGCGGGATGGTGAAAAAAGTACAATTTTCCGACGTTACGATGTAAAAAGAAAAATAGTGTATTTTACGGCGCGACCTCGTTCGTGTAAAGAGGAATTCATTTACTTTTAATTAAATATTACTTTGCACTTCATTATCCGACCAGATGTTTAATTAATTACGCTCATTTTAATAAACGTAAATGCACGTTTTACGCTCGATTGTGACGAGCGAAGAAAAAAAAGATCGTTTGAAAAGCAAATGTATCATTCAAACAAATACAATGAAAAACAAGAATTAAGAATCGCAGTTGTCTGGAAAAAGTGACTGGTCCAGCTATATTGTATCATTTTCTGGCGACACGGGGTCAGATGTGCCAGTGTCACTTAATATAGATTCGGCCTGAAAATCACATCCCACGTGTACAGCGGAACCTAATTAACTTCGATCGGTCGACTGCATCGAGAGCCCACTCGACGTTCTGCAGTCACAAGTGCTTATAAATTTTTCATCCGGGAAATTCGTCATATATACCTCGCAATTTCCGTGTATACGTATATACGATTTATAACACTGCAATTGCGCGTCTACGTCGCTTATCGTTTCTCTCTTTCTAAAGAAAACAAGAGACAATCGAAGTTGTCGAGTAAGAAAAAAGAAAGAAAGAACGTGTGTGTACCAACTCAATTTGCGCGTTGGAATAATTTCGAGGACGGACAAAAAAAAGAAAGGGATCAACACGAGGGGGTCTTTTATCTAGCGGAAAAGCACACAGGGGCGGTTACAGAGAGAAAATCCGTGCTTATATACCTTGGGTTCACGCTAATCACGCTCTATCTCGTTCCACCGAGGGAATCAACTTTCCGCGCGACCGTATACATTTTTTTTTCTCTCTCTCTCTCTCTCTCTCCTTCGCCCCGGAAATAGGCCAATCGGGTAAAGGGCAGAGAGAAAGCGAGATAAACGCAAGAAAAAAATGGATGCAAAAGACTGGGAAAATAAGTCGAACCCGCGTCGAGTAATTGTTCGACTGTGCGCGACTTAAAAAATGCAATTAAACTATTCAATCTTTTTTTTTCTCGAATCTATTCGAAATATCGTATATACACTCGCTCGTCTGTTTGGAATGATGAAAATTTTCTAACGACTGATCGAACGAAAAATAAAGTTAATCATATAGAAGGAAGGCGAAGCACGTCGTTACGACAAGAAAACTGTTGAAACGAGAGAGACCGAAAGAGGAAGAAAATGTCATTTGCAAGACGTTGAAGAACGTAACCCCTAGGTATATACACCGTCGAGAAATTACTTTGATTAAAATATCGTGAAAACGGCAAAAAGTCACAGAACGAAAAGTTATTATTATTATTATATAAACTTCACCTTAATTATCGAGCGATGCGTTTAATTATTTTTATTAATTTTGCCTACACCAAAATTGGCAGTTTAATAACAAAAATTTTTATCAAATCAAAATATTTATCCAACGAGTAAGAGAAAAAAAAACGTTTGACCAGAAAAAAAAAGCTCAACTTGGTCCAGCTCTTCGATTTTTGTTAGCCGCGAGCAAAACATAACCTGGCTAACTGCCCAACGACCGTTATTAAAACAGCTCGGACCGAAATTTGCCAAGACACTTAAAGCGCACCAGTGAATATTCGTTTTGGCACGTAGATATGATTCTAGTTGACGATTATCATTATCTTTCATCTTATTGTAATTGGATTAATCAATTAGTCGTTATATCCAGTCTCCTGTACCTCTTTTTTTTAAATACACTAAATTTCGTATTTATTAGATCCTTTTATAATTTTTTTATTAATTGTATATATAAATTTTTATTTATTCAAGTTTAGTGAATTATTTTTAGACGTAAACGTATATGTTTTTATTTGGTACAAGTAGAAAATTACTTTTTATTATACGGTATAGAAATTCTTATTTATTAAAACTTAATAAATTAATAAATATGTTTATTTTTATTTGTACTCGTCGTTGTTTGATAATTAATAATTCATATTTATTTTTATTTATCACTGTTTAATTAACAATAGCGTACGACATTTACATTTTACTGTTCCTTCCTTTATAGTTCATCTGATAAATCGTCTCGTTACAAAAGTTTCTATTTTTTTTTTATTCTGAAATTGCATTTTTATGTTTTACGAAACTTGAAATATTCTGTGGCTTTTTAATAAAATTCGTTATCTTGATAGTTGTACTTCGAAACTCGTTTTGTACTTCCACCATTTTTCATTGGGTTTCCTCTCCACGAAACGAAGAATACCTCGTAAAAACTTGTGTGTATATAAGTATTTTAAAAAATTTAAAACATAACACAATTGACGATTTAAATTTTTATTACATTATAACCTTCGATAGACGAAAATTAATTGGAGTTTAATAATTCGCAATCGTTTTGAATACTCACCGAGTATATACATACTACAGGTACATATATATACGAGAAATGTAAAAAGAAGAAGGAAAAAAAGAGCGTCGAACAAAGGCGTAAAAAAAGAGTCGAAGTGCCTCGTAAAGTAGGAGGTAAACGAAGCAGAGTAGCACAAAAGACCGCTAAATTATTCGTGCTACTTATTCCTTACCACCTCTCTTCTCATTTTTTTTTGTTCTTTCTCGATAAAAAGAGAATAGTGTGTATTTTGCATTCATTTTTCGGTAAAGAAAATCGTAATCCAGGTAAAATCCTATCTATCTTCTCTCAGTAGTGTTTTTCATCTCTTAAACTTCTCAGGCCCGAAAGTACGAGGAGTTCTCTCTCGTCGTCTAATCGCTTGATCGACCCCCTCGTGTGACACGGTAAGCTTCTTGCGATGACTCGAGAACTAAACGAGGTCGATATACAGACGTGTCTCTCACACTTACCAATGAGAAAATGTTAGTTTTATACTTTTCGCCTATAGCTCTGAGACAAAAACAATTTATTTTTCAATTTTGTGTTTAAGGAATTTTAAAGAATTCACTTACGTTAAATCCAATCAGTAATTCAAATTTCCCGCGTTTCAAATTATTGTATTGTTTGCATAAATTAGTAAAAATCATGAAAATGTTCAAAATTTTAAGATGATACATACATTAGTTAAAGACGATTAATGTATTAAAAAGTTTTAATATCATTACAGAATTATTGAAATTTTTACAACAACAAATCGCATCTCAAAACTTTGCACATAAACAATCTATGTCGAACTCAAAATCTTTTCTTCATGGTTTTCCTTAAATTTTAATACAAAATATTAATTCTCTACCGATAAACGATTCGGATGCTACCTCAAAATGAAACGTTGTATAATTCTTACAATAAGTTGGAAGAATTTTTTTTTTACCACACATGAATTAAAACTCTTAAAATTTATATGGCTCCATTTTTTACAGATTTTTTTTTGGTCAGTCTAAAAATTTATTTGAACTTTTTTAAAGAATGGCATTCGAACGAGATTGCTTTTACTCACATTTATTATGAATTTTCACGAAACTCTTTTAAGTAACGTAATTTAAATCGAATATAAGAAAAAAAGTAGTACAACTCAACGATTAATAAAACAAGTACATATATACCTTACGCACTCGTCGAACAAACACAATTTGTTCTTTAATTACAATGTTAATGACTCTCGTAAATCAACACTATTTTCATTTTCTTCGTGTAGTGAAGTGGCAATTCTTTAATTAATACTCACCTCTGGAATTCAATGCAATCGGTAAAAAATATGAAAACAAATAATTTCTAGAAGGAGTAACATTGCCACTCGACTTACCTTCTCTCGTGAATCAACGAGCGTATTACACAAATAAACATCAGCCGGAAAATTCCATCAAGCTTTTCACCGGCAAACATCGTGAAAATTGCACCACGTTATCGCGTATCTATATATATATCTGTATACATATGCGAAGGCTTAATCATTGACCTAGAACTTTCGCACATATTCGACCCAACTCGGAAATCTGACATTAAGTACTGCCACAGCTATTTCAACGTTTAATATCATGTAGGAATTTTACAAAGTAGATTTATATATTTGAATGTGCGAAGCGATGGATTTTTTTATAGTAATTCATTAAAATTCCAGAAAATTTTTATCCCTCTTGAATTTCTCGTTTGCGTAGAGAATATACCAATTCTGTTCGAGACTTCGCTTTTTTTTTGTTTTTTGCTTATCCGAGAGTTTTAATTTGACACTTTGATTAATTTCAATATACACGGTTAATCGCCGGTGAACTAATGCTTGTCAATTTTCACTTCTTCAAAATGTATGTAGGAGCAAAATTTCTTTCTATCAATAATTGTTGTAATTAATGTTTTTAATTATAACAGTGATGCAAATGCAAAGTTTCGTAAATTAAATAATAATAACATTTACCAATTTTAAAGAAATCTAATTAATGAACGGATAAAAAAAAAAGTAGGTTATAAATATAATTAGCCAATAATTATCAATACAACGTATAGTATAATAGATTTAATTAATAATATTTAGTAAATTAACATGCGAATGGTAACATTCGATAATCATATAATAAATTTAATTAATAATTTTGAATAAATCAACATTTAAATCATAAACTCCTATAATTTCATTATACGAAATAAAAAAATTTTGAAAACAATATAATTTAAATATCAAATACTTATACATATTATTAATAAATATAATCATTAAATTTGTAATGATAAATAAAATTAAAAATCAATAAAATATATAATACGAATAATTTATAGTAAAAAATGACTAAATTATTCACGATAAACTATGATTCAAAAATCATCCGATAAATTTAATTAATGTAACATCGAATAAATTACCATTCCAATTATAAACTTCTATAATTGTATCGAAAATGCGAAATAAGAAAAAAGTTAATTCCAAACCCGAAATACGTAAATTACAAATAATTAGCCGAAAGTGGACTAAATTGACCATAAAATCATCTGCAATAAAATTAATTAATAATTTCGTATAAATTAACGTTTGTATATAATAACTGTTACAGTGTCAATTAAGTAAAATAAATATTTAACGCCCTTTAAATATCGAAAGAAAAAAAAGAACATCCAGAAGAATCGTATTAAACAACTAAAAGTGTTGTAAAAAAAGAAGAGTAAAGTAGTTTAAAAAGGAGTGTATCACCTAAAGAAGTACAAACTCGTACCCACGGTAAAATTGAACGTAGAAAGTGAGTAGAGAATCCTAAGAGTGTAGATGCAATATCGAGCGAGAAATACGGCTATATAGGGGTTGGATGAGAGTAGGAAGATAAGAAACTCTCCAACATTAGAGGGACGTGACTCATAGAGGGATACGTTAGGATGAAGGGACAGTTTGCAGAAAGAGAGCCTTACTGAATTAGAGAAACCAATGAATATGTGTATACCGACCGAGAATTCGTCTATGTGTCTACGTATGTGAGATAGGGAGAGAATCGTTGAAACTGCACACTAGGCGTTTTTCGTGAAACGTAAGCTCGAACGGTCATTCGGGATTATATATATATATGTATATATATCCACGAAGAAAATACGGTTTCTTTAGAAAATAATTTACTTTACTTGACAAACGTCTCTCTCTCTCTACGTTTGTAAATATTTTTCCTTTGCGGATTTAGTAAACACGTTTTGATTCGATGAAATCGTTGTATCGTGATTTAAATTTCGTGCTATCTATGCACTCGATGAATAATTTTTTTTTTTGATAACGCACATTTAAATCTAACATATATCGTTTTAGATTATTGAAAAAAATGAAAAGTTCGTGTTATTAAAATATGGATTACAATGTAACTTTTCATTAACCGATGTGCTTTAACAAATCCTTATCTTAGTAAATAAAAGTGTTAATCTTTAGCGAACTTTACAGACACGTTTACCCTGTCGGATTGTGAAAAAAAGGAAAAGTTACAAATTACACGGAGAGAGAGAAAAAAAAAAGATTTTTTTTTTACCTTTGGAATAAATGAAGAACATTCAGTTGCTTAATCATGATGCTTCGAGGAAGAACTTTTTTAATTTTCTACTTTAATTATAATTCTTTAATCAAAGAATCATAAACATACACGAAAATGTTACAATATTTTCTTTTCCTCCTTAGAATGCAAATATATTGTTCACGTATTTACAAAGAAAAAAAATACGGAGTATTTTTTGCGTTCTCCATTAACAAATATATGACACGGTTGCATAAGTCGTTTGGTAAACAGCGTGCACGTGCGAGTGACGAAGAATAAGTGAAAGAGCAGCGTACATGAAGTGAGCGAAGAGAACGGTAGATTTAAAAGAATTTTAATTTGTGAAAAGATAATAGCGTTTGAAATAACAAAAGCTCTCGCGTATAATATGTATATATATAGGTAAAATTTTCATATTTTTTTTTTAATTTCAAGAGCTTGCGGTTAAACATTTACCACACACACATCTCGATAATATGTAAAAAGAAAGAGCAAGAAAAAACAATAAAACAAAACGTACGTTAACGAATGTAAGGAGGAGGAAGGCTCCGGTGGGGGCCGCTCGTCCATCGTTTGAGATCTAGAGTAAATCAACCTAAAAAAAAAAATTAAAAAAAAAGGATCGATTGGATTAATCAACGCGACTGAATTCATCTCTCTTACCATTTACACAGATACATCTTTACGATAGTGAGCTACCTGATTGGCGTTTTCATCTTCGCGACGATCGTCGGGCAAGTTGGGAATGTCATCACTAACCGTAACGCCAATCGTCTCGAATTCGAAAGGCTGCTGGACGGCGCTAAAACTTACATGAGGCATCACAAGGTACCTGGTGGTATGAAACGAAGAGTATTAAGGTGGTACGATTATAGTTGGTCGAGAGGTCGTATTCAAGGTGGTGGCGATATCAACACCGCTTTGGGTTTATTACCCGATAAACTCAAGACTGAACTTGCACTACACGTCAATCTTTCGGTACTCAAGAAGGTCACTATATTTCAGGTGAGCGGGATTTATGAGGAAAACCTTCCTTCCTTTTTTTACTAATTTTATCCTTCTCTTTTGGGTAAAGAAGGGGTGTAACGAACAAAAAAAAAAACGATGGTAGATTTGTATGTTATCGTGAAGAATTTTCTGATTAATATATCTATATATATGCGGGAGGGAAAAAAGTGGAAAATCAATTTGATTGAAGCTCTGAGGGAAAATTACAATGTTGAAGAGGAAATGGTACGTATATATATATAGATGCTTTAATGAGAAAAGATTATACCTTTTCGATTTACGCTTGAATAATTCACGCTTACAATATTTCATAATTTCGTATAAAATTACTAATTGTTATTATCTGTAAATTAATCTTGGTAAAATAATAATAAGATTCTTTATGGCAAATGAAAAAATAATCTGTCGCTAGAGACCAAATTTTTTCTTAGCTCATGGGATGTAATATGACAAAACAACGATAATCGTGGCATATAAGCTTGCAAATGCGCCTTATGTGCTTTAATGTGCTTTCGCTTAAAATGACCAGAAAAAAAAGAGCAGCGTCCTCTGCACAGCCCCCTCTTTTATATTCCTCTGACTATAATGTTCTAAAAAGATAATTTCGTATTTGTGTTTACGTATAAGTGTCTGTATATATTATGTTTGCATGCGCACACACGCGTATATATAATCATAATTACACGTAAATATCTAATAATAATAATTTTTCATAATTTTCAGGTAAAACATTAATAACGATGGCACAAACTGTTAACTCAATAACGCGATTACACGATTGTACAATATTAATTATAATATTAATTAACCCAAGGATTTTACCGTGAATTTCGTGAATATAATTGATAGATCGCGAACTCCGAAACTCGTATTAACCGTATCGTAACTGGTTATAGTCAGTCGAGCTTAACTTAATTCCAAAATAGTTGCCGAAACAATCTCATAAATTGGTGTAAATGTGTTAAGGCTACGTGTATATACCCGTGTTGTATATATACACACACAACATATCGGTATTATAATCAGGTTGTTATATACATATATAAACAAGTAGAGAAAAAAAAGCGCATACACACGCACAAAGTTCGAATTATATTAATATATTATAAATCAATTTAGTGACACGTGTAGACCAAGTTGGAGAAATCATTGTTAAAGAAAAAAAGGGAAGGAGATAAAAAAAATGGCAATACCCAACTGCTTATTTTTCTGCAATATCTTAGGGGATAGTCGAGTTGAAAAGCTCCTTCTCTCGTCGTCCGTTAGTAGTATACGGAACGTTCGTTTTATATGTATATATATATAAGAAGAAGAAAGAAGGGAAAATAATATGAAATATATTTCATCGATGCGCGAGCGCCAGATGGCGAATATCATACTGCCATAGCGATATGCGCCACTTGCCAGAGATCGTAATCTTTATACTACTACCACTACGTTTTCCCGCGCGTCTTTACATGTGGGTGTGTGTATGTGTATGTCTATATATATTAAAGTCGAGATGCGACACGCGCTTTTGTTATACTCTTCCTTCTCAAGTTAACTCGTTAGAAAAGTGAAACGAAACTTTTTTGTCACGCTTGTTAAGCCGATTTTTTTTACGGCTAAACATTCGTTTTTTTTTCTTTCTATCTTCCCTTCTACGTGATTGTTTCTCTTTTTTAATAACGTCCAGGCCATTAAAGCAAACGAGGCTTCGTACGTTCTTGTAAGTGAATATATGCGAATGCGTTTCTCTTAATTTTTACGACGTTGTTCTTATTGTTTCTCTCGAAATTCGAAGCAGAAAATGAGTGGTTGACGATTTTACTTGGAAAAATTTGGAGTGGTACAATTTTGTATTTACATATTACAATTTTTACGGTGGTACACACCGGGTTACACGCAATTTTTGGTTCACGGAATGTAAACCACAAAAAATGGAGAAATGATTTATTTTTTATCAAAAGAGGAATTCAATTTGTCGAAAGAACCGTTTTGTTAGGATGTTGTGTTCCCTTTGAAGATATATTGTAAATTTTTTAAAATGTTTTTATTGATAAATTAACGAGATTTTTGTACACAGCCGTGAATCACTGTTTTGTAGCTTTATATTACCGACCAAAATAGTTATTTACAAATCGTTAATTAACAATTAATTATATCGGAAAAAAACATCTCTGTCACGTTATTCTATTTATTTTGAACAGTATCTGTAATTTTTTCAGATTTTTCTTACAAAATAAGTAGGTCTCTGTAATTTGGGTATTACTCCCCTTAATGATAAATTTAATACTTCCAAATAATGTACGGATTTTTCAGTTGACTTATTTTATAAACAAATGCTTTTTGTATCGAATTTTTATTTATTGTTACATGATTTATATTAAAAATTGGTCAAGAATTCGATAATGATCAGAAATTGGATATGATAATGGTATCTGAAAAAAATGGTTTGATATATTACTATAATGTTTTAAGTACACTCCTGTTAGAATTTGGATTTTTGTATTTTGTATTTTGTTTTATTTAGGAATGATGGATTTTTGAGTAATTATAAAATAATTTGGACGTAATTAATTAATCTTTAGCCAACGAATTAGCCAACTCGTAAACGTCTTGTTTTAAGTTAAAAATAAAAAATTATTATAAAATTTGAATTCTTTCTTGAACTGAATAAGGGCAGGTTGATTGGATATTTAAAGAAAACCAAAAAACACAAATTTCAATATAGAAATTGCGACGTTTCGTCGACAAAGATGCGTCGACCTCATCAGGCACTGTTTATTTAAAAAAAAAAAAAAGTTTTAAAAAAAAATACGTTTGTAATATACTTTGATTATCATAATTTATATTATATTTTTTAGTATATCAATATATTATTCTATACATAGTAATTTATGTTGCAAATTGCTTTTAGCGAGATATCAGACCCAAATTACAGGGATCCGCACCTTTCAGCCCAAAAATTATATCGATAACATTGAATTAAAAATCTGAACAAAATTCATACGGATAACTTGAAATATAAGTAATGACTTGACGTTATGATTTTTTAAATAAAGGATAATTTGTTTAAATAATATTTGGTCAGTAATTATTAATGAAACATCGTAATCATCATGTCAGGTGTTACTGACATTCAGGATTTTACAAAAAATTGATTCATTTGTTTATGAAACAAAAAGTAAAAAACAACCATTTTCTAAGCCCGACATCCTCCTTTAATTTTCAATAAGTATCTATTACAAAATATAGTAATTTTAATTAAATAATTTTTCTATCCAAAAAAGTAATTTACAAATAATCCCATTGTACTTTTCTCTTAAAATATTTCCTTCCAATATTCATCGTGATGAACAAATCAGATTAGACAAAATTACAAGGTAGTATATAAACAATTTACGAGAAAGTTTGTTAAGTGATTTTCAGTGAACCGTGCGTATATACACCCACAGATTATTATATTTTCACGGTATCGCTTGTACGTAGAGACGAGAGGTAAGTCGCTAAAGTAAGATTTGATCTCATAATACCTCCAGGGAAAGAGGGAGGAGAGAGTTGAGAAAAGCTCACCCTCTTGGATATAGAAGAACTAACTTTTGTAACAAGCAACGACGTTCAAATCGAAACTTACGTTACACTCTTGTATTTTGTTAGTAGATATACATTTTGACTCACTTTTTCTTCTTTTCTACTTCTTTCTTTCTTTCTTTTTTTTTTGCATACTTTGGAGAAAGAGCAACTTTTTCTTTTGTATCCCTCCGAGGACATTTTTATAGGGCCTTACGTTGTAAAGGCAGTTCATCATACTCTATTCTCGTTGATATATAATCTGTCATCTTCCAACCTGGGTGGTCCAACTTTTTCTTTTATCGTCGCACGTACGAAAAAATATATACCAGTAAAATCGGATATATATTTAAGAATATTTAATAATAAACAAATATATATTTTTTTTATTACATTCAAATTATTATTTTTCGAATAAACCTCGATGTAAAAAGTAAAATTCTTTTGAATGTACGTATATAGCTAAAACCTTCTATTAGACTCAGGAGATCAAACAAATCTTACCCTATTACGTGTAATAAAAGGAAAATGACGAGATTAACGAAATAAAAAGAAATGAAAATTTTAAGTATATGTATATATACACACACACACACACACACACACATACGCATACATATCCCTTGACCTCAAGTTCGTCTTTCAATACCATTTCCATAGCCCCTTGACTTTGACTTTCCAAATCTTTATTAGCTTGGAATTTTCATCGTAAAAAGGCAAGCGACACGCAAACTATATCGCGAAAAAGATAAAAAAAGGGGGTGGAGGAAGGGGGTCACGAGGGTGTACTACGATCAAAGAAGATGGCGGTGTTATCAAAGAAAGCAAATTGACTATTCAAATTGAATCGCTCTCTACGTTCCCTCTTCTATATACATACCTTTCTACATAGAGTGAAATGGGTGAGGTCGTTGACAAGCCCATTCTTACATGCAGATAGTAAAATGTAGGGAGGCTAATCTTAATGGGGTATATACAAAGTCCTCGAGCGTAACCTTTTTTTTCGAATCTTTTTGATGTAACGCGCACAGGTTCATTCGATCTTTCTCCTCGAATAATAAATCGACGAATACATTCGGATCGTACAGAAAGAAAATGCGAGATAGAACGATCTCTTAGCAAAAGGAAAAAAAATATATAGATATTTGTCCGACTGCGAAATGAATACATATTTTTTTTTTAATCCGAGTCACGCGCGCCGAACGTATAAACCGAATTCTTCGTCGAGATAACCATACCTTCGAATTTACCTTATACACGTGTATAAAACACGAAAACGAGGGACGTCTCTTAGAAGAAGGGGAATCGAAAAAGTATATTTATACAGGTTCTTTTTTTTTTGTTAAAGTCACCTCTGAAATTCTGTGCAACGCCAGGGATTGACAGTCTCGAAAACGACCAAAAAAAGGGAGAGGAGAAACGTCACTAAGAAGGATGTGGGTGATGTAAAGATAAGGATAAAAAAGAGAACGTATTTTGATTGACGACAAATATTATATATATATATATATATAGACATTGTACACCTTCGATTTTGAATCACATATAATAAATACTACACTACGATATTTTATAAAATTGGTTTTATAAAGGAGATAAAGCATATTCAAGTTCGTAATAAAGTAAGCTCATAATTGAGATGACGCGGACGAGATACTAATAAGGACGATAAATATAAGGTCCCGAGCGAACGGATAAAATTTGAGAAAATAATGTAGAATGCCCCTTTATTTCATAAATGATAAATGAGGAATTTAAGTGCTGCAATAAAATGTACACGGCGAAGTGTAATAAAATATTAAAAGGGGAACTTTTTAATTAAATTCCGTAATAGGCTAAATTATATAAGCAATCCTTTAATTCACGAGGTGTATATCCTATTGAGATTATATAATTGTTTTATTTTTTATAATTTTCGTTTATACAATTTTATTTAACTTCCATTTAATTATTTGTTTTTACACTGGAGGTGCGAGGGGATTAAACCACGAAATCAAATTCGGAGGAAAGAAAAAATAGTGGGAGAATTAAACATTTCAAAGTTGGTCGAAATATGCAAGAACGCGGAGTGAGGTAAACCGTAATGTTATTAAATGTTGAAACGAATAATTCAAAGACAAATTGCTCTCTTTCTCTTTTCCTTGGACGTATTTAAGGAAAAACAAGTAGAAAACCTCGATGTTTAGTCAGACGTCGCCTAATTGTAAATTATAATTTAAGGATTCCGAATGAATAACGAGGTTCTCAATAATGCATTAAAAGAATACATTGTTATAAATGAATATACCCCTATAATATTGTTATAAAAACTTTTTATAAATATATTACGTTATCCATGAAAAATTGCCATGAAAATTAATTTTGTCGATCACCTTGGCGTCCTCCGCAGCGAAGGAAAACTAAAACTCGATAGACTTTGAGAGAAGCTTTAAGTAACCTTCAACGTAAATTTCATCTTAGTAAAGTGAAACAGTCGCGTATAAGAAAAAAAAAAGGAAGGAGCAAATCTTTCTCGAAGAAATGCGTCGTCGTCGTAAGAGCAGTGGCCCTTCAGTAATTGGATAAATTTAGCACAAAGCTGATACGCCAAGCACACACACACACACACACACACACACACAGGATCGTTTCAAACCTGCACTCGACATCCTCGATGGATCTCGTTATTCGGCCTGCGAAAGCCATTTTAACGAGGGATGTAGGTCGACGCGCGAGCACGACGCTTTATGGAGCTTCGATGTATAAACGAAGTGACTTGCCCGAATTCATATGAACCTCGGTGGAACAATACAGCTCGACGAAAGTAAAAAAAAAAAAGAAAGAAAGTACGAAATATACATCGACCTCTGTCATTACGGTCTTGGTTCTGTAATTGGAACTTTGTAGACGCGCCTTAATGATCTGCGCATTGAGTAGGGCAAGTTATACAGTTTCGTGGAAAAAAGAACAAGAATTTAGGTGATGTGTTGTTAAAAATACTCTTGTTTTGCTTTTAATTGTTATTTTCGAGAACCGATGTATATGGGTAAAGCGATTTTGGAGCTTGATGTGGGGTGGTATACATATTCAGCAATTCAAATTTCCCGCGCGGGAAATTAATGAATTTTTATTGTAGCTTAAATTTTAATTAAGTATCTCATTGATTTATTAAATTGATTGTATTGAAAATCTCGTAATATACAGTTTTATAGGATATATTACTGAAATAATGTAACTATAATTTATATTATTATGATAAAATCAAGGGCAGTGATCTCCACTGTTCTTACGCATCAATTGATATATTTTTTATTATAATTAAAAATTATAATTTCCAACCGCGGGAAATTTGAATTTTCTTTTTTAATAGTTTTCACATCGTTGTAATTTAGCGTGTTGATATAGTTTGTGCCATCGCATACAGTATAAACAAAAATGTAACTATTATTACCGCACTTTATTTTATGAATAAGCTTATATCCTAATAAAAATTAAGCAATTGGAGGTTAGACAAACCCATTTTTTATTAGTTAAAACATCGTTTCACAGACAGTTAAAAATTGTAAAAAAAAACCGTTCAATCAATTGCCTCCCACAGTTTTCCAAACTGAAAAATCGACGAAAACCCAAAAGAGCAAGAATTGATTATAGTAAACAAACAATCGTATATTTAATTACATAATTATTATTTAATTACATAATAAAACGATAAGATAAATTACATAATAAAAAAAAATCAAAATGTTTTCCAGGAATGTCAGCCCGAATTCTTACACGACCTCGTTTTAAAAATGAAAGCTTACATATTCACTCCGGGCGATTCGATATGTCGCAAGGGTGAAGTGGCAAGAGAGATGTTTATAATAGCGGACGGGATCCTCGAGGTAATCAGCGAAACCGGGAGGGTTCTAACAACAATGAAAGCCGGCGATTTCTTCGGCGAGATCGGGATCCTCAACCTCGACGGACTCAATAAGTAGGTCGATTGGTCCAGGCCAACGTAATTAATTTCCTAGAGTGAGAAGTGATATACGTATATATGCGCACACATGCATCTTTATATACATGTATATGTGTGTATGTATATATATATAGGTTTGCATGTGTGTGTCTATAGATCGAATGACATCACAGCCGGTGTCGAATCTTTAGGCGATATCATTAATTATAACTTCACCCTTACTATTCTTGACACTCGGCTTCACTGGGTTGTCGCCTTTAGAGGAAGTGCTTCTTCACTATTCTCTCTCTCTCTCTCTCTCCACGCCCTTCCGTCCCATCTCTTGACAAGATGCTTTTTAATTACTTGCACATTTAAAATAGAACACCGGGTTACTTTATTTCGTCTTTATTTCGATCGATTTTTGATTCCACGGTATTTATATACACTGTGCGATAAATGGTGTGTATACACACGCCGGAAAATTTTCTAACAAAAATTACAATGATGTTTAGTAATGGAGAGATAAAACTAATAGAAAAAAGGAGTCCGCCAACGGCCAATGTAAATTTGCCCTGAAAGAAAGACGAACCGGGTCTATACCATCGTAAAGTACACAAAAAAATATGCAAATTAAAAAAAAATTAACCTTCTTAAGTGGCGGGAACCCTTTAAAACAAAGCTTCAAAGTTTTCATCCCCTAAGTAGATTATCGTAAAATAAAATTAAAATAAATACCCTTAGCAGTAGTTTACGCTGGGCTGTTCGGCACAGATTGATTATTATTCTTATACAAATACATAAATAATTAGCATTTATTCAATTGTTCATGGGATAGAGATAAATCTAAAAAATTGTTTACTACCCTTAGCAGTAGTTTGGTATAATTTAAAAAAAAAAATTAATTCTATAATGTTAGCACTTACTACTTAGGCAAAATTCGAATCAGCGCTATAGCTTTAAAACCACCCGTAAACGAGAATAAGGGTTATATCGGTTTCGATTTTAATTTTCCAGGAGCTTGCGATAAATAAAACATCATTGCGGTACTTTTTATAAAATTACTCAACGCCAATCGAGAGAAATAAACAGAATCTACAAAAAACAATGTTTTTTAATTCAGCGCTAAAGCTTTTTAAAAAAATCCACTAATTTTTTAAAAAAAAGCTTTTTGTTATTTGTGCTTAAAAAAGCATTAGCGCTGAACTAAAAAACATTGTATATCGTAGATTTTGTTTATTTCTTTCGATTGTAATAAAATCATTGCAAGCTCCCAGAGTGCGTCATAGAGCGTAGAAATCAACCCTTATACATTTTAAACAAAGAAATTAATAAAGCAGTACATTTTAAAAAAAATTTTTTTAAAACATACCGAAAAAAATATTTTTTGATTCTGCGCTAATGCTTTTTTTTACAATTTTTAACTATCCCATGATCAATTAAATAAATGTATTTTTTACGTATCAAACAAATAGCACTGATACAGTTTAATGCTAATTGTTTATGTATTTGTAAGAATAATAATCATTCTGTGCCGAACAGCCCAGCGTAATCTACTGCTAAGGGTATTTATTTTCATTTTATTTTATGATTTTCCCACTTGGGGAATGAAAACTTTGAAGCTTTGTTTTGAAGGGTTCCCGCCACTTAAGAAGGTTAATTTTTTTTGAATATGCATATTTTTTGCGTACTTTACGGTGGTATAGACCCCATTCGTCTTTCTTTCAGGGCAAATTTACATTGGCCGTTGGCGGACTCCTTTCATGTAACAATCGAGTAAAAATCATGTAAAAATCATGGTTAATAATAAAAAATAGTAGAATTCATGGTTTTATTAGGTTTTATCCATAAATATTATTTAAATTTTATTTTAAATAATTGTCGATGTTCATCGCAAATTAATAGCATTCAATTTATTTAAAATTAAAAAAAAATAATATTTCCGGAGATTTGAACCTGAATTTAACACATTGACATTATTTTATCATTTGTCAATTGACACTTGACAAATAATAAAAATTACTTTTATCGATTTGTTTGATTTTCCCTTTTTTTATTTGAGAAACTATTGATTAATGCAATTTAGCTCATAATTACCAATTAAAATTCATATATACTTTGTAATGAACACATGCACGGACGATTTAGAGTCAATATTTAAGATAAAAATTACTATTTTTTTATATGTACACTAAATTTTTCAATAAAAATTAGTAATTTTTATCAAGTCCTTCTCTCCATTACTTGAAAACATTGTGATTTTTACTAGAAATCTTTTCTCCGTGTATGAACGAAGGGATATTACAGTTTGGTTATTGAACTTAATTTTATGGAAAAATATTTACTTGTAATAATTCGTAGGTCTTTTGCTACAAAATGTATTTAAAAAATTGTTGAAATCCGTTGGATAAATATAGATGTTATTTTTTTTAATTATACGAGTCAAAATAATATAGTAGAACGCGAGGGTTTCTCTATTAAAATTTAGATATATCTTATGTCAAAAATCTATTCAATTTTGAGTTATTAACCATGATTTCAGAAGATGTATTATAGTAATTTTTAACAACAATTCTAACAAAAGTTATTTGTACATTTTAATATACGTTATAGAAAATTAAATGATGTCCTTACGTTACTATAAAATATATATATATAATTTTTAATAAGCACACGATTTTTTACATTTCCTTGAGAATTTAGTAAGTACGCAAAAAGTAGTTGTGTACAAAAATAGTCGTGGTTACGTAAAGGCTTTACTTTTAAATTGCACCGAAGCATACAAAATTTAAGGGCTCGTATACGTAAGGTACGCCGATTCGTTGGATATTTATAAAAGGACCAAAAATACACACCCACACACACACACATATCACTTTCCCTTTAGAGATACTAACACAGTTAGCAAATAGGAATAATGTATATTTGTCCGAACAGACGCACAGCGGACGTACGTTCGGTCGGCTATTCCGAACTGTTCAGCTTGTCACGAGAGGACGTGTTGGCAGCGTTGAAGGATTACCCGGAGGCGCAGGAGATCCTCCAGAAACTAGGTGAAAAACGATTGCGCGAGGCAAAGCGAGTTGCCCGATCGTTCAGGCATCCGCCGTCACCTAGCCACGACTCCTCGGATAACAGCACCGGTAAACGTATCGTCGAGAAGCTCAAGAGCGACGTCAAAGGTTTGAAAAACGTGTTGAGAAAGAGTCGTCGTAACACCAGGCCGGAAGAAAGTTTGGAGCTTCAACCATTGACCTCGAAAACACCGCAATTGAGAAGACAAACGAGGATCGACGAGAGTCAAGATATTTGTACCTCGGCGTCGGAGGCGCCGGTTTCACCGTTGGGTGCAGGGCTTCCATTGTTGTCGAGATTGAGGCTACTCAAAGAGAAACAGGAAAGGGAGGAGAGGAGAAATTTAATGGAAATGTCGAATCAGATACCCGAGCAGGTATAATCAAATATTATTTATTTATTTATTTATTTTATTCTGTACGTCCAGCCTATTATCATCGTCGTCATCTTTAATGGGATTAAATTATTAGATTCATCTAGGATTCACGGTTGTGCTCACCCAATCATCCGTAACAATGCGTGTGATAAGACCGATAGCATAGACCATATTATACAATAGACTGTCTATTATCCACCTAATTATGTAGCGTAACAAAGCTCTCAGTACGAGCTGTACTATTCAATTTTGTTTTTTTCTTTACATAATAACACATATAATTGCGTATATTAAAATATTATTCCTATTATTCAAACATCTTTTTGTCCATGCAAAATGTTTTTATTATATTAATTTTATTTATATTAATTAGGCTCTATACTATATTTTCAAAAATGATATATAATTAAGTGTTATTTTCGGCGAAATAGGAGTTACGTACATTTATTCATTTTTAATACAAATCACCGTAAAAAACAGGTGAACCCACGGTAAACCAGCTGATCGATGAAAATAGACTTAGAAATTTATAATATCCTATCCTATTATAGTAAATGAACGTTCGATAATCTCGAGAATTGAAACTAGAACTCGATATTTTTAGAAAAAATTTCGAACTCGATCAGTGAAATGGAAATGAGAAAATATTGCTTCCTATTATGACTCATGATTGTTCGTCACAAAAAGGTTATTTATTCCAATAAAAATATTAAAGACAAAACCCGATATATATACATTAATGCTGATCATAACCCTGGTGGAATCAACAAAAATTTTGTAGCCATTTACTGAGTAGCGTTCTCATGTCAATCTATAAACTAACTAGGACGCTTGGTCAGGTCGTGTACAAGAATGAAACGCTTTTTCGAACCTTTTTTGCCCATTTCATAGTTTTCATTCCAATTTATAAACCTTTTCTGACCATCAAAAATGCTTTTGGAATTTTAAGTAGACTAAGAAAAATTGGCCATTTTAGCTAGGTATAATAGCCATGAACAAGCTCCTAAAAATGATTTGGCTCAATTTGAGACAAAAATGATAAACGTCGAAATATCTTTAAAAGTACTATTTATATAGCGTAAACAATCGTCTGTATCTATTACAAATGGTAAAACCGATCAAATTTCACAACACGCTTTAAGTTTTGTTTACAGGATTACCCGAAAAGTTGTTTCATATTTGATGAAGGTTATGTCCATCTAAGAAATGGTCAAGAAAGGTGTGAAAAAGCGTTTCATTTTGAGATAGAAACTGACCAGTTTCACTGGCCATTTCTTAGTTTTAAGCCCATTTTTCATATTTTAAATTCTACTAGGGAATCGGTCTTGAGGAAATTTCACACCTGTGGGCGAGTGAATCGTTGAAATAAACTATTCTAACTAACTTGATGTGATAAACTTTATAAAAATAATTTCCAATATTTAAATAAGAGTTTAAGGGGATAATAATTTACATTATTATATAATTACAAAATTTAATTTAAAGAAAAAATTACTATACGATTTGAAGTAAAGTAAGAAACTAATTTCTTCTCAATATCTTCCACATTTATTAAATTATAACAACTTTTTCACCAACTTAAAACAAAATTGATCGTATTTGTAATCAAATTGCGATTACAATCTATTTCTAAATATAATAAATAAAGAAATAGCATAATTTAATAAAACAAATCTGATTTCAATCTAATCGATTATATTGGCTGTAATTCGATAATATCTGATTAGAAAACGTGATTAAAATGTTAAAAAAAATTAATTTTTCACCCTTTTTATCTGAAAAATCCTTTTTACACACCTCTATACAAAAAAATTAAGCTTCATTTACTCTCTCTAT
This sequence comes from Theocolax elegans, assembly GCA_026168455.1. Classification (NCBI taxonomy): domain Eukaryota; kingdom Metazoa; phylum Arthropoda; class Insecta; order Hymenoptera; family Cerocephalidae; genus Theocolax; species Theocolax elegans. The sequence continues at coordinate 105,827,748 of CM047425.1, forward strand.
TACTTTACACCCTGTAAATTCGTAGACTTACTTTAGAAAACGTATACAATTATTTTAGCCTGATAATGAAAACATAAATCAAATTCAGAGGTAAAACAAACTTGTAATTTGCACAAAAAAATGATAAGGGTGAAAAGTTTTATATTCACCTCGGGAGTAATTAACATCTATTCCCTTGGGAAAATTACTGCATTTTTTACTCGGGGGAAGGAACTTTTATTGCACTTCCTTAGTGGATAAGAAATTACACTGAGAAAAATATATAAATTACTATATTTTAATGGTGAGGACAGATTTGCATAGTTAATAAAATGACTATTAATAATGGTAAAACTTGCTACCATTTTGGAAAAATTACTATTAATAATGGTAATTTCTACCATTATCAATAGCAGTTTGTTCAATTTTGTAAGTGTGTCCTCCGTTTATCCATTAAAATAGTAATTATACGAACAAATTTTTCTGAGTATTTCAATCGATTTTAATACCGGATATTTTTAGGAAAGATGTAGAGAAGTTATTACTATCTTTACCATGCTGTTTCGGTAATTTTTATGTTACTGATCAGGTTTTTCAGGTTTACCTTCTTGGAACAATAATTTGCATAGGGAAATTATCTTCTTGTAATCAATATAGACATTAACGTCGTACACTTAAAATTTTTAATATTATTAAATATTAAACTATAATTTTATTTTTTATAATAATTTACGATTACTTTCTTCCAATAAAAAGGAAAAATCTAAAGGAATCGGTTATTCGGGTTCAATTCTCTATACCGATCAGTACCATATTCTATCACTTGAAATCACAAAAAACGTGAAAAATATTTCTGTTGATTGAAATGACCTCCCGTTGAACAACATATTAATTAATATCACAGGTACAAACGACGGTGGAAGTGCAAAATCCAAGTAGCAGTAGCAGCTCGTCAGTGCCGTTGCTCCAGCGGCTCCTCCACATGAAATCGAAAGCCGAGCCAGATTTGGTAATGGATCGCGAGTCCATCGTAGTGAAAGAGCCTTTGTTACCGCGTAGCGTAATACCAGAAGAAAGCGAAGTGTTCCTATCGACCGAGCAAGAGGAGACAACCAAAACCTCAACAACGAGCAACCTGTTGATCCGTACGTCAACGTCATCGTCGATGGACGTCGAAAACGGTGGGATGCGTAAACCTTGGGCGATGCTCAAGGACGCCTCGATAAAAACAACGATCAAAGACGTCCAAGTGAGGAATACGCAACAACGTCCACGTGTGTCTTCAGCTCGTAAGGTTCAAATTCGTCAAAGTTTAGTACACCTTAGGCAACAAACAAAAATGTACGCATCGGTTGATGATCTATCGCCCGAATATTGTGGATTGCCGTTTGTAAAAAAGCTCAAAATTCTAAACGAAAGGCAGAAGCTTGCGGAATTGGAGAAGGCAGTGAGAAGCTCGAGCTTGGATTGCGGTGAAAGCACGGAAGCCGAATTCGATGGGAATCTCACTAGGAGTCACTCCGAGGCGTGTGCGATCGAGTACGCGAGAAAACTCGCCAAATTAAACAAGGTACCACATTTTCCTTCATTTTTCTTATGTTCAAAAAAAAACAAATGTTTGTTACTCTAGGTAATTTTACAGGAATATACGTTGGTTTCTCGTCCGAGTCGAATTTTACTTGATAACAACGCGATCGCGGAATACTTATCAATCTTCCGAAATTTCAATGTTTACATTTTCAAATAAATTACCATTTTAATAATCGCGAACGCGTGTTAATTATAAAGCGTGATAATACGCTCGGTTAATAAAAAAAATACATTTTTTCCTGTTTTTTTTATCCATTTTCAAATGAATTAAAGCTAGTGATCAGTAATTAATACTATATGCTTAAATGCGATGCTTTAACGCTGTATAGATGTTAAATTATTTATTTTATATCGTAAATATATCGAGTTGATTTAATAAAGTAATGTGTACGTATTCATAGAAACGCGCTATTCGAAGCTTACAAAGCTTTTAAACCACAAATCATGTAAATGTAATGCAGTAGAGCATTACTCAATAATGTATATATTTATCATATATAAAATTATGTAAATTAAGATGAAATATATATATATATTGCAATAAATTCTTAGTGTATAGCATGCACGCAATTCGCTTTACATGTCTATATCGTTTATGCTGTCGCTTTTTGTTAATATGCGATATTTTGTGAAAAGATAGGAACAACAAGCTAGATAGTGAGTTATTATCCTCTTTTTTTTAATTACACTTTTCAGCAAAATAATAATAAATATTTACTTGATATTTTTTATTATTTTTTTTTCTAGATTACATTTAGACTGCTTACATAAATTTGTACAGGTACTCGAACGATATTGACGCTTTACCTTTTTTTTCGTAATTTGAGCATCAAATTTTAAATTATTCAATCATTTACGTAGTAACGTGACAATTGTGTATTCATTACTTTGTAATAGTGATTTTCACGCAGCAATTCAAATAATCGCCAAGCTTTACAACACGATGATAATATTACCATTCTTATGTGTTTATTTTGTCACTATAGCTGTTAGGAGTGATTTTTACAAGGAAAGCGTCAAAACTTTGTGTCGTCGATTTTGCACAGACCACGACAGATGCTTATCAAACAAATAAAATCGGTCACAGCACGTCAGCGATTCCAGAAACATTCTCAGTAATACTCAAAACTATTGCACTTTTCATTCTATTTAATTAGTTTAATTTTTATTTATTTACACAAAAGAGAGTTGCAGCATGGTATATTATACTATTAACACCTATAGTAAGATTTTTCTTTTTGCAATACTAACGTATTTGTTTAATTTTGTCTTTTTTTTTTATTATTCGTAAGTGTTCGATGTAAGTAATGAACTCTTTGAATGTTTAATTGTATGTAATTAATAAAAATTACGAATCGATTCGTGCTAATGAAATTTAAATATTGTTGTGAAATTAAACTTTTACCATGAGAGTGAATTACCGACTGACATTAAGTTTATATTGATGGAAGGGTTACATTAAAATTTTGATAAAATCACGAGATCTCCGGTTTGGTGTAATCTGCAATTGTGCGAAATTTTCATGTTCGTACATACGTTAATTTACCTAGAAACGTTGTTTTAAAATTTTGCCAATTTTCAAAACAATATTTTTCAGTCATTCGTGTACAAATCACCCTTGAACTTTGCATAATTGAAAGTATCGTTGTAACAGAAGATATTCTTTTTTATATTTTTACATAAAATTATTTTACCATACACAAATAACAAAAAAAACAGTTGGTACTCCAATGGTAAATATTAATATTGATATCGCGTTAAAGGAGAGCTTTTAACTCAATATTTACACCTATTACTTAGCCGATTGAACTATGGTGCAAAATTGGATAGTTTTTAAAAAAAGGCAATTATTTATAAGATTTTATGAGTTTTTTGCACATTTTTATTAAAAATAAAGGGACATTTCTTAAAAAATAATTACTTTTTTTATTTTCAATGTATATTATACGTCGTTGGCTTAGTGCAAGAGGATGCCGGATTCAGAAATAATTTTAGGAAGATGTCAAAAAATAATAGTCGTTTTCGACTGTTCAAAATTGTGACAACACCTTATTGTCTTTAATAATTATATATTAAAGACTACTTATTTGGCACCTTCTTAAAATTATTTCTAAAGCGACACCCTTTTGGCACTAAGTCTACGATATATGATCAATTAATAAGCAGAAAACGAAATCGCAGAATTGCATTAATTAAAGGAAAATTATATTTATAAAATTATATAGGAAATAGATGCAATGAAAAAGTTGAGCTTTTTTTTATTGTTTTTCATAATCATTTGAAATCAATTTTATTTTGGCTTCACTTTTAGACTCATCTGTTTTTTATAAGAGGATAATGTAAAAATAATATTTGGGTATGGAAATTGTGCATTTGGGTTAAACGGAACTGTGATTTTAGGATTGAAAGAAAATTAAAAGTCGATTTTTTTCAGTGATAGGTTTCACTTAATTACCATATTTATTTAATTAAAATAATTTATTTTTCTCTCTATCGAGTCGATCGGTAAAATTTGACTACCATAACTATGTTACTGTTCTTTTTCAATGATATTCAATATTGCACACCATGTTCAGATCGGTAAATAAATTCAAAATTGGTATTGAAACGCTCTTGATTGAATTTGACAAAGCAAACATTCAAAGGGTCATAGCACCGCTCGTTTGTAAAAACTAACAAAAGTAAAAATTACGGCTTGATCAAGTAACATTGTAACACGTCCACACAGCACAAAGTTACGTAAACATATATATATCTACCGCAAGCTAACAACAATAAATCGTCTGTCGATTAAAACAAAGAAAAAAGAGAGAGAGAGAAATGGAGCACGCTCGCTTAATTCACACACGTACGTACAGTGACACGCAAATAAGACCGCTGATGGAGAAGAGAAAAAAAAAAATGAATCGCACGGAGTTATTGCACGTAAGAGTATAAAAGCACAGAGTGATAAATAAGTAGTTATCGCGCGGTGTTGCCTAATAAAAAAACAAACTATTAAAAAAGTCTCGAGGAATTTGTACGTTTACGTGTGGTTGATATGCGAATTTGCAGGAGCGTAGGCGGCGCACGCAAACGTCGCCGGATCAGCTTTCTCCCGAGAACGAAACGTTAGAAAGGCGAAATCTAAAGAGCATCTTGAAAAAGCTCTCGGCCGGGAGCCGTGCTGGAAGCTCCGAAACTTCGGCGACGAGTACACCGGATCGCGAGGCCGCGACTGCCGAGCTGAGAAAACTGATGCGCGCTCCGACCCTCGAGGGATACGCGGCAAGGCACTCAAAGCTGTCCAAGAGTGTTACATTTAACAAGTATACTTTGCAGAGCCCACCTGGTAACGAACCGATCGCCTCGTCTTCATCCGTTACGATAATCGAGCAACCCGATCTTACTACTGCTGCTGCCGACGACGATGACGACGACGACGACGACGACGACGACGAGGATGAGGATGACGACGACGATGATCCTACTCCTGGTCGATCGACTGAACCTCCACTACCGTCACCGCCCACCAAACTTAACTTCCGTCCTCTGCTGGGTAGTGGTACTGTTACCAGGCCGAAGGAGGACGAGTGCATGGGCGAACTCGTCTCTGGTATCAAGGATGTTATACAATCGAGACTGGTTAGTTTCACTTTCCTTCTTTTTTACTTTCTTTCATTTTTTACGCCCAAGAAATTTATTCAAATGGATTTATTTATATCGTTGGTATTTTACCGATTGTCGGTAAGATTCCTCAGTCGAAAAAGTTTCATGAGAAGATCGTTTGGACATTATTTACTTGCGAATTATTATAGTTAAATCGTGACTAGTGCTCTGATAGAAAACGGTTTTTATTTCTTAAGTATGAATCAGCCATTTTAAAAGTTTCTCCCTGTAATGAAACGGTTTTTCTCATTGTTTTCACCTATTGATGTGAATGAAATCTATTGTTCAACATTAATTGTCAATCTATAAAGTATTTTTAACCGTAAATGTATTTCTTCAAGTACAAAAACGATTTGAAAACAATAACAAATTTACGTTAGTAATCGAGTGACTGATCCGATTTGACAGGAAATTCTGAGTTTAGAATTCCATAATAGACTACTTATTCTAAATAGATCGATTTAGACAATAAGAGGACAAGCCTGGGTTAAAATTTGATAAAATCTTTTCAATTTTAACAATTTATAATTTTTTCACAACAATTGAAAACATTTCTTAATTTTTTAAACAAACTATACTATTATTAACTTTTATTTCAAATTTTTTTTACTCATTTATATGTAACAAAACTATATTAATTAATTATGAAACTCCGTACTCTGTTTTTTTACCATAATGGACTTATCGCAGGATATCTCAAGAACCACTTAATCGAATAATCTGAAATTGTAACAGTAACTTTTAAATATAATGGTAATCCACTTGAGTGGAACAGAATTTCAATAAAAGTCTAAATATTTATTTAAAAAAATTATTTAGCTCTTTTATACAATTTTTCAATTTTTTAAAATAATTTGGAAAATATAATTTTTGTATTACAATGTTAATACAAGGAGAATATCATAAAGTTTGGGAAGCAGATCGTACCCACCTTGTAGGATATGTGTTCTAATATAAAAATATAAAAAAAACCAGAGCCGCAAACTCTAACAATCGTTTTTCAAAAGTTATACGCTATTTAAGCAACATTTCCAAAATATAATTTGGTTAACAAATTAAAAATGTTTACATTTATTATAAAATAAATTATTAATTGTTAATATTGAATACATTTTTTCAATTTTATTCCAGATTTGTCCCCTAATTTATTAAAATTAGTTAAAAATTATGTTTTTTTTACTCATTTATATGTAACAAAACTATATTAATTAATTATGAAACTCCGTACTCTGTTTTTTTACCATAATGGACTTATCGCAGGATATCTCAAGAACCACTTAATCGAATAATCTGAAATTGTAACAGTAACTTTTAAATATAATGGTAATCCACTTGAGTGGAACAGAATTTCAATAAAAGTCTAAATATTTATTTAAAAAAATTATTTAGCTCTTTTATACAATTTTTCAATTTTTTAAAATAATTTGGAAAATATAATTTTTGTATTACAATGTTAATACAAGGAGAATATCATAAAGTTTGGGAAGCAGATCGTACCCACCTTGTAGGATATGTGTTCTAATATAAAAATATAAAAAAAACCAGAGCCGCAAACTCTAACAATCGTTTTTCAAAAGTTATACGCTATTTAAGCAACATTTCCAAAATATAATTTGGTTAACAAATTAAAAAATGTTTACATTTATTATAAAATAAATTATTAATTGTTAATATTGAATACATTTTTTCAATTTTATTCCAGATTTGTCCCCTAATTTATTAAAAATTAGTTAAAAAATTATGTTTTAAAAATTATGATTAACGAGCTTTCATCTCAAATCCAAGTAGGAAATTTTTTATGCATTAAGGGGATTTCGGACTTAAATTACAGGGATCTTTCTTTTCCAAATCAAAAATTCTGTGTAAGATATTAAATTAAAAATCTTTAAATATTCATGAAGCAAGTTTAAAACGTTTGAAATGCCTGTCGGATTGACTATTTAAGGAAAAACGATTTTTATAATTATAATTACACGAACAATGTCGGTAATTTCTGGTTGAACAATGAGCTATTTTTGAATTATAAAATCATATTTAAATTCTTGATTTAAAAATCCGCAAGAATTCACACATATTTTTGGTTGAGCCGATTTTTCAAAAATTCTATTTCATTAAAAAAAAATTGGTATTTCACAGTCCAACATGTCCTTAAGATACGTTAAATTGATGTTGGTCTAAATGTGCGTTCACCAATACTACAATAAAAGTAATACTACTTGATTTTATCATTCGGTAGTTATATATGTAAAATAAATGAAATTCTAAAGATGAAAAGAAAACAAAACAAAGTATATTCTCTTTTTTGTACCAAATATTGTTACAAATGCGTTACTTGATTTATTTTAATTAAATAACAAAAAATGGCTGTTTTTAACACTTAACCAGAAACTAGCATGAAATTATAAGAAGAATAAAATATCTCCGGAGTCATATATCTGTGGTTCGAAACTCTAAAACAATTTTTTTATTATTAATTCAAAATAAATTAAGTACCATATTTTCGCGACATTTTCAACCATATTTTTCATGACAAAAACTTAGCGATAACGCGGATTCCGTACACGATTTTCTCACAATTTAGCAAGTAAACATTTTCCAATGATATTTCCATGATATTTTTCTAGCATATAGTACAACTTTGAAATATATTAAACAACGATAACAGTTTTGTCGAAAGTATAACTTGTTCAAAATTCACATCGATTCTATTTTAAAAGTTTCTTTCAACATTAACTTGAAAATATCCAAGTAACTTTCAAGATTTATGTAATAACTTTCATAAACGATTTTATACTTCTTATCCAATTAAAATTTATTAAGATACATCGTAATACATTTTAAAGTTCTATATATACATATATACATATATATACACTATAAAATACTGCAATATCTAAATATTACTAAACAATAAAAAAATGTATCAAATTTTAAGTAACCCAGTATTTTATTACTCCGTATATATAATCATTTACCAGACAAGACATTGAAAAATGTTTAGTTGAAAATGATGGTATATATTCTTTTCGCAAATATCATTTGTCTTCGTCTCGAAAACTCATCAATTTATATATATCTATATACTAACATTATCACTTGATTTCTATCCATTACACACTGATTCTAGATCTAATTCTGTATATACATATATTCTACTTTCTGCTAACCGCTTAAACCGATATATACTAACAAACAAATATTTATTTTAACTATAAGGTTTGTCTTTACTATCTATACACATATACATTTATCTATATATATAATCTATATTCTAGATGTTAATAATTTTCTACTTAGGTAACACGAACATTTTCTTATGAACACTGTATTATTTCTTCTGCACACGGCTGTTTTACATCTCTCCATCGTAAACATTTTTTTTAAGATAATTCTTTCATTTTATAGCTGCTTTGCTTTCCTTTCTTCCAAAATAGTGTTATTAATTTATGATTTTTCTTTTAAATGTTTTTTTTGTAGCAAAATATATTAATTATATACATATTATTTGTAGTTAAGTTTTCAAATAGTAATATATTATATACGTTAACTTTTGTTTCACGAAATTGTTTTTAGTGTATTTAGTTTTTTTTAGTTACACTCTCTTAATAGACACTTTTTTTGCAAACAGTAAAATAATCATCGAAACTCTTAAGAAAAAATGGATTCTGATTTTTTAGAATTTTCTTATATAATTTAGAATCTATGAGGGCTGTTTGGACTAATCGAAAACTCGAATTACCCGCGTTTACAGTATTGTTAATAACTGTTAAAATATTTTTAATTGTAATAAATATACGTAATAATTTTTTATGAAATAAGGAGAAATCTACCTTGCGTATAAAAAAACAAATGTTTATTTATTCATAAAATTAATTATTATCAAAATAACGTAGTACATAATTTTATTATTCTTTTTTTCTTTTAATTTATTTATATTTTTTGTTTTAGTAATTGCTAATACGATTTTTTAAATAAAAATCGAAAAGTTTTAAGTGCGGAAAATTTGAATTTTAGAGTATTCAGTTGCGTGCAAACTATTTTTCGTCAACAACTCATTTATCACTAAGAATGTAAATTTACTATTGTTTAATATCGATGATTCTTTTTAATCCAGTTGTATCTTCTTATTGTATTGATCGCACCGGTTCTTTGACACTGATATAACAATCGTATTTCCTTCAGGTTACGAGAAATCGTACTGGACGACTAACACCTGCAGAACTTTTCGTTTTTATTTAGTGGTCTTTCTAGACACTCCCGGTGTAAATTTATCATCTAAATTACCCGTGGATTTGCATTTTTGAATGATTGTATCAATTTGTTGTTGCTTTCTCAAGTTGTCATAATGCAGCGGTTTTTGTACTTGGAACCTTTTCTTTCTCCTACAACTTTATAATGATTTCACAAGTTTGCAAGTCCGTTCGTTCGGGCATACTAGAACTAAATAATGGTGTGAAAACTGATTTGTCGAACTTTCGTTGAAAACAGTGCCTTGACGAAACTTTTTTTTTATGAAAAATTAATATCAATATATACAAATTAAACAAAATAGTATAGTGAACAAAAATAATTTTCGATTGGAATCATTCTATTTACGTATTAAATATTGGTAGCTTATAGATTTGGTCGACTTGTTCATGGTAATATCGTTGATGAAACCAATGGCATATGGAAGAGATTTGAATATCTAAAACTCTATAAAATCTTTAAATTGATACATAATTACAATATAGGAAAAATTCCACTGGTTCTATTCTTTGAAGTTTTTAAAATTTTTGAAATATCTTATAAAAATTTTAAATAAATTCAGGAAAAAATTTACCATGAAGTCTTGTAAATGTGGGTCGTCGTGACGTTACAGTAAATTTTACCATGAACTTCCTCGCAAAAATTACTTATTTGAAAAAATGAAAGTGAATTCATAACGTTAAGAGCTATAACATTTACTTACACATTTACAAGATTCGATGCATCGCTTACAGTTTCAATTTTTTCAATTAGTCACTCGATGCCTTCACACATACCTCAGTCGCGTCTGTCTACGTGACATGTTACAAATATGCAACAAAAATTTGCATCTGACTTAGCTTTATGTAAATTTAAAATTTCAGAAAAAGCACCACAAACTTCATTTTAGCCTGTTAAATGTATTTGTATTTTTCTTAAATTTTCCCATTAATTATTTAGATGTTTTTGTCTACAATTTAATGAAACAGATTTCATACGTTTAGCCGTACAGGCAAAATTGCGAATATGCACGCAACTGTAAATTTAAGGAGATGTGGAACTCCTTATGTTACCAACTGAGTTATATACCGATCGTTTAGTATATTATTTTTGAATAAATTAATACATTCTATGAAAATTTAAGTAAAAATCACAAGAACATATATGTTAAATGCTCTTTGTTACGATGTAATCTTATGCAAATTTTTAAGGTGATTAGCGAAGAGTGATTAATGAGATTAATTAGTTTAAAAGTTTTTAGATATCAACACAGGCGGTTCGACTTTTAAAACAATTAATCTTATCAAATGTTGCATTAATCAACATAAAGATTTACAGAATAAAAATAATTCTCATAGGCTTCCTTAAATTTTAATGTAAAACATTAATTTTCGTTATAACAGTACTTCTTAGTCGGTAAATTACTCGAGTGGTAAGATGACGAATGCGACATCACCTTAAAAATTTTATCTGATCTGTACTGAGAATTCCAATAATTTTTAAAATAATTAATTTTAAAAATTACTGTACTAATCACCTTGAAACTTGCTATAATCATAGATTACGTTATAACCTAAGTGTGATGTTCTTGAGTTGATCCTGAAAATTTAAAGGGATGGGTATACTTAAAACTTACCGACTGAGTCAGTAGAGATGATAAAATTATTCTGGTTAAATAAATAAAGAAAATTGTGCTAAATAAAGACATTATTGCCCTTTCGGTGACTATTATCCATCACTGTGTGAAAGTTTAAACAATAATAATGTTGCGTTAGGAAATGGCATTGGAGTAAGGAATCTTGAAAGAGTTTTAAACGCAACATTATTATTGTTTGAAACTTCACACAGTGATAGATAATAGTCAAAGGAAGTGCAATGATGTCTTTATTTTCCAAAATTTTCTTTATTTATTAAACCAGAATAATATTTTCATCTCTATTGACTCGGGCGGTAAATATTGAGTATCTCATCCCCTTAATGTAAAACAGTACTTCCTAGTCGGTAAATGAGTTACCTTAAGAGTTTCGATGAACCAAAATTTAACCTATATATAGAGCTTTGTAACCGCACACAAGTATATACACATTGTATATATATATATATATTTATTCCCGAAAAGTAGATAAACATCCGATGACTAAACAATCGAATGTGACGGTGTTACAGGAGACAATCCAGACGAAGTTCGAACGTCAATTCACCTCGCTGGAGCTCGAGATTCGGAAACGGGACGAGATAATCTCGCAGCTCCAAGCCCGTATACTCGAGCTCGAGAAACAAGATAGCGGTAACGAGGAGGACGAAGAATCGGGTGGCGACAGCACCGAGCACGACGCGTCACTCGAAGACGATCTAGTCGACGACAACGAAGACCATCCATTCATGCGCGACAGTTCCGTCGACACTGTACTGACCGCCCGACCACGTCGACGTCATTCTTCGCCCTCATCGACGACCGACTCATCCGCGCACAATCGACGCTCCTGGGAAGAGCACTCCGAGGAGGAAACTTTGGAGCTCCAAGATTTACCGCGTTCCATAACACCTCAAACCCTCTGGAAAGACGAGGTAGCGATCGACCTTGAATCCAGCGACGAGGAAGGGGTAGCTGGCGCGATCAAACCAACGAAACGTACGAGCTTCAGCGACGACGAAGACGACGACGACGACGACGACGACGACGATTTGGACGACAACGGACACAACAATTGGGAGGTCGCGATGCTCGCCCAGGAACTCGAAAAGAAACGACGAAGTAGCGAGACCTCGAGTCCGGGTTCCTAGCGTAACATCACGCGATACGTCGTCAAGCTGCGTCATTATTGCGCGACACGTTCGAAACGCAGCTTCGACAGGCTCTACGTTGCCGCAAGGAACACCAGGAACGACTGCCCGTACCTCGATCTCACCGGAGCCGTGATCAACGCCTGCTGCGACACTATTATTCTTATCATGCGACACGGAACTCCGATGCGACTTTTCCGTTATTAATTCTCCTTTTTTTTAATTATCTCTTTTTTTTCGTCTTCTGTAAATATTACACACAAACATAAGTATAAGAAATTCTGATATGCGATCTAGAAATATATCTCTTTGTTACATAGCTATCCGGACGTTGTAAATAATAAAAAGGGGGAGGGAGGAGGGGAATAAAATCTCGTTGTAACGTGTAAATATCGCAATAATACTAACGCCAATGCGTATATTACATTAAATAATTTTAATATTCCTAAGTATACTAACAACTTGCGTTTGTCCACTTCTTTTTTTTTTATTTTCTCTCTTTTTTTTAAACGTAACCCTCACTATATATAAAATTGTTAAAAAGAACTACATACACACCGCGTATAAATATATAAATATAAAAAAAAGAACGTAAACGATACGATAAATTAGTTTTAAAAAAAAAAGTCGCTGTAACATTGTTAAAATATTGTTTCGATATATATATATTAATTATTTATATATATAAATAAATCGTTATGAAAATTTGAAGTGAAAAAAAAAATAATAAATAAAGTATATTCAGTGCATTGTCGACAATGCCGCATATCAAGATTTTTTCTACTTGTACGAAATTCTCGATTATCCGTTGGTTTCTTCATTTCGTCGAACGAACGAAAAAAAGAAGACTTGTTTGAATTGATACACGTGGCAATATATATATACATATATATGTGTATGCGTATATATATTTATACATCTACATCTAATTTCTGTGTCCGGTGACTCGATACACGAATACTCACACACCAATACACACACACTGTAAAATGTTTTGTACGAAATTCAACGATAATTATTTGATTATTACACACACACACACACACACATATGCACGCAGTATAAGGTCGATCAAACAAAATGTAACATTTTTACCCATGTCTCGGTCTCGGTTTTTGTATAAGCGCAAGGATTTTAACTAAAATGCCTTCTACGAAGACTATGGTTATCTCGACCTTTTTAAAAGAAAATATATATATATGTATGTATATATAACAAAAATATATACGTATGGGCTATTTCACGTCAAGTCGAAAATTTTAAATCGCATCAAATTTTGAGAACAGGCTGGAAATATCTTCCAAAAAATAGAAAAAAATTTTTAGATGTTAGTTCTAAAGATTAATTTGAACAAAAGTTGTACGTAATATTTAAAAAAAAAATAATAGATTTTGAAATAAATGGTTTTTTTTAAATAGAAAAAATTCCAATTTTCATGGTGGAATAACCCTTAATCAAATAATTTTTAACACCTACAAATTTTTTTCTATTTTCTGGAAGATATTTCCAGCCTATTCTCAAAATTTGATGCGATTTAAAATTTTTATCATACCACTTGACGTGAAATAGCCCATATGTGCATATAACAAATATATATATATATATATATATATATATATATATATATATATACCAACGCAAAATACTCCGATGCACCAATATATATATATACAAAAGTATAATGGAAGAGGGTGAGTAAAGTAAAAAAAAAACAGAAAAAAATAAAGTAAATTACCAAGGGATTATATACAATAAAATCGTTAATAGAGAATGGACGTAGGAATCGCGTATTTAAATTAAATAGGGAATTTAGCGTATATGCATTAATGATTCATCCTATATAGATATAGGATTTAAATGAAAATACAAAGAACACACACACACACAGACACACATACACACACTATAAGGAACGTTGTATTTAACAAAAAAAAATCGAAGCCCCTACCGATGGTTTTTTGATGCTGGTTATCGAATAATATTATTTTCTTATACATTAGCACCGGTAAGGCCAATTATGTCAAACGTTGAACAAAACAAACAAAAAGCAGTACGACGAGAGGTGATATGTTATTATACGATACACCGTCAAAAGTGGGACTAAAAGAAAGAACAAAAAAATAAATAAAGAAAGAAAGAAAGAAAGAAGAAGAAAAAAAAATAATATACCTTTGGTCTAGCGTGCATTAATCAAATGGATATTTTCTATAAGTAATGGAAAAATAAAACTCATTAGGTTCGTCATAGATTCCATATTTTTCTACACCGCTCAGACTATTACTTTTATATACATGTTTGAAAGGAAAGTGAACAAAAGAATTTAAAAAAAAAAAAACATAAAATAAATAAAAATTAAGAGCGAGAGAGAGAGTGAGAGAAAGAATTATTATGCATTACGCTATAGGATCGTAGTGGCTTTTTTGAAAAAAGGTGCGCGAGATCACGAAAACTCAAATAATTTACTTTTTTCTTCGATTGTAAATATTCACAGGTGCCTGAGATTATAACAAGTATATATATACATAAATGTATTTACTATTATTAAATATTATGTATATATATACTTGGGGGTGTAACTTTAGATGTGTAAAGGGAAAGAGAGAGAGAAGGGAAAAAATGAATTTAACGTGAATGAGAGCACTTTTTTCTGTTTGTTTCGTTTTTTCGTCGAGCGCCAGTCCTCCGTCTTTTTCTTGGGTAACACGCGCGCCCGCCCACGTTTTTGTATTGACGATAAAAAAAAACAAGGGATGATACAATGTATATCCGTAAATATATATATATACCGTACGTTTATTCAGGATAAAACGAGAGAGAGAGAGAGAGAGAGGGCAGTATATAAATATTATAAATACAAAAAAAAAATTATTTAGGTTCACCGCGAAATTTACGAATCTATTGAAAATGGATTCGGTTATGTAAACGACTCTAGTTGTATAAACGGAAAAAAATTTTAAAAAATATATATTATAATTATATCAACGGTAGATAGATTCACATTAACTTTTGAAAATTTATTATTTTTCCACACACATCACGCAATGCGATTTCAGACCAAGGGAATCGTTAATATTTCTTTTTATTGTATAAACAAATTGCTTAGGGGGGTGCGATGCTGAACTTTTATCCTTCCTATATTTACCTAATTGATATTAAGTGCAACGTTAAATTAAAGAAAGAAAGTAATTTATGAAATTCTAAGAATTTGTTAACTTTCCTTTATTAATTACCCATCTGCGAAATTTTCGAGATTGATGTTGATCACTTTTTGGGAAATCTCTTAACAATTTTCAAATATATTTCAAACGATTAAATATAATTTAAAGTTATACGAAATTAATGCGAATTTGGCAAAACGTATAAATATTCCTGTCTGATTTATAACAAAAAGAAAAACGGGTAGATTTATTAATAAACAAAGGGTTATGAGCTTTTAGAATTTTATAAATTAATTAATTTAATTATTAGTAATAATTAATAAAGTAGGTATATATTAGAAACTATATTAATAAAAATTAATAACAATTGGTAAAGTTCAGATTTTGGATTGTACTTTTCTTTTTACTTAAAATAATTATTTTAGAATAAATAATTTTCTTAAATTTTAAAATTATTAATTGTTATTCTTTTAATATGTAAACTCTCAATGACGGTTATAGCAAAAACTATTAGTCGATATCTCCAAAGTACAGTATAGAAAATTTCTAATAAAAAATCTTAAAAAGCATTTCGATATTTCAATAATAAAATAATATTTTTCTTTTTACGATTTTAATACTTATTTGCTTTATAAGTAAAAGACGAAAACCTGTGAAAGAAAATAATAACACACTACAGACGAATTACACACTCTCATAATTATTATTATATTTTATTGTTACTTATTATTGCATCACAATTTAAAGGGCAAAAGTTCAGTAAAATACCCCCAAAACACGAATGGATGATAAAAATCATTTTTTTTATTAATACTTATACAAAAAAAAGTGAATTGCGCATGCGGTCGTAGAAGAAATGTAAAAAAAAAAAAGTAACGTGCCCGAATTATCACACGTTGACATTAGTTCGATTAAATAAATACACCCGAACCGTAACAATGATAAACCACGTTGAAGAAAGAAAAAAAAAATAAGGTATATATATATAAATATAAAAAGTTATATTGTACGATTAAAAGGCGCATCCGACGTTACACGTGATGCCAATTTTTCGAAATTACTCGAAATAAGATTATATTATTATATACATAATATGAATAAAAGTATTGTTTATTCCGAGGTTAAATCACAATTGTAACGAGATAAATGAAAAAAAAGAAAGAAATACTATGAAATAAATAAAAAGTAAAAGTAAAATCTATAATTACGTACACCACTGACCAGACCAAGCTCAATATTTCTAGAGTCTTTACAAATTACGTCTATTAAGCGAAACGAACGATATATATATATATATATATACTTTTTCTTGTAAATACGTGAGCCGAAGGTAAAAAAATATATATATATATATATAAAATAATATTAAATAATTATTGAGAATCTTGTAAATAATAGTTTACGGATTTGTTTATTTGAGTACGAATGTATAAGATATACATATATATATAGCTGACTAAAAGAAAACTCAGCGTGTACGAGTGATAGCTAAATAAAAATTCCGATTGTAATAAGGTGAGAATTTAAATTATAATTAAAATACGAAACATTAAAAGAAAAATATATATATATATAGAGCGAGAGCGAGAGAGAGAGAGAGAGAGAGATCTTGAAATGAATGAAAATGTAATTTATGAAGGAGTGAAAGGTATATATATATTATATATATACAATAAAGCGAACGTTGTTTTCAAAAAAATATAAATACATCTTTGTTGTTATTCTTTCCAATTACCTTTTACATATTTTGTTAGTTTTTTAAATTTTTTTTTCAATACAGTTCGCAGATTCTCCGCGAGGTGGCAGAACAATAGGTTACGACGAACTTTTTATCGCGATTGATCACTCGATGAGTTATGAGTTCATGATTTTCTTTTTGTTCGTATAAACGAAATTTTTTTTTATATTAAATGCACTTACAATAACTAAATCTTATTTGTTTACATGAATTTTTTTAACGGCGCGTCAATCAAAATTGCAAAATTGTCTTTTTATGTTTTTTTAAGGTTAGATAAATAAAGTAGGAGAGAAAAATGAAAAGTACAGTTTGTTTACATGCCCATTAATTTATAAACACGCACGTACAGGTGAACATTATAATTATTTTGTTTACTTTTATTTGTAAATTGCAACATTTTACATTTTGTATGATAAAAGTAGGTTCTATGGAACCATGGAAAAGTATAAGATTCTCAGTCAAATTGGTAAAGGTTCGTTTGGTCAAGTTTACAAAGCTAAAAGATGCATTGACGGAGAGACTGTTGCCTTTAAAGTTATTAGAAAAGTAAGTTGAACACGGTAAAGTACTAAATAAAAAGAAAATAGCTATATATCAAACTCTTATTTTAGAGTGGTAGATCGGTTGAAGAATTGACTAGTTTAAAAAGAGAATACGAGATTCAACGATACCTGTGTCATCCAAATATTATTCGATTGTTAGATTCTTTTGAGACTGATAATGAGGTAAAACAACATTTTTTTTAATTAAATTATGATATTATTTTATCTTTTTTAATTTATTTTGTAGATCGTTGTTGTAACTGAATATGCGGATAAACAATTATATGAGATACTTTTAAATGCTGGACAATTATCTGAAGAAAGAGTACAAGTAATTGTTTGTGATTTAGTATCAGCATTGCATTATTTACATTCTAATATGATACTTCACAGGTTGGTCACTTTTTTTTATACTTTATACTATATAAGTGTTGTGTTAAAGTAATATTAATTAATCATTCTTAATATTTTAGAGACTTGAAACCTCAAAATGTTTTAATTGATGCGAATGGAATCTCAAAACTATGTGATTTTGGTTTTGCTCGTTGCATCAACAGTGCAATTCCTGTTTTGACTTCGATAAAAGGAACTCCATTGTACATGGCTCCTGAACTTATTGAAGAACACCCATATAATTATAATGTAGATTTATGGTATAGATATTGTTTTTACCTCTGTAAAAGAATGTTTGAATTCCCAAAAAGGTTAAACTTCATAATTTATGTTTAGGTCTCTTGGATGTATAGCATATGAATTGATAACTGGGGCACCACCATTTCCTACTTCTTCAATTGTAAAATTGATTAATCTTATAAGACACGAAACAATCAAATGGCCTAACTATATTTCACCAAATTGCAAAAACTTTTTACAAGTACATACATATAATATAAATTTTATTATTTATTTTAATACAATTTTTTTCACTTCAAGTAAATGTTTATTTAGGGTCTACTCCAAAAGGATCCTTATCAAAGACTTACATGGCCAAATTTATTGAATCATCCATTTGTAAAAAACCGAATATTAATAGTAGAAAATACTTCTTATCCAGTACAAAATATTCCATTTAACAACCAAATGTACATGAATTATTTAATAAATCAAAATAAGTAAGTTCGAAAGTACTTATTAATGTTAAATATGTTTTAAATTAGATTATAAATTTTTTTAATTTATTTAATTAATTTCAGTCAATTTCAAGGAGAATTTAATTATAAATATTTGGATCAAGCAAGAAAATTAGCAGAAAAGGGAGCATATATAAGTAATGAACAATATTACAAGACAATACAAGATTTTTCTCATTGTTCAGAAACATATTGTGATATTAGATCTAGAAATGTAGATTTTATTCCAGCTGTAAATAATTTAGATAATTATATTCTAAGAGGTTCAAATAATAGTGATTTCAATTCTGATAACTCAATGCCAAATGTACATAATTCAAATATTTCAAAGAATACCCTATCGTCAGTTAATCCTTCTAACAATTCAAATGTATCAAACAATACAGATAGATTACAATTACTTGTAAGTAGAAATTAATTGAAAGTATTACTGTTACAGTATTGAAATATATTGGTGTTTTAAAATGAGTTTTTCTTTCATTTACAGAAAGAAAGTACAAATGATACAAAATTGAAGCACAAAATTAGTACATTAAATAGTTGGAAATCAAATGAAAAGGATCCAATAATTGAAAATGAAGAATGGGTGGTTTTTATTCAAAAATCAATAGAAGAAATTATGGAAGGAGAAATTGAATCTTTATTGCAAGAGAATTGCGTTACAATCTTTATTTCCCCTTTAAAAAATGCATCAGTTAATTGTAGAGTCATAGAATATATTTCTTGTCTGTTATCTTTGCCATTTGTTCTTACAATCAAAGAAGATAACATTGAAAAGATTCAAAATGTTTATTTGAATCTTAATGTAGTTACATACTTGGTCAGTGCAGTAAAAACACTAATCACAGATTTTGATAGTAATGATACTAACACATCAAAGTCCTTAACTACAAACGAATCAGTGTTTATGATTTCAACGGATAAACTACAACCACTAGAATATTGTGTATTACTCTTATGTAGACTGCTGTATATAAAAGACGAATTC
This sequence comes from Theocolax elegans, assembly GCA_026168455.1. Lineage (NCBI taxonomy): Eukaryota > Metazoa > Arthropoda > Insecta > Hymenoptera > Cerocephalidae > Theocolax > Theocolax elegans. The sequence continues at coordinate 105,847,532 of CM047425.1, forward strand.
GTTAATCAATTTTGTGATGCACTCACCGACACAAATGATGTTAAAATATTTCACAATTTGTTTAAATTAGAAAAAAGAAAACCAAGAATAGTCTCTGATATGGTAGCAATTTTTATAAAAATTTTACAGTTAAAAGTTGGTTATAGTAATATAGTTGAACAGAGTTTAAACAAATATCCTCAACAAGGTAAGAAAAATAATTAATAAATAATTTTGAATATTGACTTTAAATTGATAAGTAATGTTAAAGTTATAATACATATTTTTTATTTTATTACAGATTTAATAAATCTTCTTAAAAAGTTATTGTCTCACAACCAAAGTATCATTCGTTCGAGGACATGTACTTTGATACGATTAATGGCAAAAATTAAGATGCCTATATTAGAACAAATCTGGGGTCTACCTCTAAGAAGTTTATTGGAAGCATTAATCAATGATTTTGATATATCTGTTCGAAATGTAAATTTTCGTTTATTACAAATTAATTTTACATTCATAATATCTAGTATATACAACATATATATCTTTTAATTCACAGGTCGCAGAAGACACTCTGACTGAGATGCGGCAGATGGATTATTATAATCAAGAAATAGAAGCTGGATGAACTTCTAGATAAAAATGTTACTAACAAGATTAAACGAAAATCTATAAAATAGTTAGTATCTTATTTATTTTACTAAACAAAATTAAATCTTGTTTAATTGATAACTTTGAAGATCTATACAATTTTATTGTATGTAATTAATGAAATTTAATGCTGTACATTATTAGATAGAGCAATTTCTAACCAAATATTATTGATTAAACTGTATTATAAAATATATTATTTTATAGCAGAATTTTATAATTTTTATAATGATTGGTATGTACCTTGAAGTTGGCAACTGTGAAAGGTCCGCTTGTTACGACCTCTTTAACCCAATAGCGGAAAAAGCATTCAAATTTGAAATTATTTGAATTACATATTGTATAAATATTATTATAAATTCAATGTTATACATTGCATATTATAAAAATTTTTAATACATTTATTAAATTATTAAATTAAATGTTAATTTAATTATATTTTTATATTATATTATGTATATAATTTGTTTACTATATTGTTAAAAAAAAAACTCGATGACTTTCGTAGACAAATATTGTCATACTAAATAATCGAAAATGTGTAAATTACACAGGATTTTTAAAGCAAAAATCGATTGAACGGCCAAATTGACGAAATTATATCAACTTCACCGCTACCTTCTTTCTCCTTTTTATCACGCGCTTCGCACTGCACTTTGTACATGGAATTCAATTTTTTAATGTCTTTCTCACTGAAACCGTTGCGTTGACCAAGTGTCACGTTCGCCATCTAAAAATAAAAAAGACAATACATTTTGCATTTATAATATTTATCATTAATTCGCATTCACCGCGATAATTCACCTTGGGTACAATCGTGTCGTTCCCATTTTTTGAAAATGCCGAAGCACTGTAATGCATAACGCTGCTGTAATCGTAAGTAATCCCATAATCGGTGACGGTATTGTTGTCGTACTTGTCAAAATTATGTTCCCTACCGGGTTTAATATTGTCCCACACGATCGTAACCCATTCGTCACGATCAGCTGCGCTTTGTTGATGATAAAAGCCTAACGCGTGCATAAATTCGTGAACGATGGTGCCGTGACGCAAACAGCCTGGATTTTGGAAATTTACTACTTGGCCTTCGCCGTGTTTGCCAACGTACGACCAGCAACCGGAGCTGTCGCTTTTTATCGTTATGAAATCCTTATCGCCCTTTTTGTAAGGACGGAAACGTATACACGTCTTCTCGTGGTAATCTTCTATTGCTTCTTTGATTTGTTCGATATCTTCTTCGTCTGGAATTTTAGTTAATATTTCCTTATATAACACTCATTTGGTGTATCGGTAAAAACGATTTTTTTTTCTTTCGCTTTTAGACTAGCGCATGATTTTTTTGGACTACAAATAGTTTTATGTATTTTCTGAACTCTGAACGGAATATTTATGATCCTATATAATATTTTTATGTTCGCTTTTATTTCAACGCGCTCCCGTAGCTATTTCAGATTGAAATAACTGTTCCAAAAAAAAAAAGAGAAATTAGGATTTCGTGCGTAAGTATGTAAAATTTTACTATGTTTTTACAGAATATTATTTTAAATAAGGAATAATTATAATTTGTTTGATATTCTGTTGGATATATCCTTCGTTCTGTTCAATCTATATATAGCTTTTATTAAAAAGAAAAAAAAAACATTTTTTACAATTTATAACATAAACTTTTACATACATATTTTTAAGTTTCATTATCTTATTGATGATGACAACGTTATTACGAATTTTACAGTATCATCTTATAAGGTTTATTTATTCATTAAATTTCCTTATTTATTATACTCCTGATTGCTTGGGCAGTGAAAACTTTTTTTTATCTCGAAAAATGATACTTTGTCAATTTTACTTTATCATTTAATTTTATAAAATAATAGTGTGTTTTTATATAACATGTAAATGACACTATAAAGACGGAGTTAAATCGACCAAAACTTTTGAAACAATTTTTATATATACATTTTTCAATAAATTTGTTCGTATGTACGAATTAACAAAATTAATTTTTTTATATCTTAAATGAGTCCGGAAAGATCGATGAATAAACTTATAATATATATATCACCAAATGATTAAATTTCTATTTGTAAAAGTTTATATTAAATTAAATAATTTTTTATAATATTTTAATTTGCAAAATGGACTATTTAATTTAATTTAATAAATCCAATTAAAAAATTAATGTAAATAATTTTTTGACTCGTACACACACTTCAAAATTTTCAAATATGCTGACCTATTTTAAATAACTTAATGTTATTTAAAGCTGTCGAGGATTTCGAATTTCTTTACGCAGTCTTGAATGAATGCATATTCAAAAGAGGTTCTTACACTCTTATACCTTACGTATTCATATTTACTGTGAAAGAGGTGAATCGTTAAAAAAGTTTGTAATTAAAAATATTGAATACCATTATTTATATAACGTTATATTTACAATATTTTTCGTTATATATAAAAAAAACTTACTAAAATCATCCTCTTTGATGTGATAAGGTACAATAGCGTCAGGCCATCTGGTAGCTTCATCTAAAAGTCCATTTTTCTCAACTTTGTCAATACCCATAATGTCACCTTGATAAAGTCCACTCAATTCCCAAATGTTATCTTTGTCCTGAGGTGTCCATTTACTTAATCGATCAGCTGGTTACAAAAAATGAATGAACAAAATTTCGATCTAGCGCATAAAAAATGAGTCTTATTCGTTATTTGTCCCCCAAAATATAATGACATTTTTTTTCGATCAATCGATGAAAAATTACATAAAATATAATAATAAATATTTATCTTGTTGAAGAAATAGCTTTAATCGTTAATTAAATAAATTTTATTAAAAACTATACTATTTAATTGTTTCCTATACTAATTGAATGGTAACAAATTTGTTTTCAGAGCCGAAACAAATTATGAAACTCTTACCGATTTCCTCGCGATTTTGTTTACTATCGAAAATACCAGCGTGTTTAGGATCAGGAGGCACATCTTTAACTTCCTTCGTTGTTGGTAATCCACGGGTAACTGACAGTACAGAGCAAATTAAAATAATTCTATACGGTAAAAGCATAGTTGCTTTACTTTTAAAAAAATAGGAATCTACATGAATTTTGGGAACCCTTCATTTATATACTTTAGTTTATAGGTCACTAATTACGTTTTCTCAGCGCATAGTCTGATTAAAAATATGTCACGTAAAATGATATGTTAAGTAGTAGTTTCTGTTCGCTCGCCTAATCTTATGTTTGATAAAATAACACTTAGCATTGTGTTCGAATTAATTTATGGTGAATTATTTGGTTTTGGTTATATTGAACAATTCTTAATTAACACTTAGAAAAAAATCCTTTAATTAAAATAATTAGTATATTTTTAACAATGTTTAACATGATTATAATATAACAAAATTTATAATAAACGAGTTTTTTTTTAATTTCTATAGAATGTTTTTTAAAATATTGTTTGTAATGTAGTTTTAATATTTGTTATTTCTCTCATAGTATTTTTAATAAATATATAGTAAAATTAATCATAATTTGACCATGCGTCGCAAATATTGAAAGTATACCAATTGTTAATAATTATATACTCGTTCGTTGTTAATGTAAAAATTTAAAATATACCTATTTTTATTAGAAAATTATTTTTATTGCGAACGTAATAAATTATTTTATTGGTAACGTAAGAGTTTTATGTTTACAGCATTGAAATCTTTTTCTTTTTTTATTCAATTTACATATTTGGGTTAAATATTATAAAACGTTTACAGATTTATATAAATAAATATTTTTACATAAATTATTTTGTTACAAAAGCTTATTCACGTTTTGCAGTGATGCAGCATGTTTATCTTTTTGATATCTGATTCACTTAAACCGTACCGCTGTCCGATTTTCACACCTTTTTTCTAAAACAAAAAATTGATACATTATATACATTTTAAGATAGTTAAGAAGTAGGAATAATCAATTTTTAAGAATGTTTTTAATGAAAAATACCGTCACGTACCCAATTGTTGATCATGAACCAATTTCTGATCAGTGTATTATTTCAATAAAATAATAGGATTTACATAAATCTAAACGTTGCTACTTACAATTTGAAGGTTAAACAATCAATAATTGTTTAGTAGACTTAAATAGAAAGTGGTATATGTACCGAAAATTTACTGATCAGAAATTGGTACTTCCCGCTTTTTTTCTTAGATTGTTGCTTACTTTAAAAATAGCACCTATTTTATTTTTCTGAGATGGCTAAAAGGAAGTTTAATACTTATACTTTCTGCATGTGTCAAAATATATACAATTATTAGCCTTTTTAACATAAAATTATTCTATGAACGTACAGATTTACCTTAATTGATCAACAATTGGGTATGTGACGGTAATAATAATTTTTAAAAACGTTAAAAAAATGTAATTTAATAATGTAATGTTAAAAAAAATTTAATAATCTTTTAAAAGTATTTATAAAATAATTCAAATGTATAATAATTTAATTTTAAAAAATGATATTTATAAAAATAATCTAAACAAAGGTAATTTAAAAGGATGATTATAAATAATAATTTGTGAAATTTTTAAAAGCAACAATTATTAAATTGTTTGAAAATTAAAATATATAAATATATTTTAAAGAAAATTTTAAAAAATGATTATTAACAAAAATTCATACAATTTTTTTAACGTATTTGCTATTACGTGAACGACGAAAACTAATTAAAATAAATAATTACTATTTGAAGAAAAAAAAATGAGTAATTTCTGCACGTTTATTTTCTTTATACTCACTAGAGGAATAATAGTCTTCTGTTTATTTTTCGAAAAAGCATACTCCGAGTAATGCAGAATGCTATTGTAATCGTAAGGAAGTTTAAACTGCATGATATCTTGAGCGTAAAGTTTGAAGTTATTAACTTTATCAGGTATAATGTTTCCCCAAACGATCGTAACGTAATGATCGCGATCAGGTGTCGATTGTTGATGATGGAAACCTAAAGTGTGCATAACCTCGTGCATTATGGTACCATGACGTAAGCAGTAAGCACCATAAAGATTGATGTACGGTGGTGTTTTATCACCCATCGATGAGAAACAACCCGGTTTGATACTGCGTATCGTTACGAACTTTTTATCGTTTGGCAAACGTGGATGGAAACGCACGCACGTTTTTGCTTCGATTAATTTAAACGATTCGTTGATCGATTTGAGCTCGTTAGGGGCTGAAATGTGTACATTTTTTTATTTAATGATTTTATAATATGTGTATTAATAAATTATAAATAAATCCTCGAAATTTTATCAAAGTGTACATATTTTTTGTAAAGATCATATAATATAGGTGCAATTTAAATATAACTTACAAAAGTCTCCTTTTTGAATGACATAAGGCACGATACCGTGAGGCCATTTTTCGGTTGACGGTTTGTTATTGGTCGCCGGTTTATTATTGGTTGCTGGTTTATTATTGGTTGCTGGTTTATTATTAGTTGCTGGTTTATTAGTGGCTGCTGGTTTATTAGTGGCTGCAGGTTTATTAATGGTTGCCGGTTTATTAGTGGCTGCAGGTTTATTAGTGGTTGCCGGTTTATTAGTGGCTGCAGGTTTATTAGTGGTTGCTGGTTTATTAGTGGCTGCAGGTTTATTAGTGGTTGCCGGTTTACTAGTGGTTGCCGGTTTATTAGTGGTTGCCGGTTTACTAGTGGTTACCGTTGTATTCTTTGGTGGATCCGCGCTTCTTTTCCATATATTCCGTCGTACTTCCGAATTCGAATCCTCTCCGCCATCTGGTTAAAATTCAAACATATTTATAAACATTGTTACAACAAAAAAAATATTATCATACACATACCGATATTCGATGGATCTTCGTTCTGATAATCATCTTGTTCGCTTGTGGGCAACGCATCGCACCTACTTACAATAAAATAAATAATAAAAATTAATTTTGTTACCGAGGATAACATATTTACTTATTTCTATACGAACGTTAAATATGGTATGAAAAGAAAAAAAAAGAAAGAAAGAGAAATGAAGTTGGAACTGTGGTTTTTTTATATATGATACTCTAGTGTTTAAATACACTTTATAGACAATATAGTTTTATAACTAGTCGTTAAAGTAAATCACGTTATTCCGTTTGACACTGAGTCTTTACGTTACTTTTAAAATATTGCATTGGACAATTGGTTGTTATAATTTTCTATTTAATTGTGTAGTCGATATAATGTTAGTCTTTTTTTGTGCATGCTATTTGTTTTTTTAGTACATTTACGTATATAGATGTGGAGTTGGCTTTTCGTTTACAAAAACGGTGTATACATTAAAAATAATTTTGATAAATTTTGTTTTTCTCTGTTAGGTGTAATAAAACAAAAATGAAAATAATGTAATATAATGCGTAAGAACACTGATTAAAATATGATGGTAAATTATTATTTTAATGAGAGTAAAAATTACTATTTATAGTCAGGGTAAGAGTTATCGTTTAGCACAGGAATATACGTTTTATTTATAAGTTTTTTTAGTAACACAAGTATGTTTTTTTAACGTTGTTATAGTAATATTTACCAATATTTATTTCAGTGTATTTATTATACCTATTTTTATTAATGTAAATAATTATTTACACATATACCTTTGTTTAATTATCTCAACATTACCAATGCTCAAAATTTTTCATAATAATGTTTTTTTTTTACTTAAAAATTCAACCAAAAATTTTAAACTTTATTATTTGTAAATATTTTAAACTTATTTTTAACTAATAGAAACTTTATTTACTTACACGATCGTGTAAATAATTACAATGCAGTATGGTAATACTTTTCATATATAGTAAAATACAATCACAATACGATATTAAACAAGGTAACATGGTAAAAATTACAATGCAGTACAGTGAAATTTCTTATTTAATAAATACTGGATCTTCTCGAGGTAATATAATTTTATTGACAACGTTTCGACCGTCTCACATCTTAATACAATACAAAATTCAATATTCACAATTTAAATTCAAAATCAATACTATAAAAATCTACTCCATTACACAGAGGAGTCAAAATAGGACTGGATTGACTTTTTCGAGTTCCATTTTGACTACTCTGTAATATGGAGTAGATTTTTGTAACTCACAAGGAGTACTAATACTTTTAGAAGTACTTGACCTCCGGGAAACGGATATTGATCAACCTTTAGGATATAATTTCTACTATAAAAATATGAAGAAAGCCGGAATTTCATATGCCAATGCATTTTTTTACGATAGTTATAAGAAAATAACGAAAAATTTATCGAAAGAACCATTGTCATTGATCACTTATAATACAAATACAATTAAAGATATAGTCATACCCAAGTTTATATAAGAAAGCTGAGATCGCGTAGATTGGATTTAAGAAAAAAAGAAGTTCAAATATCTTAATTTGGTCAAAAATTTAAACGATAGAAGTAAGAATTTAACGATATTTAGATGAGAATTTTCAATATAAAAAATTTATTGATTTTATCTTTTCCATAACTTTTGACCAAATTCAGATAATTGAGCTTCTTTTTTAAATCCAATCTACTCGATCTCTCTGGATGTAAGTTTAAGAGGATATATCTATTCGTTTTAGAGTTCTAAATAACCATAATGTTTGCAAAATATTTCGTTATTTGCTTATAAATTCCGTAAAAAATGGCGTTAGAGTCTATAACTCTGGATTTCTTCATATTTTTATAGATCCGTTTCTCGCAGATCGTGGCACTCTCGTAGTAAGTATTAGAGCCCGTATTAAAAAGTGAGACAGTTGAAACGTTGGCAATGAAATTACATTAGCTCGAAAAGTTCAAGTATTTTGTTTATACGTTATTAGAAAGTATATATTATTCGGTCTTTCCGAGCCAATTTGTGTTACTCAATATTTTTTGAAAATATTGCACACAACCCTATTTTATTTATATGTTATTGTTTATGAAATAATTAAAAAATGATTGTGTATTACCCTAGTCCATTTCCTGGTCTATAGTTCACGAAAAATAATAGAACCTAATAGCATTCTTATAACTGGCACAAAACGAACACACGCGTCAGTTTTTATTGAGAGCTTTAAAATTTCACGACGAGCCAACGATATATATGTACATATAAACTAAAAGAACAACAATGCACTAAAGAGGTTAAATATTAAATTTTTTTTTGGGTTTAAGTGAAATAGACATTTTTTGGTTTTACACATACCTACAGATTTACTACTCATTTCTCATAATTTATGATAAATATTCATATTTTTCGGTTTACTTAGCGGCTCAACAGGGTATACAAAATTTGCACAGAGTATGTATTGAATTAAATCAATTGAAGTACAGATTACCATATCAGTATTGTATAATACATAAGACGATTTAAGACATACTATATTACCACACCTAATTTTATGGTCAGCGCATTTCTTAGTTTTCAAGTATGGAATCGTTTTTCTCTTTATTTGTTTAATTATAAAAACATGTATGTTTATACAAATTGTCTAAATTTAATTTGATTTTTATTTTCTTTTCTTTTTCTTATTATATTCTATTGTTTAACTATAATTTTAACTCTGGGTTGATTAAATTTTATTGTGTAATTTTATCTGGTTGATAAATAAATAAATAAAATAAATAAATAAATTAGAAGTGTATAAATCGTATGGAAATGTTGGAACCGGATAGTAAAGTATATTATCCTCATAGTTAAAAAAAGTAACATACTGCCGCAAAATTGTTAATATTCGTTTATTAATATCTAATAATATTATGTAAAAAAATCACCAAAAAAAAAATTTTCCATATATATATGGGTGGTTCTCTGTGACATCGAAGATGAAAAAAATAAATATTGCTATAACTGTGGGAATATGTTTTAGAGGTATCCAGTAGTTCTCCTGAATTTTTTCAGATTTTTTCTGGGCCATTATTTTAAGTTACTGAGAGTCAAAGTTGACATTTTAGCACTTTTTTGCATTATATGCCCATTTTCATGAATTTTTAGCTCCCAGGGGATGCATTTTTCACTAAAAACATAAGTATGACTTTTTTTGTAAAATTTTCCGAACTTTTCATTAAAAATACTTTTAAAGACATAAATGTATGCTGTCACACTCTTGTAAGCCATTTAAACCTTAAATAGTGAAAATCAGCAATTCTGCTCCGGACTCTGGTAACCTAATACTGTCTAAAAGATGTCTTTTTATAGTAAGAAACTGCCTAAAAATTTCCAGAGTGGGTCTAAATCATTAAGATCACTTATGGTCAAAATATCCGGGAAAAGTGCCCGAAATATCAATAGAAATGTATATTTGTTGCCTTATAACGATGAATCTAGTAGCATGATCATTGCAAAAAAATTTGTGCACTTACCTTGGAGTGGTAGAAAAGTATCTTCACTTGTTTCAGTATCCATCTAATCCCCTGTAAGCTGCTAAAAATACAAATATTATCATACAAATGTAAAAAATTAATTTTTAAACATTTATAATGCTGAATTTTTAGTTTTTCATCTCTTACAAGAATTATAATACTAATCTGAAGGATCACTATAAATATATAAACATCATTATTACAATAACTGAATATTCGTATTTAATACAAAAGATATATAAATAAATCGGATATATAATTATAATGAATAATATGATAACGTGACAGTGACAAGTTTGTGAAATCTAAACGATGTATTGCTAAATAATAATAATAATAATGTTGATACTTTTATAGTAATCCTTCAGATTAGTATTATAATTCTTGTAAGGGATGTAAAACTAAAAATCCAGCATTATAAATGTTTAAAAAATAATTTTTTAAATTTTATAATAATATTTGTATTTTTAGCAGCTTACAGGGGATTAGATGGATACTGAAACAAGTGGAGATACTTTTCTACCATTCCAAGGTAAGTGCATAAATTTTTTTGCAATGATCATGCTACTAGATTCATCGTTATAAGGCAACAAATATACATTTCTATTGATATTTCGGGCACTTTTCCCGGATATTTTGACCATAAGTGATCTTAATGATTTAGACCCACTCTGGAAATTTTTAGGCAGTTTCTGACTATAAAAAGACATCTTTTAGACAGTATTAGGTTACCAGAGTCCGGAGCAGAATTGCTGATTTTCACTATTTAAGGTTTAAATGGCTTACAAGAGTGTGACAGCATACATTTATGTCTTTAAAAGTATTTTTAATGAAAAGTTCGGAAAATTTTACAAAAAAAGTCATACTTATGTTTTTAGTGAAAAATGCATCCCCTGGGAGCTAAAAATTCATGAAAATGGGCATATAATGCAAAAAAGTGCTAAAATGTCAACTTTGACTCTCAGTAACTTAAAATAATGGCCCAGAAAAAATCTGAAAAAATTCAGGAGAACTACTGGATACCTCTAAAACATATTCCCACAGTTATAGCAATATTTATTTTTTTCATCTTCGATGTCACAGAGAACCACCCATATATATATATATATATATATATATATAAACTACACCTGTTGAATAATTGATACTTATGCATCCATTATACAAAAAAAAAGGAAATAAATAATGTAAAATCCCCAAGGAGCAGGTTCTAAACACCAATTAATAAAGGTGTTACAATACACTCTACACGTCCATACAGATATATCTACATCTCTCTACACGTATATATAATTAAACGCGAAGAAAGCAGCAAAAGAAATAAAGAAAAAAGAACCCTCGAGTGTTTTATGATTTACATATGTAGGTGACAAATGTAGCACAGTATATAAGAGACACGATCATAAGTATTTTTCGAGAGAAGCGCCAGTAGCAGGAGCACCAGTAGCAGCAGCTTCTCTTTTGGAATTTCATGCACTCAAGGCGACGATTGCTCTTGTAGATCTGGGTCAGGATGATTCGGTAGCTGACAACCACATAATACGATCCATGCGCGTGAGCATCGGTCTTATCGGTATTTGTATCGTTAAAAAACACACACACACACACGGACAAGCAACTTCTACCTTTCGCGCGCTCGAATACCTCCCTTTCATTTAGATTCATGTGCTCCTCCCACTTGTGATATATATATTCTAAAGTCTCCGGGTTCTTTTTTTTTCGTCTCTCTCTCTCTCTCTCTCTCTTTTTGCGGAAATGCGTATACCTTTTACGTATCAAAATTTATTTATTTGTATACATCGATACGATAAGGGAACGATATTGAAGTTTCTATTTTTTTATTGTTTTAATAATTTCGTTGTACTATTTTGTATATTTGTCGAAGTTACTGTTTATTTGTTCATTAAACGAGAAAGAAAATACTATTTATTTGAAAGGGAGCTGTAACGCGCGTTGTGCAAATTAATCATTCAAATTTTTCATCGGCGCTAACCAATTGAAATTCCTCATCGAAGGATGTCGGGAAATCGTTAACAATACCGGTGAGGGAACCCGCGGTGTTGGAATATTGAAAGGGAGGGGGGGCTAAAAATCAGAGCAACCGGTCGTTGTCCGCTCCTATACCGATATCACACGCATATACCTATATACACATATATACATGTACATAACAATGTTTCTCTTCTTAAATTGTAAAATTTTTTTCATTTACATAGTTTTTGCAAAAATAAATAAATTTTACATTTGTTTTATTTTAATCGTGCACGAAGAAGAAAAACTGGTTGATTTAAGACAAAATTTTTATTCTTTTTTTCCGAACGTATTCCTTATTATTCTTGCACCTTATCGCATTTCTAAAATTACAACGGTATATATATATATATATCGACTTTGAAGTAGATATTGAAACGATTTTTAAGGTGTAATAATACCAATTCTTTTTAAAATCGGTAGAAAAAAATGGCTATAGTTGTCACCTAGTGAAATAGGTAAAACATTAACAATTCGCTTAATCATAATATATCAAAAACAGAGTACATCTCACAACCCATAAATCACAAAAAAAAAACATTATATAAATTAAAAAAAAGAAGAAATCAATCAACGTCACGGGAAAATATTCGGGAAATGTCAAACGGTACGAATTAAAAAAAAATCTATTTCGATGCAATTGATAAACAACATATATATATATATTGCCCTAATATCTTAACAAACCACATAAACGTATGCAAAATTTACTACAAAATTTTTATTATAATATTATAATATAACTATTAATTTCTTCCAAGATACAGATTTTTTACAATGTTTTTACCCGCCTTTCCTTACAATTGTTTAATTCTATTTACAATTATTATTATTATATTATACATCTCGCATTATACAGTCACATTTCATTTAAAGTTTACAAATATTGTAAGACAATGATTGTTAACTAGTATTATTGTGACAAAATAAATCGTTTGTATATACATGCACTTTATTATTCACTATTAATCATTAATTCTTAGTATTAACTATTACGGTAATATTTTTGTGCTTATTTGGTTGTCATTACGATTATATGGTTTTATAATTAAATGTATGTATGTACATATATATATGAGATGAACCTGAATGATTGACTGCATTTAACCTAGTTTTGCTTTTGGATTTATATTACACTACACAAGGTGTAGATGATTTATGGTACATATTAAGCGAAACATGAATGAACTCATCTTTGATATTTATACATGCATATATGTGTATTTCTTAATTTATTTACGTAAATATGCACCTGTAAATTATAAAATAAATTTCATTTTATTTACACGAAGAAAAATTTTTTAATCAAAATTACTACTTTTAGTAACGCCGATACTTATACTTGATATTTTGCAGTATTTAATCTAATATTTTATACATTTATGATAAAATATATATATTGCAAAAAGCTATAGTAAAATTTATCATGATTTAAGTATTTCCCAGTATAACTAAAAATATAATAATTTTTATCGTAAAATTTTGCACCGTGTTCTTCGTAAAAAAATTTTCGGGTCTCGTTCAACGAACACATTTGGGAAACAAATATATAAAAGTACAACAATATTCAAATAAAAAAGTAAGATATAAATCGACCTGACATTTCACTTAAAGAAAGAATAAAAAAAAAGGAGAAGAGAAGACGACCAATGAAAAAATAAGAAAGAAAAAGTCAAAATAAGATACATAATAAGCATTGCGTGTGCAAATTCGAGAGATATTCCAAATTAAAGTAATTTATCGCATAAAAACGAGCAACGAAAGGCAAAGAGAAAATCGTTAATTAAGGAATCGAGATCTAAGAAAGACGACGAAGAGGATCGAAAGCCTCGAATGCGCTCCTATATATATATATATACATAGTGATAAAAAAAAAAGAAGGACGTCGATATCGGTTTTTAGTCTGATGTGATTCGGTTCAGGATTCTACATACAACTATATATACATATATATATTTACAAAAACAAAATGAATTGACGTATAAAATGACTTTTCTTACGCCTTGACAGCAATGTGTACGTTGGTGATTGTCTATATGTGTGTGTGTGTGTGTGTGTGTGTATAGCACCGACATTTATATATACACCAAGTTGAGGCGCCGTGGTTAAAGTCCGGCTATAAAATTTAGGCTACGAGGAAGCCCATACTCGAATCTGGAACGACAAGCTGCGACGGTCGTTGGCCTCGGACGGATAACGATATTCCTTTGCGTCCTCGCGATCCCGTGATAATTTTTCGGACTTTGAGTTGTCTTCTTTTTTTTTTGACTCGTAATGCACAGACTCTCCTTTTCCCCCCATTCTAACAAGTTTCTAATCTTCGTTTTTTTTTCTTTGGGCGACGATTTTTTTTTCCTTTTTTTTCGGACTTCACTGGTATTTGCCGCGGCGATCGAAATTTTTCGCAACTGTCGGAGGATAGAAATCAAATGATGTATACTAAAAGTAGTTATACAACCGAATTTCTATAGAAGGAACGTTGTTAATTTCGTGAAATAAAATCGGTTAGACGCGTTTGATAAACGAGAATGAAAAAACATTTTATTAAAAATTACTGTATAGAATGTGCATATGTACAGATTGCGAGGATTAAAGAAAAATAGTTATTATAATTTGTAATAAAAAAGTAGTTAATGATTAATTAATATTTTAACTAAATATCATCTAAAATTTATCTATAATTATCTATTTTTAACTGACTTTATATATACTATTTCAAATTTATTAAAAACGTAAGATATATTAATAAAAACGCTAAGTGTAAAAACATTTTGAAAACTAACACCGATCACTAATTAAACATTATTTTTAATTTGCAAGAGAAAGAATTACCTTTGTTCCAAATAAAACTTATGCATATTGTAATCAAATTAATTTTCAATATATGGATCAAACCTAAAAGTACATCAAAATTAGCATGTTGAACAATAATTATTTAGCTATATTTATCACGAATTATGCTTATTTCCCTACGAAACATCGAAATTCAATGAAGCAAATACGAAATTATATAATTGTGTACAAGTCGTTACTTATAATTTTTAACCAAACAACATAATTTTTCAATGTAGCTACCTAAAATCATGAATAAATTTTTATTACACATTTTTTTATCGAATGCAAACAGATTATTTTATTCCCTGCATCTTCCCAACTAATCCGCGATAAAAAAAATTTACGTCCGCGTATATACGACGGTACCGCAGAAAAGGAAAAAAAAAAGTGAAACACCGCATTGTCGTAACAACACCACAAAACTGTCAATAGTCATTGGCAAGAATTCAATGCTCTCGAATGTCTTTTACGCGTCAATGTATGCGAGTGTACGGCTTACAGCACTGGATAATTACTAAGTCAACGTACGTGCGAAAGTGTAAACAAAACAAAAGTGTAAATGTTTGCTGGAGGCAACATAACGAGCATACAAAGAAGCGTGTCATCAGTACAGATTAGAAAATCTTTACTCGGTGCTATTACGGAAACAGGTTTTTCGAATTTAACCATTGCTCTCTTACAAGTATGCACACATACAAATGCCTATATTATAAATATAATAATATTCTTAATTACATTTTCTTTTTTTTTCTCAATTGATACGACACGCGACGCGTTTGAAGATTCCTACTTAGGATAATGTCGTCGAGTTGAGAACGAAAAAGAAAAAGAAAAAATAATACCTTGATTTAATTTAAACAAATGTGGGTATATATACATACATATCGCGGTTGTTCCACTGTTGATTTAACCATATCGTTTAATGGATTTTATTAATACGAGCCTCGAGTAGCTCCGTAGGTAATTCGATGCTAAAATTTCACTAGTATATCATCGTAATATGTAGAAAGCTCGTAAACTCGCGTGGTTGCAGTCTTTACCATTTTTGAAAGATAAAAGTTGGAAAAACCACGAGGATAGAAAATATGGTAATCATCGGAGATATAGAGAGAACTTGACTTTAATTAGCTACTCCACTTCCTACTAGTTTCATCGTTTGTTCAATCGCTATAATGCGTTATTATATGTATATACATTATTTTTTTTTATCGGATAAATCTTTGTATTTCCTTTTAATTAACATTGTCGCGGATATTAAATCGATGAAAAATGAAAGAAGAGTAAAAATTTTTTATTGAAGCATTCTGTTCTGCAAGCAGCTGCATTGACAGCCTAGATACGTAACTAATCGACCGTTGGTACTTTCGCAGAATATATCAAACGTAACACGTGTTGCTACACGTGGAAGGTCAATGATCTATACGATGTTTAGTTATTTCTACGTATATACCATAGGTTTAATTTTATTTTAATTATATTTTATAATGATTGCCAGTAATTCAGTTGTTTCGAAATTTGATTTTGCGCGTAAATTGTACACGGGAAGAAAAAAAATTAATTTAATTATTTTATTTATTTATTGATATTTATACGGTGGTTTTGTAATATTTTTGAGAGGAGTTTTATATATAAAAAGTGATAATCTGAAGATTGATAATTTTTACCTTGGATAGTATGCCGCTACGAGTACACGGAATTTTGACGATACTTGCACTACAATTTTTTATCCAAAAGTAATTATCAATTTCGTAATAATAAAAATTTTTCAAAACAATACCTTTTTTTTATTATGAATTATTTTTATGAAGATGTCAAAATCAATAAAAAAAAAATTTAATATTTCCGCGCTTAAAGTTAGGGGCTGAGAAGTGCAATTTTCGCAAAAATTAATATTTTATATATTAAAATTAAGGAAATTCAGAAGAACACTGCCCCTAGCTATGGAACAATCTCTTTTTGTACAAACTTTCGAAAAACTTTTTGTGTGTTACGTAATTTCTAGCACATCTCTATCTACCGTGCGATATTTGCGACTAATCAATATTAATATTATATATAACTCCTATGTATAAAAAAAATAAATTTTACTAAAAAAGCATGGTGGTATGTCAAACTCGTAATAACGTTACCATCCGAGTTTTTATTATTATTCATACAAGTCGATTGGTAAAGTACTAGTTTATCAAATTATTAGCTTTAAGAAAGTAAATCGCCTTGCAACGATGTATAAATATTTTAAAAACAATTAATCTCGTTAATTAACTCACCAATTACCTTGAAAATTTTCCTTAATTGTAATTTACATTATAACAAAGGGCAATGTCCTCACGATCTTGCTTAAATTTTAACATAAATCACTAATTTAATAAAAAAAAAAGCAGCAGAGCTCAGTCGATGAGTAACTCGGATGGTAACAAATATTCCCATCTCTCTCTAGTGTAGAATATAAAATTTTCAATTTTAAATAACATAAAAAAATACGATTGATTATCTATTGCGATCGAAACAATGGCAATTTTACACCAACAACGTACAGATCAATTATACATCAGGTATACATTCATAAGTTGCTGTACTTTTTTTAAGGTGAAATTTCGCGCGCAGCTGGACAGACCCAGAGAAAGAAAGAAAGACGTACGGGTCGTGACTGTGCGAAATATTATCTCGTAAAAAGAATGCAGGAGAAACGGGAGCGGGCGAATACATACATCAGATATATATGTACACACACACACGTACGTGTATATAAATATATATATGTACACACACACACACACACGAGCGTGCGTAAGTGATACACATCCTTATCTTAGCGTCAGTCGAAAGAAAGCCGGGCATTCACGATAGAGTCGCATTGTAAAAGAGAGATTGATATCCGTAGGTTGGCGTTTCCAGTTACCACGGAAGTGTAAGTGGAATAAACCCTCTCAAGGCTCTCGTTAACTTTTCATCTTTATATATATATATATGCTTTTTTTTATTTTAAAAAAAATAATGTATACACACTATAATATCGAACGAGTTTGATTTATTTTGTGTATATATAAAATTTTTGTTATCAGAAGGTTCGGTGGACATTTGTAAATATATTTTCAGCGAATTCCGCGTGCGTATATCGGATGTGCGTAACTATATCGTTTAGCGAATAGAGAAAGAGGAGGTTAAGGCAAACATGAAAAAATTGCTATATATGTGTGATATTGACGATACTATGTAAGTGTGTCTTAGAAAAGATTTTTTTCTTTTTTATAGTAAACATAGCTATATATATATATTTCTTTATTTTAACAAAGATTCCGTACTCTATGTTTTTACTGTTTAAATGAATTTTGTATAACTTAAGGTGCTTATGAAGAGTTAATTTATGCAATCATACGAAAGTTCATCGACCTCTGTATCTATCCACTTGTTAAATTTTAAGTAGAAATATTTATTGTTTTTTTTTTGATAAAAATTAGAAGTTTCTTAAAGAAAAATTTACATTTATCTTTCAAGAAAAGTGAACTTACATTCGGTTATGTGAAATATAAAGAAGGCTCATATTACTCTTTGTCCACTACATTTTAACCCTTTTCAGAACTTTGATCTTTAATACCTATTTTATACCTTATTACTACTCATTTCCTATAAATATTTTTATAAAAATATCGAATTTATGCTTAAAAAACCGTTTAAATGTATCTACTAGAGAAATTATTGTTCATTTTTATTATTATGTCCGAATTTACATCTTATAAAAGCACAATTAAGGTTTACCTGTTTGACTTGAGATGGTTAAATGTATCTGTTGCGTTATTATTTATTTATTTACTAGAATATTAATGTATTTATGTCACATTTATTGGCCATCTGTTTCAACGTGATATTAACTTGACTTATATGAATGATTATCTGAACTGTAAGCTAATGTGATTTATATATACATAATGTAAATGCTTGAATGTGTGTATATATATATGTATATAATATCTGTTATTTATTAGGTTTTCATTCATTTTTTATTTATTTAATTAATTATTCTTTATTATTCATTATTATTCATTATTATTCATTATTATTTATTATTCATTATTATTCATTATTATTTATTATTTATTATTATATCATTTTAATGAATTTTTTTAGATCGGTAAGGTAACGAGGCTCAAAATGAAATTTGTAACTCCCTTAATCGATATTTGAAAATCAATATATATGTATACCAAGTAGACGGTTCAAACGCAAGAATAATTCGTAAGGATATATCTGAATAAACGATTTGAATTTCAAATTTCATGCAAAAATCAAATAAATTCCTGCGCTTTTTTTGTCGCACCACTTACACGTACACATTGACAACTGTGTATACGCACGTAGAGATCCCATTTTACGGAAATCGCCGAGGTGCACGTCGATCGAACTATACTACGATGCGAAAAACCGACCCCCCTCTATAAAAAAAAAACTCAAGAAAAACGAAGATACACAACCTGCTCAATACATATGCGATATAAGTACGCTTTTTTTTTGCAACCAATACCGTTACCAACAAAATTATATGGAACTGTATTTAAAAAGAAGGAGAAGAAGAAGAAGAAGAAAAAAAAGAAAGAAGAAAGAAAGAAAGAAAGGAAGAAGTGGTATCAATTGGTAAATTAAAAGAAATTATACAGCGCGAAGCGCGCGCAAACGAAGGCACAGCACACTGTATAGACACACCGCGAGAGAGGATTTTTTTTCCGCAGACAGTTTACCACTGGTGAACCACTGACCCACTGGTGGATCAGTCTGGATCACTGTGAGGGGGGACCAAACGAGACGTCGCTCTGTACATTCGTATACATGTCTCTCTCTCTCTCTCGCTGTGTATTCGTATTGACGTATGTGTGTGGGCGTGCTTACGTGTGAGTGCCCACACACACACACACACATATATATGTAGGTATATACGTATATATTTATTTCGGTAGCTCAGAGTGTAAACTCGGCGAACGGCAAGGGAAGCGCACGATCGTGTCGTTGACCTCTTCTCTCTCTCTCTCTCTTTCTCCTTCTTTCTCCTTTCCTATCACTCTGCTGGCAACTCTTTCTCCTTATCCCTCCTTTGACTCCTCGGCCAACGTAACTCTCTTTATCTGCAACAAATCTATACTGCGAATATGTATACATGTATATATATACAAAGGTATATATTTTTACATTTTCTTGATTAAATATATATATTTGTACACGTTTATCTTACGGTGTTATGACTTTTTTTTCCTAAGTGGGTTTTTTTACTTGTAGTTCCGAAACACTGATTTTCTAAATGGAGAATCGTTTTTTCTTTCTAGATCTTTTCCATGCAATTTTAACGTCTCGGTGAACCGATTTACAAAAACTTTTTATAAATTTGTATATGCGAAGTGCGTAATAATTTGTACAACTCGCGAACCTAATAATTCAAATATCCTTCTTTATGCAAAATTAATAATTTTCCGATTTTTACTCAAAATCGATTAAAAAAACCCATCATCCTAATTTCACGCGATACCTATCGATACATACAGAAGAAATGTCTTGATTATTGTTCTCACCTACACTTTAAGAATAAAGAAGATAACAATTTTTACGAAAATTAATAGATCCAAATAAAAAATTAGTTACATAGTAAACCCATCGTATATATATATATATTGTCTTGACAAACAAGTTCTTTCACATCCTATTTTTTTTTCTTCCACCTTGCAACGTTATCTCCATCTCTCTCGTCTTTCAATCATCTCGCAGGTCCGTTTCTCTTAATTATCATCGTATACATGTACAATGCGCATATAATCCGACCGTCGAAAAAGTACACTGGCGAACGTTTCACAGGCGAGCGACCTCGTGCAGGTACAACGCGTAACATTTGTCGTTTGAAAAAAAAGGGTTGTATACAGACGATGCCAATGTACCGAGCGTGACTCACACGCAACGCGGCTGGAAAACTTCATCGCGATTGTATACACATACAGCCAACGACAATTTTTTAATGAGCTTTATACGTTCTCGAGATAAATTCTCTCTCTCTCTCTCTCTTTCTGTCTCTTTATTGAAAATTATAAAATATGGTAATGTAATATTGGTCAACTAACGTAACACACGTACACACACACATACGTACACGTGTATATAATAAAATTTATTAAAGTCTAATTAATGGAAATTATACGTTCACGTGAGTCCCAAGAAAAATTAATCGTGCAGCCGTGTACATAATGTAATTACAAAATATTTAAATTTACAACGCGGTTTTAATAGTTGTATTAATTGCTCGTACATTGATAAACGAGTGACTTTCTTCAAACGGTTTATTTTTCATGTTAATTAATCAATACCTGCGTGTCTGTGTGTGTGCGCGCGTTGTGTGTAAACATACGTTGTATAATAGTGCATTAAATTCATCCAACACGTGTATATGAATGCATTTATATACATGAATATGTGTGTGCACGCGCGCACGTGTGTGTGTATGTGTGTGTATACAGTCGAGCCGTTACTTTAGCGGTCCTTTTAAAGTAATCGATTTCTTTATATTTTTAATCGAAACCCTCATTTGTACAATGTCGTAATCGTTTAACGCGCGTTATCAAACGCACACACGCGCACACGTACCGATAAAAAGTGACAATTATAAATTCGGACAATTTTTGCGGTGTATATATTGTAAGATAAATTCTTTTTCATTTTTTTATTATAAAGAAAATGTTGATCGTACGTAATGCGGATGAATATTTGCGATAAAAATGAAAAATTAAAAAAAAAAAGGTGGAGGAGGAGAAGATAGTGTCGCAAGCGTGCGATTCATCGTTACGCCTATGCTCGCTATTCGCGATGTATAACGCGGCGCGAAGGAAGCCGCTCGGTCGGTCAAGCACCTGTGAGAGTGAAAGTGTCCTCCGCCCCACCATCGGTATACAAGCCATCCTCTTGTCGTATAGACCGTAAAGTCGCGTAGTATTAACCCACCTTCTTCTTATTATTCCTCGCCTCCTCCTCCTCCTCTTCCTCCTCCTCCTCCTTCTCCTTATGTCTCCCTTCCCCTCCCCTGCGCCCCTCCTCGCCAACTTTCTTTCTTTCTTCCTTGTATTACCTTCTGCCCTTTTTCTATCACGCCCTTATCAATGAGCCATATTTTTGATTCGACGAAAATTTCACGCTCTCAATTTGAATTAAAGGTGAACAGCTGTGCTTTATGCTATACATTGTATTTAACGTTTTGGCATATAGAGTAATTTAAATAAAAAATAACGTATACTTGTTTTACGTAACGAGTAGCAAGTCCCTTTCAATCATCGTTGGTGCTTAACAAGCGCAAGAAGATAAAAATTCATGTTTTTTAATTTATGAAGTTAACGAAATATCAGCGCGATAGATTTTTGAGATCTTGGTGATATTTCTCTTGTGAATTCACTGCCTATTTCTACGGTTGTTGCGACATTATAAACGTATGAGATACGAGGTTAACCGGTCTGTTTCTTCTTTCCTGTGCTGAGCATCCTACCGATTGTAATATGAAAATCGTCCGATTTTGAACGATTCGCTCGATATCCAGATTGCATAGTTCATTCGTTCCTTTCAAGTTCCGATGGCCAAACTGTCTTTTTAATTGTTTTTTAATATTTCTTAGATTTTTATCGATTTCGTTAGGATCCGCAATGTTTACATACAGGGGGAACAATTTTTTCATTTCTGATAACAGCATCGCAACATTGTTTGAACAATCAATTATTAAATTTAAATAATTGTTGCGATGATGAGGGTCAAACAGTAAAACACAAATTTTTACTTTTTAGTACAACGTTTCGTCTGCTTATTTGCAGACCTCTTCAGGTACTGAAATATTTATTTAACACAACTGTATAAATTATAACATTACATCAATATCAATATAGACAATTATAGAAAACCGTTATATACCTATGACACTGAACGAACGAAAACAATTAATACTGCTCAAGGAGCTAAGTCGAATAACCAGAACATATGTAAAGCACCTGTATTTATATCAAAACAAATTTGAATGTGTAAGTAAAACCTCAATTGTATTATCTACATACATAGGTCAACGTTAAATCAAACCATTATATTTGTATATCGTCGGTGTAGAAATTGTGTATCTTCTTTTCTATTTAAAGTACCGTTACAATAATTAATATAACATTTCTGAAATTAAACGTTTTTTATAACAAGGTTCATAGTCTAATATTTTTACATTCATCCAATTAAAATCATGATCTTTATTATTTGCAATATGTGCAGTAACAACTGCTTCCGGGTTATTATTTTTTTGATGTTCTTTAATTCTTGTTTTAAGACCACGTTTTGTTTCACCTATATATGTAGCCAGACAATTTTTACAATTAAACTTATATACTACACCAGTCATATCCCACTTCGATGTTTTGTCTTTACCTAAAGTTATAACATTATCTAATTTTTTGCACATTAACGGACAAACATTTATATTGTATTTTTTTAACATTTTTGAACATTTATTATAAAAATCTCTGTTATACGGTAGTGATATTGTACATATTGTAGGTCGCTTTTTCATAAATTTGTTGTTATTTCATATTTTATTTTTCTTAATCTATTTTCAATAGCCGAGTTAATAAATTTCAACGGATAGTCATTCATTCTCAGTAATTCCTTAACTATATTGATATTATCCTTATGAAATTGTTGATGAGACAATTTTAACGCTCTTTAAAATAACGAGCGTTAAAATTAAGTATTATCCAATCTTTCAAAATACTCAATGTTTTGTTTAAAAGCTAATAAACTTTTATGAAAATGAAACAGTACTGGATTCAATGTTTATCATTCTCATACTGGTGATGCCCGTGACACCATCGTCGGCCAGGACAACAAAGTCCTCATTCAAATTATTCATCTTTGGATCATTACGTATTATTTTACAGAAAATGTTGATCGTACGTAATGCGGATGAATATTTGCGATAAAAATGAAAAATTAAAAAAAAAAAGGTGGAGGAGGAGAAGATAGTGTCGCAAGCGTGCGATTCATCGTTACGCCTATGCTCGCTATTCGCGATGTATAACGCGGCGCGAAGGAAGCCGCTCGGTCGGTCAAGCACCTGTGAGAGTGAAAGTGTCCTCCGCCCCACCATCGGTATACAAGCCATCCTCTTGTCGTATAGACCGTAAAGTCGCGTAGTATTAACCCACCTTCTTCTTATTATTCCTCGCCTCCTCCTCCTCCTCTTCCTCCTCCTCCTCCTTCTCCTTATGTCTCCCTTCCCCTCCCCTGCGCCCCTCCTCGCCAACTTTCTTTCTTTCTTCCTTGTATTACCTTCTGCCCTTTTTCTATCACGCCCTTATCAATGAGCCATATTTTTGATTCGACGAAAATTTCACGCTCTCAATTTGAATTAAAGGTGAACAGCTGTGCTTTATGCTATACATTGTATTTAACGTCTTTGGCATATAGAGTAATTTAAATAAAAAATAACGTATACTTGTTTTACGTAACGAGTAGCAAGTCCCTTTCAATCATCGTTGGTGCTTAACAAGCGCAAGAAGATAAAATTCATGTTTTTTTAATTTATGAAGTTAACGAAATATCAGCGCGATAGATTTTTGAGATCTTGGTGATATTTCTCTTGTGAATTCACTGCCTATTTCTACGGTTGTTGCGACATTTATAAACGTATGAGATACGAGGTTAACCGGTCTGTTTCTTCTTTCCTGTGCTGAGCATCCTACCGATTGTAATATGAAAATCGTCCGATTTTGAACGATTCGCTCGATATCCAGATGCATAGTTCATTCGTTCCTTTCAAGTTCCGATGGCCAAACTGTCTTTTTAATTGTTTTTTAATATTTCTTAGATTTTATCGATTTCGTTAGGATCCGCAATGTTTACATACAGGGGGAACAATTTTTTCATTTCTGATAACAGCATCGCAACATTGTTTGAACAATCAATTATTAAATTTTAAATAATTGTTGCGATGATGAGGGTCAAACAGTAAAAACACAAATTTTACTTTTTAGTACAACGTTTCGTCTGCTTATTTGCAGACCTCTTCAGGTACTGAAATATTTATTTAACACAACTGTATAAATTATAACATTACATCAATATCATATAGACAATTATAGAAAACCGTTATATACCTATGACACTGAACGAACGAAAACAATTAATACTGCTCAAGGAGCTAAGTCGAATAACCAGAACATATGTAAAGCACCTGTATTTATATCAAAACAAATTTGAATGTGTAAGTAAAACCTCAATTGTATTATCTACATACATAGGTCAACGTTAAATCAAACCATTATATTTGTATATCGTCGGTGTAGAAATTGTGTATCTTCTTTTCTATTTAAAGTACCGTTACAATAATTAATATAACATTTCTGAAATTAAACGTTTTTTATAACAAGGTTCATAGTCTAATATTTTTACATTCATCCAATTAAAATCATGATCTTTATTATTTGCAATATGTGCAGTAACAACTGCTTCCGGGTTATTATTTTTTGATGTTCTTTAATTCTTGTTTTAAGACCACGTTTTGTTTCACCTATATATGTAGCCAGACAATTTTTACAATTAAACTTATATACTACACCAGTCATATCCCACTTCGATGTTTTGTCTTTACCTAAAGTTATAACATTATCTAATTTTTTGCACATTAACGGACAAACATTTATATTGTATTTTTTTAACATTTTTGAACATTTATTATAAAAATCTCTGTTATACGGTAGTGATATTGTACATATTGTAGGTCGCTTTTTCATAAATTTGTTGTTATTTCATATTTTATTTTTCTTAATCTATTTTCAATAGCCGAGTTAATAAATTTCAACGGATAGTCATTCATTCTCAGTAATTCCTTAACTATATTGATATTATCCTTATGAAATTGTTGATGAGACAATTTTAACGCTCTTTAAAATAACGAGCGTTAAAATTAAGTATTATCCAATCTTTGCAAAATACTCAATATTTAGTTTAGAAGCGAATAAACTTTTATGAAAATGAAACAGTACTGGATTCAATGTTTATCATTCTCATACTGGTGATGCCCGTGACACCATCGTCGGCCAGGACAACAAAGTCCTCATTCAAATTATTCATCTTTGGATCATTACGTATTATTTTACACTTGACTTATTTATCGACTTGTAACGTTACGGGAGGCAACTACATTTGGAGGCTTGCTTTCCCAGTGAATTGCCGATTATTTCTGGGCAGTTGATAGACCGTTACACGCGGAAAATGGCTTTTGGCACGTCTGCAAGACAAATAACTTATTACCTAACTTGACGGTGGATGAGGTACAGGAATCATAAAAACTGTAGGTTCGATACTTTCCAGAGTTCCATCCGACCAACCTCACTTTGACTCACAGTGGATGTCATATCAGTAACGTATGTGGTATGAATAAATCGTGACCACAAGCGGAAGAGATCCCCTCTTTAGCAAAATCAAACTGATTATGGGAGTAGTTGGCAAAATAGATAGTTAACACAACTGTATAAATTATAACATTACATCAATATCATATAGACAATTATAGAAAACCGTTATACCTATGACACTGAACGAACGAAAACAATTAATATGCTCAAGGAGCTAAGTCGAATAACCAGAACATATGTAAAGCACCTGATTTATATCAAAACAAATTTGAATGTGTAAGTAAAACCTCAATTGTATTATCTACATACATAGGTCAACGTTAAATCAAACCATTATATTGTATATCGTCGGTGTAGAAATTGTGTATCTTCTTTTCTATTTAAAGTACCGTTACAATAATTATAATAACATTTCTGAAATTAAACGTTTTTTATAACAAGGTTCATAGTCTAATATTTTACATTCATCCAATTAAAATCATGATCTTTATTATTTGCAATATGTGCAGTAACAACTGCTTCCGGGTTATTATTTTTTGATGTTCTTTAATTCTTGTTTTAAGACCACGTTTTGTTTCACTATATATGTAGCCAGACAATTTTTACAATTAAACTTATATACTACACCAGTCATATCCCACTTCGATGTTTGTCTTTACCTAAAGTTATAACATTATCTAATTTTTTGCACATTAACGGACAAACATTTATATGTATTTTTTTAACATTTTTGAACATTTATTATAAAAACTCTGTTATACGGTAGTGATATTGTACATATTGTAGGTCGCTTTTTCATAAATTTGTTGTTTTCATATTTATTTTTTTAATCTATTTTCAATAGCCGAGTTAAAAATTTCAACGGATAGTCATTCATTCTCAGTAATTCCTTAACTATATTGATATTATCCTTATGAAATTGTTGATGAGACAATTTTAACGCTCTTTAAAATGTATGTATTATCCAATCTTTCAAAATACTCAATGTTTTGTTTAAAAGCTAATAAACTTTTATGAAAATGAAACAGTACTGGATTCAATGTTTATCATTCTCATACTGGTGATGCCCGTGACACCATCGTCGGCCAGGACAACAAAGTCCTCATTCAAATTATTCATCTTTGGATCATTACGTATTATTTTACACTTGACTTATTTATCGACTTGTAACGTCACGGGAGGCAACTACATTTGGAGGCTTGCTTTCCCAGTGAATTGCCGATTATTTCTGGGCAGTTGATAGGCCGTTACGCGCGGAAAATGGCTTTTGGCACGTCTGCAAGACAAATAACTTATTACCTAACTCGACGGTGGATGAGGTACAGGAATCATGAAAACTGTAGGTTCGATACTTTCCAGAGTTCCATCCGACCAACCTTACTTTGACTCACAGTGGATGTATCTGTAACGTATGTGGTATGAATAAATTGTGACCACAAGCGGAAGAGATCCCCTCTTTAGCAAAATCAAACTGATTATGGGAGTAGTTGGGAAAATAGATAGTGAGACAGATGGGATCAAAAGTCGTATGCTGCTTCATTGCCTATAATCCCTTGCCATGAAATGTGGGATCAGAAATGATCTTTTCGTTTCTTAGGACTCGACGTAACTTCCCTATTTGAAGGAGCAAGGAGTATGATCTGATCTGCATCCAGTATTACTAGAAGCAACCGATGTGAATTACGAAATTGTTATTTTATCTATTACAAACACATTTTTTGTATTCATCGTCGTTTATTTAGCCGCTGCTTGCATCTTTGATGTTGATGGAATCAATGGCTACGATCAGTTGCGTTTACGCATTTTCATTTGATTATATTGAATTAAAACGATACACGAAGATCGGATGCTTGCGAATACATTCTGCAATATCTAATCGTACGAGCTAAAAACTTCGGAGGTAGACTTTGTATATTGTAGCAACTGTATATAGATTTCGGTGGTATTTGGTTGTGTAGCAATGCCGATTTTTTATTTCTACGAGGTCCAAAATATTGAGGAGCGAAATTATCATTCTGTGGTTTGGACATTGGCAATGCAATGTCTCCTTTATTAAAGCTTCTAAAGCAAACCTTTACAGAGTTTAAATTTTCACGATCTAAATCTTGAATCTATACATATATTTTAAACTTGAAGCTATAGAATACACATGAACAGTAAATTTTTACTCAATTTTTTATCACCTGTATGAATATTATATTCGATATTTCCGAAGAAAATAAATTTTTCATCAACAAAAAACTTTTTACCGCTCATTTTCATTGCCCGCAAGGAAAGTGTTAGTTTTAAATGATTACGTGTGTGTCTCTGTGCGTGTGTGTGTGTGTGTACGTGTATGTGGTATTATAGTTTAATAGATCATTTGCATCACAAGAATTTTCACAGTTAACGACGTGCCGTAATCGATCTTCCACTGGCCGAGTTTAGTGTTTATCCAACCATTCTGTATCGTACCGAGTTGTGTGCACAGCAGTGGGGGGCAATGTGAATGACCAGGGTTTCTTTCATCTACATCTCGTAGTCGCGGACCGTTTAGCCTACCTAAGAAAATAGAGGAGGGGTTTATACACACACTGCACACATACACACCGTAGGTTACATATGTCAAGAATTACCGATTATGTCTATGGTCTATTAAGGAGTGCGATACTTGAGTGAAATAGTGCAGATATATCGATCGTTATTTTTATTTTATTTTACTATGTGTGATTCGAATAAAAAAGGGAATTGTCAAAATTTGAATTGGACGTTTCTTTCTGTTCCAATATGATGTGTCAATTGGCTATTCGAAAATTATTTTTTGAAGAGAACAGATGATTATCGATCTTGGTTTTTGTTTAAATGGAAAAATATAAATGAGAGGACATTTTTCGCGTCGATATGATTATGATACCAAGACGAATAATTAAAAAAATAAGTAAAAAGTGACAATTATATATAAGACAACTAATTATTTGAACAAACACACCGTTTTATTTTTTGCTCTTCGTTCTTTAACTAATCCATTAAATCGACGTATACACCTTCCAACCAACAATAGCAACAGCGCTTTCCTCTCGATCCCAAGCATCTTTCAATAATGAGCTTCACGGAGATGAAAAAAAGAAAGAAAAAAAACGAGCCTTCGACAAAAAAAAGACAAAGTAACTGAACATTCTTATCCAAAAACAATAAAACGGTAGAGAGAAGAGGTTCGGTTCAAGTGACTTAAAAAAAAAAAAGAAAAAGAAAGGAGCGAGTGCATTATTACAGAGAGGTAAAGCGGTGCGGTTTATCGCCGTCACAAGCATTGTTTATCGACTTGCGGGCGCTTGTCGTATCTTCACCGTATATTCTTCGGTCCAAAAAATGATTGGGACCAGGTAAGGCCAATATATATATATATATATACATATATGTGTGAAGCTGCCCCTGGTGGTTACACACTCGCTAACGGCGTTCGATGTGGTATCCGCCTTGGTTATTTATGTCGTGGCATAAATCCCGCTCTTCCTGGACTATACTATATACATATACATATACGCACACATACAAAAATGACGGTGGCTCTCGACGCGTTTAGCTATATATTCAACGATGAGAGAAACGCGCGCGCGCGCCCGCGGAAGATATATATATGTATATGTGTATATAATTCTTTCTTTTTTTGATTATTTCGTTTTTTTTGTTTCACACCGCCTTGTAATTTGCGGGATACTCGGACTTTTTAAAATACACAGGTTTTATACATTGTCGAAAAATGTTGATTATTCTCCGGCTTTTTTGAATCGGTAGTGGTATCGTACATTTTTGGATTCTGCTTCTTTTGGTTGTCTGATTTTTATTTATTTGATTATCTAGGGGGTGATATGAGTTTAGGTGATGTTTAATTTGGATTGTATAAGGATTGTATAAGGGATTTGAGTAATTTTTATTATCTTTTTATACATGTAATATTTTGCACTTTTTTACAATTGTGTAAATTCTAATTATCATGTATGTGTAATTTAAGTTTGCATTTAAAATTTATATTATAATTGTTAACTTATAAATTACGTAGTGAATTTTTGCGGCTTAGGGGTTAGTAATGTATAGGTTGATCATTAAGAAAATAATTGGACGTTTGAGTTATTTGCACAGTAAGACGATTTTAATTATTTATATTCGAAAATAAATGGCGCAGATGTAATTTCGGAAAAAACCAATAAGCTTTACTAATATTTTATAAGTTCGTGAAAAATTTTTTCAAAAAATACTGTCAATCGTGGCATGTTGATCACCCTATTAGAAATTGCACCATAATTTAGCCGATCCCTAGCGAAAAATACCATATTTCCTTAAAAAAAATAGTAAGATATCTTGGTAGTTGCTGCATAAGTGAAATTTTACCGTTTTAAATCCCGTCGAAGTATCCAAATGACAATATTGCGAAGGAGAATCGTTAGGGTAACTGAGAACCCCGGAACTATTTTTGAGCGGTCAGAAAAAAAAACTGACGAAGAAAAAAAAAAGAACGGCGATGAAGACGAAGAAGAAGCCGGCCAAAGAGTGTTCGACTCGGTACGTTCGATTCATTATCATAAATTCGCATTAGAAATTTCGTTAACAGAGAGACAATATCGCGAGGCTCGCATACCGATGAGCCCGGGAAAGCTTCAACTTTCGAGTACGTCGACCTATTGGGTGCTCTCGCCTCCCCCTTCTACCGTCAACGTCGTTTGAGAGAGGCGCGATTGAGCCTTTCTACATAGAGAGAAAGATGGGATTATTGGTAATACCGATGTAAGCCATGCTAATCTTGTCAAACTTTTTGGAACAATTTTTTACAACTTTTATATCCAAACGATCCGGGAATCGTTTCTTCTGTTATGTCATCAACCTGTCTCCCTCTCTCTCTCTCTTTCTCTACCTCCCTCTTTCTACCTCATTGTCATATATGTACCAATGCATCGGGAATGTAGTATATATAGGTTGGTGAAGGGGTGGATATATCCATCCATCCGGTATCGTTTAAACTGTCGAACGGCGAAAAATGTATTTTCAACTTTATTTATAAATTATGGTAAAATTGTATTTTATGTATGCGTATGTTTGTTTTTCAGGCCGCATAACCTGTATCGCCAGTTTATTATTGTAAAAATCCTGTTTGACAAACTTTCGGATCTTTATGCAATCTCAATATGGTACCAGTTCGAATTTGACTTTATGCAGGTTAATGCGAAAAAGGAAAGATTGTATTATCAGTAGAAACTTAACAATCGAGTTATGTTTTAAAAGAAAAAAAATATTATTTTTGTTCGTTTATCGATGCGATTTATAGGTGAAAATGTGTAAAGCTCTTGATCAATATCGATTTCGTAAAATAATTTTATAACGCTCGTCAGATTTGTAATTATGAAGAATTATTCAGTACCGATCGTACAACCTTACTTACAATTCAAGCATTTGCGAAGCTTTAATTTGGCTAAGTGAAGTAAATAGTTCCAATTTTCCTTAAAATCCAAAATAGATTAATCGATAAATCTAATGTCGATCATATGAGCTATACAATCTAGAAGAATAATCAATAGCGATCATATAACCCTAATAGTAATCAAATTATTTACGAAATGTTTCATCAAAACCTGTCAAATATATTAATAAATAATCTCCAAAAAATGATTTCATCTAATCTGGAAATCCTCAATCGCTACTAGCCATTTGAATCAATCAATCGCCTTTTGCCATTTGAAGAAAATAATCCAATAAAGATCTATAATTTAAAATGATCAATCCAATAAACAACCATGCAATCTATAATTTGAACAAAATTTATAAAAAAAAATTAATTTATAAAAATTTTTAAAGGAAATCCTCCGTTTCTACTAGGAAATAAAGATTTAAAACGAACAATTCGATAACGCTCACATACGATCTATACGGTTAAGAAAAAAAAATTCGAATATATATGTATTTATATAATTCAAGATGGACTTTGAGGACAACTGTAAAAATACACGAAGCGTTAATAATAAAGATGATGTTTCAGTTCGGCGGAGAGGAGGGAGGGAGGGAGGGAGGGGATCTTGTAAGAGGCCGATTTCACCTACTCGAGGAGAGGAAGCAATATTCGGTATATACCGAATATCCGAGTCCGCGATCGACGCAGCGCCGTTTCTCATTAATTCATTCGCGCTCGACGTCGCGAGGTGGGTAACTTTCTTAAACTCGATGTCATCCTACGGGAAGAACGTCAAAATCGAGACATTTGAAAGTTCGAGATTTTCCGAATACATATGTATATATATATATATGCACAATTTTGAAAAAAAAGGAGACGAACGTTAGAAAGAAAAAAAGGGATGTTAAAAGAAGATTTAAGGAATAATTCGTTTGAGGTAAGTTTACATATGCATAAGGCCACTCTGCACCTCGAAAGCTCTCGTTTTGTATTTCTTTCTCTCGTTTGGGTTTCTCCCCTTCTCTCCGAGCAGGGCTCTCTCGTTGCGGTCCGAGAGAGGAAAGCTGCCGGCGTCGCGAATCCGCGGCGACACGTCGTTTTTGGGTGTCGTAATTCAAGCGGTGATTTTATAATTTCACCGAGAAAGAAAGAGAGAGAGGGGGGGAGAGAGAGAGAGAGGGAGAGAGAAAGAGAATAGGAGTAGGGGCATTCGGTTCAATGGAAGGGGAGACTTTGGACGTCGGTAAGGTCGACGAACTCGGACGTAAACTGGGTACACCAGAAGGCGGTCGAATGTGTGAATGTATATACATACACATACATTTCCGAACTCTCTTATATATTGACAAGCTCTGCCACCACCTCTTTCGTCTCAACTTCTTGTGATAATTTTGGTGATCCGGACACCTTCCTGCAACTGAACTCGATTTATGGACTTGATGCTTTCATTGCCTCTCTTCTTCTTCTTCTTCTTTTTCTTCTTCTTTTTTTTATCCCCTCGGACTATAGCACAATTTATCGCGAATCTCTCTTATGTACATCGTGGCGTTTAATTGATAAATAGCACGAGAACGATGAATTACTAAAATATTATTATTTTTTTTTCTTTTCTTGTACGAGAAGCAATTTTCTTCAAATTGAAATCAATGAACGGTTGTATCTCGATAATTACACGAAGAAGGAGCAAACTTTCTTCCAGAAACGAACGCACTTGAATGCGAAAGTTTGGCGAAGAAGAAAGGAACAAGTAAAATAATAGATCGTATTTTTATTTTTTTTGTTTCCTCATAATTTTGCAATAAATATACGTTTCGTTTCTTTCAACACAGTCGCACTGACACATTTAAACCCCGTTCTCTAAATAAAATACGCATTGAAGCGGAGTATATATATATACTTTTTAAGGAAATACACTGACTACATATCGAAACTAAAATAAATATACACGCTGTATCGAGATGTATATAATGGTTATATTCATAGATAATCCGAAAAGATGACGAGAACGAAGAAAAATTTATTAGGTAAATATATAATAAGGAAGGTAATTAACTGTTAAAATGACATCGAGAATCATGATGATAATCAATACACGAAATTCCAGATATATCCCCGAAGAGTTCATTACCATCTCTCTCTCTTCACGTCGGTATATACATCTACCGCTACAACATTGATCTCAATCACGTAAGCAGTTTAAGACAACAAGAGACTCCCAAGAAAGGGAGAGAGAGAGAGAGAGAGAGAGACTCTACGGTAAATTTCGCCGAAGCTCAAGAAAAAGCCATATGATCGGTCTCTTCCCACATTCGCAGTTACACGTACGTGTGTGCGTGTGTGCGCGTGTGTGTGTGTATGTACGTGTAGTTAAACACCGCGCGCGCTCGCGCACGTGTGTGTGTGTGTGTGTGTGTGTGTTGGTGTGACGAACCGGACTTACGAAATGCACGTACGGTACCTACCGTAAGCCGGCACCTCTCTCTCGAGAGCTTATTGGCAGTAAACCCAGAAACGCTTGGGTTCTTCTTTGCGCGGAGCAACGAACTCTCGCGCGCGCGCGCGCGCGCGAGCGCGATGTCACTTTAATAAAGGAGCCCGCGATGGGCCCCCTCCCCTTCCCTTACCACGAGAAAGGAGAAAGGACCCCGGGCAGTTTCGATAAAAGGAAAACGATTTTCAAAAAAGAAATGGGCACGACCAATCCGATCTGCTTCGTCTGCATGTATATATGTATATAGATACTTACGTACGTGTGTGTGTGTGTGTGTGCGTGTGGCTTTTTTTTTATTTGAGGCTATTAAAGGGGTCCAAATTCGTAAGCTTGGCGATGATGATGATGATGGGCGTAAATGAGATGAGTGTATATATATGTATAGTAATTCGACTTCTGTGTGTACCCTACTGACGTCATTCTGTCTGTCTGCCTGTGTACCGAGAGAGGTGCAGTCGTGCCGATTTTTCACGATTGTTCCCTTCTTTTTTCTTTTTTTTTTCTATACGCGTACAGATAAAGCGTTCTATTTAAGACTTTTATTTCACTTAGTGATGATGGTGCACACTGTTACAGTCAACAATGTTAGTATTTGTTCGTATAGTAACAGTTAGAATAATTGTTTCGGAAATTATTAGGTTTATATATGTATATATCGAATTGACTACGTATACACTCTGAAGTGACGAAATTGACGGTGGTATATGAGTTAGTCGGTAATATTACAAATTTGAGGATTGCACTTTTCGAAAATTGTAATAAGCGAGGATTGCGCTTTTCGAAAGAGTGATACTTTTGCATTTTACTCTTTTGAAAAGTGTATAGCTATCGGTTTACACGTTGTAACGTTAAGTTTTTTTTTATTTTGCCTTTTAAAGTGTGCAGTGTACTAAATTTTTATTTATTTTCCGATTAATTTTGGACATCTAAATTATTAAACGATACGGTCATTTTTAATAGAATTATATACCACTCCGTTTATACGATGGGGATTTTAGTTTGTGAATCCTTTTTTTTAGATTTAACTTTCGTAACGCATTTTTAACACGTTAGATTTCTTTATCCAATACCGATTTCGTATTTTAATTGTTAGAAATTTAAGGCACTCGCTGTTTTTTTCTTGTTAATTAAATTTATTTCATTGGATACTTAACAATATAAATTTATTATTTAAATTTTAATTACCGACTGCCCCGGA